>NIJG01000016.1:975164-1071130 GCA_002201625.1 Euglossa dilemma | reverse complement strand
TCAAACGCTTGAAAGACTCTTTCATGCAAATGGGTTAATTAACATGGATCTTTCGAATCTGATTAAGCAACGATTAAAGGTTTTTTCTCAAGCGCAAGGGCTTAAAATTGCATCAAATGTAAAATTTGTAGACTACAAGAAACTGTGAATTTTTCTTCCTTTATTTATACAAATTTTTTCCCCTTGCAACTCCTGTATTTGCATCGTTGCAAAGAAACTACTCGTCGAATATTCGTAAATAACAAAATTCAATTTCCCGTTGCTATATCTGTTCCGATGAGAAATTTCTTACACTTGTCAAGTGTTACGAGTCCTTCGAGCCTGTGACCGTACTTTTTAAGCACCCAATGCACCAGGCAAACTCGGTGAGCACCTATCTCACCATCTCCGATTACGTAAACTGTTTATCCGAATGATGGGTCCAGACAAATGGAGTTCGTTGCAACACTAGCGCCACAGTTCTCTATCTCGGGTCACTCTCGGAACGACGCGCGATGTAGTAGAAGAAGAAGAAGAAGAAGAAGAAAAAGAGCCGAAGTAGGTCCGCGGAAACCCAAAGACCTCTGCTCACGCGGTCTATCTCCTGGCACGTACTCGTCCGCGATAAAATCAATCGTACGGAAATATCGCGGATCGAACGCGAAATCGAGAACTTCGCAGCGTTAGACGAACGCGTTCGGTGCGTTTAATTACATCAACAGCTCGTGTTTACGGATTCCGTTTACGTTACATCATCGGTCTTTTAAAAGTACGGCATGCTCGATCTGAGATCCAATTGCAACCATCTGTTGTTCATCATATCGGGTTGCACGAGCCCGTAACGCGAATCTGCTTTGCGCTGATAAATCGTTACGACCTTCTTACGGCCGTTAATTAGACCCACTTAAGCACCTTGTTTAATCTCGTCCCGTTCGTGCACCGTTTCCGAACACCGAGCAATATCCACCGGGTTCTCGTTTTCAGTTTTCTCCTTTCTCTCGCTGTGTCGATCTGACGGTAAACCTTTGCCCTTCTATATTAATCGCGGCAAACTCGCATAAGAACGTGGACCACCGAGCGCAGATGCAGCTGAGGTCTGAGGACCACTGTTAGTTTGATATTTGTATATATATGATTCCTCACGGACCAAAGTTTGGAATTGATCTACTAAAACTAGTGAAACAGAATTTAAAAAAAAAATTCATCAACGAAAAAACAGTTTAATGAATTTAAAATAAAATTCTGTTTCACTAGTTTTATAGATCATTTCAAAACTTTGGTCCGTGAGGGATTAATAATAATAAGATAATATTTGAAAGTTTAGATCCTAAATTTATTTTTTGTTAATGAATTTTTTCTTTAATTCCGTTTTACAATTCTAATCTTTCTTTGTGAGTGGAATTCGAAAGTTACATATATAATAAGTGCATCTATTTCTTATGTCTCTGCAGACGGAACTGTGGTTGAGCTAAAATTCTTTTAGCAGAATGGAAATTGGGTTTGATATATATATATATATGTCGTAGTATTGCATTTTCTGCTGTGTACGCGTAGTTTTGCGAAGGTGAAAAGCTCAGGTCAATCGGGAAAACTGTGGGCGATGCATTAGGCAATTAAATATGGTCATGTTAAGAGAAACATCGAAAAGAATATCACGGTGAAAAAGAAATATAAAGAAAGATCAAATAGTCGTAGTCAGTGAATTGCTCTTGAATCGCAGACTGAGTTATCGATAAATAATTTATATATTTAATCGTTCTTGTAATTTATTAACAAATTGTCACCACCATCCAATTTCCTGTTGAGACCCGGATGATAAACGTTATAGATCGATTAATCGTTTCAATATATTTTGGAACGTTTCGTTATACGATACAATACGAACAACGTACTATGAGTCCGTAAATTTTCAGAAGTGCTTATATATTCTTTCCTTTCCGAGGGGTGAAGATGATTATTGGCCCTTAGTCACAGTTGGGATGAGTAAGATGTTTTGAGTCAACGGTTCGTTGGTCATCCAACATCCCTCTACGATATCGTAGTCAAAAATTCTTCAATCACTATCCACAAACAGGTATCCACGTCAGCTTTTATCTTATCAGAACCATTTTATTATAACGATTGTAATTATATTTAATTATTACACGCGTAAAATGATCCTTCTTCGGGTCCCAGACGAAAATAAAAAACTGCGAAGGGATCAATCTCCATTTCTTCCATCACATATCGTAGTGAAAAATCCTTGGTCCACAAATAAATATAACAGATTTTATTTTGTCACAACGATTATAATTCTATTTAATTATCACACTTGTAAGAGCGATCCTTTTACTTAAATAAAAAACTACGGGATGGAATCTCCATTTGTGCCGTAACCGGGAAAGAAAATTCGAGTTAAGGTGGTTGAATCGATCGGCAAGTGGAAGCGAGTAAATCACGCAGCGGAGGTTAAGCAAGATTCGGTACCGCGCTGGTCGGGTATTGAATTTACATTGAATGGCAGTTTCCAAGGCCGATCTCGTCCTCTCGATTTTTCCCCGTCTGCCTCTCGGTCGAGTCGGATTTTTAACGGTTTCCAAGAAGGGCTCGTTAGCCAACTGACTCTCTCTCCCATATAATTTCGACCTTTGCCCCGTTCGAATTCAGGATCGCGCCGCTCGTGGCACAGATGCGGGGTGCAACAAAGAGCAGAGTGAGAAATGCCGGTATGCGCTCGATTCTAATATTAGAGTCCGTATGGGCCGTGCGATCAGAAAATTTCAGCAGCGTGGCTTGTAGCGTACCAGGTCTACTGCACACGCAAACACGGGGATAATCAGCGCTAACTTGGCTCTAACTATTCATAGCACGTGCGCAATGTCGTGCCCGGCACGTTGCCCGGATCAGGCGTCAACTCGTAATGCAGCCTCTGCTCCCTGTGCATGTACCAGCGCGCGTACACACGCATACTCTGCACCGATCGAAGCTGCATTATCGCGTTGATCGTTGCCGCTGCCATTTCTTCCCTCCATTTTCCTCCGAGGCTGTTTTACGACAGCCGGAACGATCGTATGCCGACGGAGAGAGCCTTAATCGCGTCTCGCAGGATTCCATGTTTGCAGACGGCTTTTCCATTCGGTTTCAGTTCGGAGCTTCGCGATTTATATCGGTATCGCTCGGTGTAATCGCGATTTTCACCCTGGCACTTGTTGCGGTACTTGTTTACGAGGGTATTGTTCGGGCAACCTTCTCCGACTGCTCTAAAGGACACAGACGGGTTGGATAGCTTCTTTTCTTTCCATACGTGTCTAGGCACTAATCGCTGTTGCATCGTCCGCTTCGATACAGTTACTGTGATTTGGTTAGTCGAGTTTACTTCTCCGGTCCTTTACGACAGTCTTAACGATGATAGGTCGGTGCAGGAGCCTTAACCCATTTGCATCATTTAAACGGAAATCATTAAACGCGTGCAATAACTGCTACTTATCCGTTTAAGTTTATTTACCATACGGTTTTAGCAGAAAATAAATATTTATATTGTAACGTCATATAGAATGATGTTATTTTAAAATATGTACGATTTTGGATTTGTTGCTCTGAATTTCAATTAGAACCTCCAAAGACTCTTTTCATAGCAAACATGTAAAAGGGTTGACTCCTTAACGTACAACGACGAGTTAGACTCGTCATTTATTTCAAGGCCCTTCTTTCACTTTGCTAAGTATTTCTCTCCATCGTATGTCAAGAGATATGTTTCGTGAATAAATCTTATCAATAAAAATCCAGTATTTTTTCCAAAAATATATTCCTCTTCAGCTTCCGTTCTCTAGTTCAACTTAGCGAGATAAAATAATATTTTTCAATCGTATCAAGTGTATTTAATTTAATAGCGTTAATAGTGTCTCGGAGGATTCCATGTTTGCAGATGGCATTTCGATTCGGTTTTCGTTCAAAGCTCGATGATCGATATCAGTACCACTTGGTTTAATAGCGATTTTAACGACGATACTTGTTTACGAGAGTATTGTTCGGGGTACCTTTTCAAACTTCTGTAGAGGAGATAGACGATTAGATGGTTTCGATAGCTTCTTTTGCTATTAAATTAGAAGGGAATAGTTTCGATACATGTCCGTGCACTAATCACGGTTGCATCATCGTGTCAAGTACATTCACTGTGATTCGGTTAATCGAGTTTGCTCCTCGAGTGGTTTACGACAGTCAGAACGGTGATAGGTCGGTGGAGGGAGCCTTAATCGTGTCTAGGAGGATTCGATGTTTGCAGATAGCTTTTCTTTGAGGTTTGACGATCGATGTCGGTATCACTTGGTCTAATAACGATTTTAACGATGTCACTTGTTTACGAGAGTATTGTTCGGGGTACCTTCTCTAACTTCTATAAAGGACATAGAAGATCAGACGGTTCAGATAGCTTCTTTTGCCATTAAATTAGAAGGGGAATAGTTTCGATACATGTCCGTGCGCTAATCACAGTTGCATCATCGTGTTGAGTACGTTCACTGCGATTTGGTTAATCGAATTCGCTACTCGAATGGTTTAGACCGGCCAGAACGATGATAGACCGATGGAGGTAGCCTTAATCGTGTGTATCGGGTCTCAGAGGATTCGATGTTTGCAGATGGCTTTTCGATTCGATTTTCATTCGAGGCATCACGATCGACGTCGGTATCACTTGGTGTAATCACGATTTTAACGATGGCACTTGTTTACGAGTGTATTGTTCGAGGTTCCTTCTCCGACTTCTGTAAAGAACATAGATGATCAGACCTTTTGGATAGCTTCTTTTACCTGTGAATCAGAAGAGAATAGTTTCGATACGTGTTCGGGAACTAATCGCAGCTGCATCGTCGCGTTAAATGCTTTCACTGTGATTCGGTTAATCGAGTTTCCTCCTTGGGTAATTTACAACCATAACGACGATGTTCCTAGACGACTTTCCGTTCGAGGTTTGACGATTGATATTATCTGTTATAAACTAAATGGACATTATATTTTTATACTACTTTACTTCACCTTTCTACAATTTCTCCTTATCGATTCTATGCCTTACCTATGCCGAATGACGACTGACTTTGTCGCCCGATCTTTGCGAAACAAAACACGCTCGGATAAAGAGTCTTTTGGCGTTTTGCGTCTCAGACGAATGAGATATAAACGTGTCCGATATCTAGTAATATCCATGTCACTTGGTCTAATAGCAATTTTAACAATGCCACTCGTTTACGAGAGTATTGTTAAATGATCATCCGGTTTAGATAGCTTCTTTTGCGAATGAATTAGAAGAGAATAGTTTCGATACGTGTCCGTGCGTTAACCACTGTTGCTTCATCCTGTCGAATGCATTCACTGTGATTTGGTTAGTTAAGTTTGCTCCTCTGGTGGTTTGCAGTTGGAACGATGATACTTTCTAAGGCTGATGAGAAATTTACTCGGGTCTCGGAGGATTCGATGTTCCTAGATGACTTTTCGTTCGAGGTTTGACGATTGATATCCATGTCACTTTGTCTAATAGCTATTTTAACGATGGCACTTGTTTACGAGAGTATTGTTCTCCAGCTTCCGTGGAGAAGACAGACGATCAATCGTTTTGGATAGCCCGTTTTGCGAATGAATTAGAAGCGAGCAGTATGCACGTCGGTGCAACACTGGATGTTGCACGATCGCATTAATCATCGCCGCTCCTTAGGTGTTTTATGACAGCCAGGACGAGGATACCCCGCATAGCCTATGGGGCAAGCTCTAATCGTGTCTCCGAGGATTCGATGTCTGCGGACGTGTCTTTGATTCGAGTCATTACGATAGACATCAGTGTCACGCGAGGTAATCACGGTTTGAAGCATGGTGCTTGCTTATGAGAGCGTTGATTGTAGCATTTGTCCCGGTGTCTGCGAAGTAGACAGATGTTCGGGAGGTTTGGACAAGTATTGTATGCAATTTCGGGCTCGTCAAATTGGACAATCACGGCATACTCGCGACTTTTGCATTGTATCTATTTATAAGAGGCTAGCACAATAGGCCCGCGATGACAGGTGCGACCTCGTGCAGTCTTACATATGGATTGATCTAAATCCATAAGCTATGACTTTATATATAGAACAGCGGAGGGTCTCTCGCTATCACGAGGAGTCACGCCATAAATCTTTGCAGCCAGGCCCTTGTACCCCATTGCGAACTAGGGGACGGAGCATTCCATCTGGGGCCAACTGACCAGGCCCAACGTACCCGCTATAAATCGACATTTGGCATACTTCCTGTCCACCAAACAGGAGTTTCCAAGCACGAATCAGCCGACGACTATGACCACAGTTAAACGTGCTAGCACTATTTCCAAAAATACCGAAAATTATGCCGAGATTCTAAATCTCGTACCCAAGTCCCCACATGCCGCCCGAAAATAAACTAAATAGCGTACAATTGAATCGTTCCACTATATTTTCTTGGGTTTCTACAGGGTTACTTTTATTCCAAAGCAGGGTTTCTCAACCTTCCTTGGTTTATAACTGCTTTCTTCCGTAGTTTTTCTCGAGAATCCTTACTGTTAAGATTCTTCCGTGTTATTGTACAAAGTCATACTTTGCAATCTAACCGAGCAATTAATCGAGGCGAGATGGTAATGGTAAGATAATACAGACAATGTATACGATATCGCGATGTAAAAGCTGAAAAAATTTCTATTTACTCTTAATTAGGTTTCCGATTAAAATTCCGTAGATACTAACTATGACACGGCCGTTAGATAATTAGTAATTTATGCGTCCAACTTTGCCAAGTCATTCGTACCTCTGTAATACTATATCTATTACAACCGGTTATTTCACTGGTCAAACGATGAGTCATGGTTTACGAAGTAGACTACCCACGAATCTCGGTAAAAATCGAACGAGGATGAAGATATAGATGAACAAATTAACCCTTCACGGTCGTTAAATTTTCTGACGAGAGCATCACATAGTCGTCAAAAGCGAATATTTCCGGAGTTATTCTACCTAAGCGATTTAAAGTGAGCATTAGAAAATTTGTTACGGAATTTGTTGAAACTGGTTTTTCGCGTTTAATATTACCTATAGTACATTTAAAAAAAAGTTTAATTTCTGTAATTTTCAGGTGATAAACAATTTCGATTTACAGAAAATATTTATTACACGGATTTCTGAATTTTAAAAAATCCCCATTCCTAATGGAAAGTCCACAATCGGTTGATACTTCGAACCTTAACACGTTAAACGTTACAATGGGCCCCTGGGACTGACCGTAGATTTTAGGCACAGGTAGGTAGGCCGTCAAGTGGGCCCGAACAGGAAACCGTAGACGAAGTAGGCCGAGTGTTCAACGTATCGAGGAAAAATAATTTCAGTTAAAATAAATTTCGCCATTAAAAATTCCCTGTTCATAATCAAGAGTGGCCATTTGTTTTAGTACTATAACATAAATAACGAATACGAAACGATAAATATATTAAGAATAACTATACTCGGAGTAATTCGATAACCTAACCCAAACACGTGCTTTACTTTTTTCGTTTCATTGTTAAAAGCGTTAGCGAGGTTACAAAAATACAAGAAAAGCTTCGAATCGCGTTGTTCGTCACGAGAATATTCTTCGAGCGCAAAAGGTTAATAGAATAAATATCACATCGGTTTTCTGGGACTGGCCGCAGATTTTAAGCACGACAATTGTTTATATCCTAGGTTATCGGCTGTGAAATGGAATAGCAAGCAAAGTGGCTGGTCGTCCAGCGTGTGAAGGAGAAACAATTAGAGTGGAAGTAAATTTTAGGCTTATACTTTTCACATGCTAGGTTGTCGGCTGTGAAGTGGGCCCGAACGGAACATCAGATCGAGCGTTTAAAGCGTGAAGGAAAAATAATTCGCGCGTAACTAAATTTGCAAATAAAAAAATTCGCGGTATCGAGACTGGATTATACCGTTATCCTCCGATCGGAAGAATCGTAACGCGCGGAGAAACCTTGGTTCCATGATGCAGCATCGAAGGAAAGTTGAACGGACTTGTGGAGCCGATACGGTGGTAATCGCGTCGGCCATTTTCCGGCGGTGCGCGCGCAGCGGTCGGGTCTCGCGTCCGCCGGTGGCGCGCGATTCAGCCGATTCATTTGCGAACGCGTACGAAATAATTGATGGTCGGCAGAGGTGGAAATAAAAGTACGTTATCCGCGCGAGTCGCATCATTAATCCCGATGCCATTATATCTATTCTCCGTGCATCCCGGCCGATAAATCTTGCGGTACAAATTAATAACACGGCGTCTAGACCGGATCAATCTCATTGCCAAGGCCTGCGAGTGCGCCGGGAAGGGGAAAAAGGAAGAAAGAATCATTATCCGACCGCGTCTTCGAGAAACTCGTACGAGCTCGCGGCAAAAGCAATTTGCTCGCCTTGAAACCGCCGGTAAATCACCTTGCACTTCGCGGCTCCTGGTGCTTTGCGAATGTCTTTTTTATTTTTCTTCCCTCCTCCTTTCCCGCCCTCCCTTCGTCCTTTGATAAAAATCCCCGAGACCAACTCGGTTATCTCTCTCTCTCTCTCTCTCCGCGCTTTTCCATCCTATCCAACGCTCGCGATACCCGAGATATCCCGTGGGCCCTTTGGTATCCTCGGAACAACGACGTTGTTCTCATCGCTGATCCTTCGCCAGGGCAATTTGCTCACCTTGATGCGCATGCCACTCTAACCACGAGTTTACGTATACATAACAGCCGCGCTACGTGCATCGTGCATGCACACGTGTTGCACACGTGGTAGCACTTGCGAGCCGGTGGTGCGCGCGGAAAAATATCTCCAGGCTGCCGGCACTCTTATTATTGCTAAACGCGTCATCATTAAATAAATTGGCTCGGCTGCTCGCTCTCCTACCATCGCCCGTCTCTTCGTCACGTATCTCTTTGCTCGCCCTCTTCTCCACCTTTTTCCACCTTTTTCCACCTTTTTTTTACCTTTTCTCCTCGACGTTACGTCCTCGTGCTTTGTTTCGGTGCATCGCGTGTGCTTCGCGGTAAAGATCGGTTTTTTTCTTTCTTTTTTTCTTTTTTTTCGTCGGTTTCTTCCTTCTCTTTGTTTCGAAGTTTAATGAAGTTGCATCGGGATTGGCGAGGAATTCGAGAATTATTTTTCCGCGCGATGTACTTCGTATGTTGGATATCGCAGTGGTGATGGTCAATTTGCCGGGAGTCAATTTTCGTGGAGGTTATCTTGACACGTTGTTGACATCGGTCATGCCAAAACGTTCCTCGTGATCCTTCGTTTCGCGTAATTGTTGTTCAGCATAGCGCAAGCTTCTTTAATTAATATCTAGCTTAAAGTATTATAAAAGTTGATCGTTATAAAATTGTTTATGCACATCGTTTCACTCCCACGTCCAATTCCGAAACAATAGTCAATGACACGAGATAACTGTGGTCAACAATGCGTTAACGCTAGAATTGTCAAGGATGTCAAAATATTTGGGATTTTTTAATTTTTGATATTATAATTTAATTTCGATTCTTCGTCGCATAAGAGCACGATTATTTATACACGTTTATTTCCGTACAATACGATAATATATACAATGGTACACGTACCGAATATTCTACAAAATTTTTTTAAATTTTTAATCGCGTTAAGAACGTGAACAATTTAAGCCTCACGTGTGAATTCCTTGTTATGTTGTATTATAGTATTAAAAAAAAATTTTCAATCTTTCGCGTAAAGTGTTCTCGTTTAATTTGTACTTGGAATGACGCGATAGTCTAAAAATAAATTGAAATTAAGAAACAACGTTGTGCTGTATGAAGTTCCATCGTCTATTAAGGACAAATAGATTTTGTTCCGTTGACACGGTTCATTCGAGGTTTGACCCATTTCGCGATAGTATCGGAGCAAATGTTTTTGCAGAGAGAATAATTCGCATGGAACGTCGCGTACGTGTATAATTACCGCGAATTCCAAAGTTTCGTTAAATTTAGATACGCGAACCTTGCGGTGACAGCGTCACTCGGAGCAGGTTTTGATAGAACCTGATTGGATTCTTGGCACGTCAGACGTACATGGCTTGCGTGGCAGTTAACACGTTAATGACGTTAAATTAGCTAGATTCTTGTAATCACTAGTTCTCTGAAAAATGCAAGGCGATTGCTTCCGAAGATCTAGAAACGTCGAAGCGTTCTACGTAGGGAATTTTAACTCTCGATTGCTCCGATGATCTCTCCAGATGAGACTTGAATGGTCTCGAATTATTCGCGGAAAATTTTTTTTCTTAATTAAGTAAGTACAAAGTAAGAGTAATAATAATTAACTAAGTTTTACTGGAAGTAAGGATTATATTTCAAATCATACCGTGTAGCTAAATATATTATAAACGATGATAATAATCGTAATCGTAACAATAATGGTATGACGAAGTTTTTATTTAAAGAAAAGTCAATAGTAATCATATATTTTAGAAATTCTTAAAATAAAGTATCCGAAGCAAGTCAGTTGGGATTCTTTGGTAGTTCTAGTTATAAATCACAAATCAATATAATTCTAACCCCATCACAATTTTTATACCTACTTATTTGAGAACTCTATTTAAACTCTACTTTAAATCACAAAATAATAGAGTCCTACCCCCGGTCACAATTTTTCGACCCGTTTACTTAAAAATTCCATGTATACTCCACTCTAAATTACAAAATAATAGAATTCAAGTCTTAATTATAATGTTTATATCCGTCCAGTTCAGAAAACTACTCGAGCCCTACTTCAAGTCCAACCCAAACCAAAAATTCGCTCAAATTTCAAGCGTAATTTCCCAATCCTGCTTCGGAACCTCGCTTAAGCTCCCCTCATAATCAGAAACCAAAAATTTTCTCAAACTCCGACCACAGTTTTTCTATTCTTCCACTTCGGAACTCTATCCGAGTTCTATTGTAATTCTGATCCAAACCAAAGATTCCCTGAAAAAAAAACCAATCATAATTTCTCAATCCTGCTTCAAAAGTTAGCTCAAACTCCTCTCCAAATCGCGAATCAAAAATTTCCTCACACCCCAACCACAATTTTTCAATCCCACTTGAGAACCTCGCTCAAACTCCGCTCTAAATCTCATACCAAGCCAACTGCAACCAAAAATTCGCCGAAAGGCCAACCACAATTTCTCAATCCGACTGTAGAACCTCTCTTAAACACCACTCTAAATCACACACGAACCCGGCGTAACCGAAAAATCCGCGGAACCTCAACCACAATTTTTCAATCCACTCACCTCAGCGCCCTGCAATCCACTCTAAATCACAAAGCAACCTAACCAAAAATTCGGCCGAACCGCAATTTTTCAATCCACTCGTCCGAGCACCCCAATTTAAACTTCAGCGACCAAAGATACCCGCGTTCGACGATATCTCCTCTCGTTCCAACCCTGCAGCAATGGCGTCGCGTTGTCCGCGTAGCTCGCATTCGAAAACGCATTTCGCAGCTCGGCCTTTACGACGTCGTGCAATCTCTGGTACATAGCTGGAAACAGAGCAGCTCGCGAGATAAGTCGAGCGAATTGGATAACGACGAAAAGGTGGACGGGCAACGGGTGCATTTGGCGCGGAACCGAAGAGCAGAAGAGGAAGAGGAGAGAAGCCCGTGGCAGAAATCGCGGCGCGTAATGAGAGGAGGCGAATCGCGCGATAGTTATCGGGCAAGTACCGTGCAAGAATGCCGCAAATGCGTGTACATGCCGGCATTATCCTACAAAGTGTCGATTAGCCGTGACGACGATATCGCGTATGGAGTTACATTACCAGCCTGCAAGATGTTCACCCAGCAGGCGGGCAGAGAATGGACCTGTGGTACCAGACGAGACGAGACGAGACGAGACGAGACGAGACGAGACGAGACGAGAGGCGACACGTATTTGCCCTTTGGCAGTTTAGCTCGTCGCCTTTTGCTCGTTTGAATACAGGCACCGCGATCGAACGATGATATGTAATCTGATTTTTCATGCTTAGCTTTATTAGGGACAAGGATGCCAGAGCGTATTATGGTGTCCTGTTTCAATTACTATCGCTGGTCGCTTTGTCCCTTTTACGGCCCACGGTTAATAAGGGTTATTACGCGCGGGGTAATATTATACGCGTACCTGTATGATCGTGTTAAAGCGCGGTATTTTGAGAACGCGGACGGTACGGGGTGAGATATTTCGCGGATGGGATTACGTACGGTTAAAATTGACAAACGATCTGATAGCAGATCGTTCGTAGGTCCCTTTGCTTTCCGAGGAATAATAGGGGCGAGTAGAAGCTTTTAATTTCAGGGTAGGATGAAAAGGGTTCCGAGGAATCGAAGATTTTTCGGAAAATTTAATAGCAGGATTATTCCTAGCGGTTGAAGGATGTTGAGGTTAGGTTTGGGTTACAAACTTTCATCTTTCTTTTTGCATGGCGGGAATATACAGCGTATATTCTTGTATTCTCACATCTGAAAAAATGCGTTTTAAACTAAAAGGCCTCTGTTTGAAACTTTGTTGACCCTTTGCACTCGAGAGGCAACTTTCATTTATCGTTTAATAAAATTGTGGAGACCGATATTAATTAATATATTATATTTTAGATAAATATTTTTAGATAATTTACTCTTCTAAAAAGTATCGTCGGCTTTGTGGCAGAAAATCTTTGAATTTCTACTCTTCTGTAGCGAAAATACTGTAGAGTGCAAACGGTTAATATAATTTTGTTATTTAATCAAAGCAAAATAAATGTCTGTGAAACAACTCAACTTAATTACCAACCTATGATACGTTAGTAGCTACGTAAGGGTAGGTCACCGCATGGTACCATTTACCATGATCATTAGTTTAGGAGATATTTACGTTCTGATTTTATTTTCCAACGATAATAAAATTACGATATCCCCTAAACTAATAATTTTTAACCTATTTTTCACATAAATTAACATTTTGTTTGCAAAGAATGTCGAGGTACGTCGACTGATGCGTTGAATGTTTGCGTTATAGAAACTAAAGCTTCGTTCAAAGACGATAAAATTTTTTGATAAAATCCCCCCAAAAAACGTATTTATATATCAATAGCCAGTCGTATTTATCAACATGCATTCGCAACGGTAAAAAAGCTTAGGCGGCTATTTGTCGACACTCGTCTGCAAGGGATTAATACTGTGCTATTGGGAAACATAGAAACATAGATTTTAATAGACGCATATTATACGTATCGATGTAATAAAATAGCGATGTTCGAAAGAAAGAATGAATTGAGCGAGTGTGTACGGAATATCAATGTAAACGAATTTAGGAGTATTCGTGATATGGATTCGTTGTAAATTTCAGGTTTAAAAACACAGTTTGTACGTATTTAGTGAAATAGTAATTTGAGTAAGTTAATTCGATAACTAGTTAGTATTTAATATCTTAAAAAATGCCAATGCTTTGTTCAATTTAAAATTGACCGGTAAAAGAAATTGCGTAACCATTGATTAGAAAAGCGGTGTAAGTCCAATTTTCATAGACACGTGGCGGGGTTACGTACGAAAAATATAAGGATATGCAGCAGCTATATTACCTTATATACCTCCTTATGAAGAGCATAAATAATTAATAATACCGATATCTTGTGTTAAATTTAACAACATATAAATATAATTAACGTTCAAAATAAAAAATGCTAATCCTATTTTATTACTTGTTATTATTTATAAACGAAATTGGATTAATATGAGATATATTTTAAGCGATATTTGTTATTTCGAAATTGAAATTAAACGATATTTACAATTGACTAATTACGAAAGGGGTCCGAATCCATTTGCATTTATATAATCAAATTACATATTGATAAATTAGTACAAACATTCCCAGATTTCGCATAATTAACTTACTTATATTTTTTACTTGTCGATCTACTAACATTTTCTCGAACGCAAAGAAAATGGACTTGCGCCACTTTCAAAATAAACGGTCCGTATAATCCGTTGCTAACAAACGCTACGTACCATCGTAAAACGAAATTTCCCCGTTTCAAGTTTCATCGACATCCGCGGCCCGAAGTGACAGCGAAAAAGCGGTGGCAGAGCGTGTTGGCAGCGGTTAGAGATGAGCCTCGAACTGTGAGGAATCGGAGTAATACGGCGCGGCTCGGAACCGGCTAAGAATCCAACAGGACGAACGTAGAGTTATGCTAACGAGGCCGGCGATTTGCGTTCCAGTCTGTTTATCGTGGTACTGCAGCCCTCTCGAGTCGACGGGCGATTGGCAGAACGAGATTAGACCGCTCACGGGCCACCGCGATAAGCCAGCCCCCATTGTTGCTTCTTCTCGTTCGCTTTTAACAGCGGCTCATAAAAGTACGGCTCGTCCCGATTTTGCACGTGTTTCCAGGTGTCGTCGCGTATTTCTCGATGGAAAAAAAAAAAGGAAAATCTTCGCGTGCCATCCTTTGTGCCTCGATTTTCCGTGCGCGCGTCACGTTTAACGACACACGCCATCGCGTTATCTGCCTCGGGGGGGAAAGCGCGACCATGATTTTCTTTCTCTCGCGATGTTGTTACCGTCTGACGTAATGGTCAAGCTAAGTTCGATGGTCTGACTGTTTTGCCTGGCGGCACAATGGGCTCGATAAAACGGAAATTGCTCCGTCATAAGATGGATTAGTCGGCGAGGGTGGTATTCCTATTCCCTGACTTTTGTTCGATTTTACCAGCATGAATTAGGGTTGCCTGACGATGAGCCGGGTAAGGGTGAAGGAGGGGTGAAAGGGAGTTGGGGTGTTATGGGTTTATTGGGGCCATTTGGTGGGTGGCCAGTCGGGTGCGTCTGGATTGATATTAATCCTTTGCACTTGAAGCAATTTTTAATACGAGTTACTAGCACTCCGAGTCATTTTTACTATTGGAAAGTAATTTCTATGATAGCTACTTTTTCATGGATATTATTTTCTTTCAGTTTTTCGGCTAAATATAAAATATCGTATTAATTTAAACTCGCAATTGTACATCCGACGTAACAGCGTAGAATATTTTAATTTTTAATCAAAAATAAAGGTACATAGTTGCTTTTAGATTTCGCGAAGTACAAAGGATTGAAAATGCCATAACCGGGTAAATGATCGGTGAATGAATCAACGAAAGGAGACTTTTCACACCAGATTATCTGAAAGAAGAAAAAATTCGACGCTTTTGTAATTTTAACGCGATTCTTGCCATTTTCTCGATTTAGTCATGATTTACCCCATCGCACGTTATATATCCGCGAAAAATATATTAAAAGCATTTTACATTTTAACAAAATACTGTATGTATAATGTATATATATCAAGAAGATATACGGTATTTTGCACTAAATGTCAAAATTAATGCCTAAGGAAGAAAAAAAGAAAAAAATCGATAACAAGTATGTAGCTATGTATATGTATATATCGCGTAATTCGATAATGTAATTAAAATTTCGTAATTATTTCGTATGTCAATTTATTTATGTTACTGTTTCTATTTGACGATAAACTAGAATAAATAAATAAATAAATACGCGTGTCAACAAAATTTTCCTCTTCATAAATTTGCTTCATAGTTATAAGCATTTGAATCGGAACAATCGTGTTGTACCAATACGTTTGTCCAATCCTGTATGTTAAAGTATTTTTTAGCCTATTTTATCTTCTATCATCAATTTTCTTTTTCTTCGCATCACTATACGCAAGATATCGACACGTATCTATAGTACCAATTTTATTCTCACTAATTTTCGACTTGAATTTCCCACTTGATGCCAATCTGATTACTATTCGTTGTAAAATACGTTGAATCGATTAGGTTTACTGGGATATTCTCTTACAATATCTACATTTGCTTACTTTACTTCGAGGAAGAAAGCGAGGAAGGAAGTTTTTTTTCCAATTTCAAAATCAATCGATGTCGCTAGAAGTGCTTACCAACACAGAACTGGAGCTTAGAAGTCTTTGACGATATTTAACCCTTTACGCTCGGTGGAGAAAAATAGGATTTCGAGGATTTTGTTATATAGTGTACGATATTCTTTAAAATGGTAAACAAGTAATCGTATACAAATTAACGCGTAGAATTATTTTATTTCGACACTGTTACGTTATTTCAGACTCAATTTATCAATCGAAATCTGATTTTTAGAATTTTATTAAATGACAACTGGAGATCGCTTCTCGAGTACAAAGGGTTAATTCGGTATCGATCGGTATCAATTTTATTCGTACTAATTTTGCCGCGAATCGGTACTACTTCTGTACCGAATCAAATATCAAAGGAAATATACCAGTCAGATGATCTAGCTCGCGAGTAAGGGGAGATAAAACATTGGAATACCAGACGCGAGCTGAAAGGAACGCAACGGTAACCAATGTTCCTTTTTTTTTTCTCGGGCTGTCGATGCTAATCTAAACCTCGATTTCGCCTAGGCCTGCGAGGAGATCGAAAGGAGTCAAGAACCGACCGACTCGACTCGCGAACCTTAATCTAGTCGCAGGCCAGTGCAACTTATAGATGTTTATCGCTCCTATCGTTCACCCGTGTACAACGTACATTATCCTTATCGTGCTTTAAAGCCTCGAAGCGGATAGTTAGAACAACGCTGACGCTTGTTGCGCCAATGAACACGGCGCGCATTGCATTTAAATCTAGCTATTAAGGTCGAATTTTACACCCTCGACATTTTCATCCTCGACAACTCGAAATAAGTAGATAACTCACCAGTCGCGACACGTATACAAGGTGTCCAGAAAATTCGAAGCTTCGAGAATTCGTAATAGCAATTGAAAGGAGTAAAAGGAGCCTAATCGACGAATTTTGTTATTTATGGTTACTTAACCCCTTGACATACAACGAGGAGTAAGATGAGCGACGCGACGAGCCAGCACCTGCTCATTTTTGTCCTATATATAAATTTTTCCTATTCTTCCTCTGCACCTAACTTTTTAATCTAGGATATTATCTAATGATATTTATAATATTGGGAAGAGAGAAGTTTCTTCGAGGTGCTCAATTTTCGAGACAACAGTGACCCGTTGTTGGCTGGGCGACTTTCACCGAACGAAAGGATAGAAAAATCGCGTCGTTTAAATCTCAGCACAAACCAGTGAATTGACGAAAAGCTGTACGTCTAAATTGCAAATGAGAAACTATAGCTCTAAGTAGATGTCGAGAGTCTAGTTGGCTAAAAGGACGCTAGAGGGAGACGGTCCTCCTTTCGAGTCGTAAAATATGGCGGCTAGACAGCCGTGTTTGCAACCTTCACACGCGTCTATACCGTACCAAGTCCAACAAGCATTCGATGACAGTTGAATTTTTAATTAAGCCTACGCCACTGCGCAAAGGCTACTTTGGATTATCATCGACTGGTCGAAACGATGGAAGAACCGTGATCGAAAAACCTGTGACAAAGAAAAACCAGCGAATCGGCGAGAAGCTCTACAAGTCTAACTAGCTAACGAGACTCTAGTTGGTTAAAGCGACGCAAGAGGCGCTGTCAAGCCGGTAAAGATGGCGGCCAAGGGGGCAGTGTTTACAGCGGCGAGGCAATGCCGGTCGCGGGGCAAATATTTTCTTTCTTATCAATCGCGAGCCGGCATCAATCTTATTTCCCGTGTCCCGGCACGTCAGAGGGAAACGTACGATTCGCTTGGACGTTTTTGCGGTCTAGCTAATGGTTTCCGCGATACGATCGAAGGATCGCCTGAGGTCGTATCTTTATAGCGCGTGCAATGACTCCTTTACCCAGCAGTGCACCGCATGCACTGCCCTCATAAATCCGTCAACCAAACATCATTAAGTTGGTGTTATTGGTGCTTGGCCGCGACTGGCGCAGCAGTCCCGGCAGTTGCAAACAGACCTCGCTATTCTCGACTCCGTTCGCTGATGAATCAAGACAGCTCGGTACGCTTTAACCCGGCAATTCCATCATTTTGAAGGGAACGCTCGATCTACGTTGCCTGTAATTCAACGGAGACACGAGATGGTAGAACGTTTGATATACACGTTTGCCGCGCACCGCGATTCAGCTTGATTTAGGTCGTTACGCGCGCTCCCTCCTCCGCCCCCCTCTGCTGCGCCTATACGCCACGTAAATTAACTCGATTCTCTTTATTTTCTGCTTTCAGGTAAGCGAACAGCCGACGAAGGACGCCGAAGTGCACACGGCGGCAGAGGTATTCGCCGGACACACCGGTGAAAGTGCATCCCGTAGTACGTATGTTAAACGAATTATTACGTTTAGAGTCGCACGGACGTGCAAGCCCGGTTGCCGCGATATGAATCGCGACGGCGCTGCGATCGCCCAGTCTATCGCGCAGCTGGCAACGTAATCGGCGATACGCGCGTGTATATATACATCTATATACGCACGTGTGCGTGTGTGCGCGTGTATACATATAAGAGGCACGCGTTAGTAATTTCTGAAATGCTCGTAATTCCAGGCGATCCGATAACGAGTCGCTGAAACTCATCGGGGATCGAAACGAAACGCAAGCCCCATTAAAATAATTTGCCAACAGCGGAGATTACGTCCGTGGCCGGTTTATCTGCTCGCACTCCCCTCGTCCGGATATCGATTACCGTGAATTACAATTTCCTGCAACGTCGACCGGGGCTGACTTTCCCACAAACGGATCGGGCCCGCGGAAGACCCGCGCGTTCGGGCCCCTGCACGCCCGACGATGTTATTTACCGGCGCTTTTACCGTGAATCGTCCGACGTCTTACGATCGGCAGTAAAACGGGCGATAAACTCGGCGAACAGCCGCGACAGGCCACGGCTGGGCACAATCGAAAATGGAAGTCAAACAAGCGGCCGGAGGAGCGGCAGGGGCGGGGAGGGGATGGGATTTTACGGGCCACGAAGGCGTGCTGGAAACGCGTCGCGATGATGTATCACGCCTGACAGTTATGCTACTCTCACCTTACGCCCGCGTGTCCGTGGACGCGCCATTTGTATATCCGTCATTACCGTTTGTGCATGCCAGATGCGCGCGCCGCGGATTTTAGCGTAAGCGTTGAAATTCCCACCGCTATTTCCGCGCCCGGCCTCAGCCGTTTTACGAGCCGCGTAGGTGTCGCCAGCGTCGCTACGACGTACACAGGGCCCGTCTTACGTCTCTCTTTCCTCCACATTTTTCCCCCGTTCCTCGGGGCTCCTACGGATCGCGCGATCGTAATTTTCCACCGGTAATAATCCAGCCTTTGCGGTTCGTTCGTTTTATTACGCGCTTGGAAAATCCGATCTATCGCGAGATAACCACACGCTTCCACGATTTGTGTACTTTCCGGTTATTTTACAAGCAAATATCGCGCAATTACTCGAAAACTGCTGTGCGAGGGTAGCCGGGAACGTAATTCGTAATAATAACGACGGACAAAAATGGGGAACGTGTTATTTGAAAATTGGAAATACTCGCAAGTCGAATTTGTTCGCGTGTATGCGATTACAATTGTATTTGGTAACGTGGCGTTTGTATCGTTTTATATCCGTCTAATATCGGGATGAGAAAATAATAATCGTTGGAAAGAGTATCGAATAAGAAATTGCGTAATTTTTTATTTTTACGTTTTGATATCTTCAGCCGTGTTCATTTTTCTTCGTCACCGTGTATCGTAAACGTTATACAACGTTTACAATTATAATTATACAGACCGTTTATTTTGAAAGTCCATTTAACACTAGAATTACTGTAACGTATATTTAAACACAGTGCGTGCAATTGTGACCTAAATTTGACCAAAAACTGCTACGTAACTTCAACAATCGCGAAAATAAAATATCGTCGTAGTTATAGTATTAAAAACGAAGAAAAAAGAGATATCGCGTAATTTGTGATTAATTTAGCGCAAAATGAAGAAATGGACTCGCACCAATTTCAAAATAAACGGTCCACGCATAAACATTCGTTATTTTCGAGTAATTTAATGTTACGTTTATAACCTGTTCTCCGCGACACGATGTCATTGTAAAAGAAAGCACGAAGGAAAGGCATCTTATCAAACATGCCGGTAATTACGAAAGTAGTCTAATTACGTATCTTTCGCTTGAAAATACCAAAATTTCGTGTAAATGGAGGAATTAATAACCCGCCGACTCGAGGTCGTAGACGTAAATAAATTGCGACACGAAACGAAGGACGAAGTGGTTTCCGCGAGATTTTTCCTCTAGCCGGGTCTCGTAATTAACGGCACAAATAATAGCTTATCAGTTTACCCCGGGAACACCCGGCCGCGTAAATATCGGCGCTGGTCGCGGGCGCGAATAGCAATTTTAATCGACACGCCCAGCCGGCCGCTATGAAAATACAAATATCAGAGAACTGAGAGCCGGCTGAGTTTGCCGGCGGTCTCGCGCTACCGGGAATTTGCCTCTCTAATAAGCGGCTATCGGCTGGAAACTGGGATAACTCGTGTGAGTGAAAGCTAATGATTCGTTCCGAAGGAGAAAGTCGGAACTCGGGGGCCAGTGACACGCGTCCGTTGTCAGCCTCGTTTGCTCGCGTCGCCATGCGCCGTTAAAAAATCGTGTCGCGTGAGTCACGACCGACCGCGGAACGGAAACGGTTCCGTGCGGTTTCCAGCCCCGGGTCCCTGAGCTTTCTGGAGATACGGTTTCACGCCGCCTATACACACCGATACACCACGATCCATTGTGTCCCGGTCGAACGGTTCGATTGTTCGCGCCTATCGATCGTAAATTTTCGGTCCGCGCCGCGGCCATGCATCAGGCTGTATCGTATTGATTGCCGTATTGAACGCGTCACATTTGCGAATTGTTTAGGTATGCGACGAAATTTATGGCACACGCGAACACGCTGCACGACGTAGATCGCGTTGACATCCAGCATAACGATGTACCCCCTATGTTACCTCCGCGCTAACGCTGTTACGGTTTACGTAAGCGAATATCGTTTTCCGTATCGCGAGGCAATAACGCGGCAAGTTCCTCGAGTATCGAGTTCGCGATTGAGAGAGAGAGAGAGAGAGAGAGAGAGAGAACGAGAGATAGCGGTTAGGTCTTGTCCGGTCCGTTGCGACGAGCGAACGTCGATAAACGACCGCTGGCCCGCTGCAACTTTTCCCGACGGCGGGATTATTGCTCGGTCGGTAATTTGGGCGACGAACGGTGCCGCGCGTGCGCGCGCGCGCGCATCCGCGATAATAACATTCGTTACCGGGGCGAATCGTAACGGCGCGAACGTTGTTCGCGGCTGGCGACACGGAATTGCTGTTCGTTGTAGCACACGGTTTAATACGGTGATTAAAACGAGCCCCGGGTGTTTATTAACATCGCATTCAACGTCGGTGCCCGTTCTTTTCCCCCTTTTCCTTTTTTATTCTGCTTCATTATCAATTTCCACTCGGGCGAGCATCGTTGGTTTCGCGCGGCCGGCCGTATCTCGTGGTTTTCGAATAGAAACGCGACACAATTCCCGTGATTTGTTGCTCGATTAATGGAAGCATGTACGGCCCGTTCGATCGATCCAATATTCGCTCGCTATCCGCGCGCACCGCTCCCCTCCTCGTCCCCCGCTCCGCTCTTCCTTCTCTCTCTCCGTTCGCCTCGTGCCTCCGCGTTTCTACCCGTTTCTCTTCGACTCTCGACGTCGAATACGATATCATCGCTAATAGCAGCGACGTCGTTGCTGGCGGCGACGCGAGATCGCTTACGATATTTTCTCCGGAAGGTTTTAAGCGAGTCGCAGCCGGGGCTGTGTGCGGATCGATCGCCGGATAAACCGGCCGATAGACACAAAGCATTGTGGGTAGGACGATGCAACGGCATGCGAGAGCGCCGCGCCGCGCTCGCTCGCTTCCTCGCATTCACCAATACCTTCTCAAGGCAAACAAAACGACGAACAAATGCTCGATACCATACTGATCCGGAGCTCCAGGGACGCACCGAATGCATACCTCGCTCTTCTGCTTCTTCCCTCCGATTCCTTCCACCGGGGAAAATCGTTGGAAATATTCCGACCGCCTGGAAAGGTGCGAACGCCATTCGTCTCGAAGATTCTCTTCGTTCCTCGTCCATTTCTCATTTTTCTCTTTCGGTTAAATATCGTTCCAATCGAACGTCGGTGTTCGTAACGCGATACGCTTCGTCAATTGTCGCGTCGTTTTAATACACCCGAGTGAAAGAGAAAGAAGAAGAAGAAAAAAAAAAGGAAATTTACGTTTTATAGAATCCTGAAAGCGCGTCGGTTTATTTCAATTTACCATTTTTATAACCCGCTTTGACCCCATTGGTCGTTCCTAAACTGTTAAAAGCTAGAAAATCGATTGCCTCGAAGAGGTTTGCGATTGTCTGAAACACGGTGGCCGGAGGAACGCGACGATATTGAAAGCGTAATCCAGTGAAATCGTAATCGAGCGATCCGGAGAAAAGCCGGTCGGGTATTTCGACCGATCCGTTCCTGCAATAGAGTCCACCTCGGTACCGGTGCACGGAGTGCATCGTGCACTTCTCCCTCTACCCGTGTGCACAGCACCGTCGTGTCCCGCCCGCTCTTTCTCTCTCTCTCTCTCTCTCTCTCGCTCGCTCCGACTCGCTCCCTCTTTCCGCGCTCTCTTCGTTCTATTCCAGAGCTCGTTATTGAATTTGTGCGTCGGCCGAGCGAACCGACGATATCGCCTTTCAATATCGCTTCATTTGGCTCACGTTCATTCGATTTGCGGGAATATCTCTGACTGTCCCCCCTCGCCCCCTCCCGCCGTCCTAGCTGCACCGGCGAACGACAGCGCACCCTCTCCAGAGCTCTTCTCTCGTCATCGTATACCTCAGACTAATCCTTTTTAAATATTCCATTCGGAATCAAGCGGAAATTAATCGGATCTTCGGCCCGCCGCCATCGCCGCTTCGCCGTACTCCTTCTCTTCCACCCCTCTTTTAAGCTTTGTTCCAGGTTCAATTTGTTCGGACTTAAAGCGACGCCGATACGTTCGTCGAATCATCAGTTAATTAAACGGTTTGTTACCGATCGTCGATACCGTTTGCCACGGATAGAGGTAAATTGGATTTACGTAACCGAAACGATACGTTCGCGTCGGATCGTTAATAACCGGTAATTGACAGGGCGAGGAAGAGACGCGATGAACTTTTTCCTCCCTCTTTTTCTTCCCGTCGATTCGATCCTTGTCCGCGGAACTTGCTCCGGTGCTTCCGTGTAATCGCGAGGAAAGTGACGGATCTCGTTTTGGCCGTGCTCCCGCAACGATCGTGTACGGTTCGATGCGCGGTCGAACGTGAGAAAGTCGGCGATGCGACATCTCGGGACGATTCGCGGAGTCTGAGATCGGCGGAGGGTGCACCCGGTCAAATCCACTCGGTGTATCCTTCGAGCGATATCAGTGCTCACCGTTTACGACTCGGTGTAGTTTATCTTGGCCCTGACGAACTTGCTATCTTAATTACATATCGCTCCGCTGACGAGGCCGCGGCACGCTGCACCACGCTTTGTAATAACATCGTAGTTACGTCGGATACGAACGTAATAGCGTGTTTTTACAGTCGTGTAAAGTCTAAGGTTTACGCGATAATAAAAACGGTCGGACTGAAAAGACCACGAATACACGCCGTTTAATAGTTACCTTTCGGGTTATTTCGATTCGTTCGGAGATGGAACGGACGCGAGGTGTTTCTAGGCGTTCGTAAATATGATAAACACGCTCGTTTTTAAAACTCGTCCGTACTTTTCCGCGCGAATCTCCGTGTCGAATCTTCCGTTCGAATTGTTTCTCTTCGTTCCTTTAGGACGCAGAAGCATCCGTGTATAGTTATCGACGATATAAATACTCGTGAAGGAGTGAACTCTCGTCGATACCGGTATTAATATCCTTGGCCGAAGGTCTTGCTCTCGCTTCCCCTTCTTTTTCCTGTCCCTTCACCCTCAGCCTACTTTCCCCGAAATTAAAACCTCTCTCTACGTACAGTAATCCTCTCGTAATCTCGATCGTCGCGGAATTCCGATCGATTCGATGTTTCGCCGCGGTTTGCGATCAACGTTTCTACGCGAAATGCTGGACAGAAGAAATCTAATCTCTAAACGACGATCCGATTCCGAATAATACGAAACCTAACCTACCGTAAACGTCGAATCCTAAGAAGGCGAAACAACGTTACGTCACGGGAATCGAGCTACGGGTGTTCCATCTGTTGGATTATCTGCGTATCCGATGCGCGCTTGTGCATCGACGAAACTAATAACCAGTGGTACGTTTGAAAAATTTTAAGCCCGCTAATTACCCGAGGAGCGAGAGTTCGGTGCAGGGAGGAAAATCGATCGTTGTGTTTTACAAACGCGTGCGACTATCCGACTAAGATAATGGCGCGTAAAAAGGCAGGGAGCGGTTGTTTACGATCGGTAAGACGTCCGTTGGGAAGTTGGGCGCTTCGACCGACGAGTCACGTGAGGGAACGCATTGGCCAGTTTAGAGGTTATAAAGGGAACGATAGGGAGCAGGAAAATTCGACGCATTGTAAAAGTTCGAAGAGACCGTTCTTTCTGGGTCCGCTCGAGGTAACCAGCTGTCTGTGACCGACCATAAACGACCGAACAGACTGTAGCTTTCTCTGTGCCGTGATCGTGATTTCACCGTGATCGTGCGATGAAAACGGTGATCGTATATTTCATATGTACTCTCGCCGACAAAAGTTTCACGCTGCCTGTTTCTTCCTGCCGCGTGAAATTTAACGTCCTATTCCCTGTGCATCGTAAAAAAAGCCGCCGTAAACGGTACGAATAATTTAGACGCACTTGTTGAGCTCCTACCGAATGTGGTTTCTTACCGTGTATAGGCTTGTCCTCTTATGCCTATGGCTTTTTCTGTACCTAGTCGTTGGAAAAAAAGGATGAACAATTTTCATCGATTTCAAAGTTTTTTGTTCAGCAGTTGAATAATACATAGGGACAGACATAGAGAGAGAGAGAGAGAGGTTAAATTTATGCTGTTAGGTTGGTTATCGATGATCACTTTACAGCTTAGGCAGGTAGTATTAGAAATATCAATGTTTCATAAAATTTCATTTAGATATGGAGGTTATAAATAATTAAATTCCTTGTAATTTAACAGATTGGATGGTTGACAAATTGAACGGGTAAATACTTAAGGCTACAAAATTAGCAGATTAAACGAACAAGTACATAAGACTATAAAATTAACAGATTAAACGGGCAAGTACTTAAGATTACAGAATTAACCGATGAAATGGACAAGTGCTTAAGACTAAAAAGTTAATCGATTGAACTCAAGGCTACAAAATTAATTGTAGTAAGAATTATCGGGTAATTAAAGTAATACAGATATAATTTGCGTAAAGGAAGAGATTAGACGGTATTTCCTTATGTTTTGAGTAATCATTTTATTTGTTCTTTCGTAAACAACGACAAAGTTGATAAAAGTTTTTGCTATCTCGTATTTAATACGCGTTATCTCAGTTGGATTGAATCCTATAGATTGAAAAATAAAAAATGACACAATTTGTACGTTTTACTTATTGGAGAAATGTTTCATTCTGTGTACCATATGCTTTAGTATCGTTGTCAGCTTGTAAAGTCCAGTTGTATGACACGTGATCATTTGTCAATGATAACAGAACTCGATTTAATACGACCATGTCCATATATTGATTCATAATCACATTAGTTATATGAATAGAGCTAACATTACAATGATGTCATAACGTGATGTGATTGCTTCCCAAACGTTTATCAGGCCTTACCGACATAGGCTTCTCTGTCAGAGCACGTACTATTAACCTCTGATTTATCTCTGAAAATGACATTACACCGACTTTCCGATATTCCTGCTACCTCGCTATTTTCTGCATTTTTCCTTATTTTATGTCATTATTCTTTGACCCTATTGAACCACTCGGCTTTTACCAGTCACAGCAGTTATTTATTTCAAACTTTGCTTATCTTATCTCCAGCCTTCCAAGCCTTGGTCAAATAAATAATTATTTACATTGCTATTTATCAACAACCATATTCATTGACTCCGTATTTTAGGAACTCCTAAGGAGCGTATTTCAACATAAACAAGTTACAAAGCAAAAATTTCATACGTGCCATTAAATCAAATCCAATCCAGACGCTATGCCAATACGGCTTATTTCAATCCGAGATACTCGCTTGAATCGGCATAAAAACAGGTAATATCTTTTCCAACGTTTTCACGCGATTTCGCACTGTGAAATCTCTGTATGTGTGCACGCAATTAGGATAATACGAGCGGGGTAATCAGCAGCAATTGGTAAAGTGAAAAAGATAAGAAAATTGCAAAACCGTGGAAAATCCACCGGCGAGTGTGTGTAAGGTGCGAAAATATTTGCGTTTATTGGAAAGCTGGAAACACTTTTGCGTGTAATTGTACCGTAGAGGAGGATACGACGTTCAGACGGTGCACGTTCGTTAAATAATTGCGCACACTCAATGGAGCTTAAATGTGGAAACGTGGATTGCAAATCGGGAAGCCAGATACACGCGTCCCTTAATACGTTGGAATCCAATTTATCGGAATACTGCGCATTGGAAATGGTAGTTACGCGATTCTTGCCCGCTTGAAATGTCAGGCCACGGTGTATGTATATACCAGCAGAGCCGTGCTACAGTGCATCCACGCGAATGACCACGGAAGCCAACGTCGATTGCTTTCGGATGCGCGAAAAAGAACGCGTCTTACCGCAGCTTCTTCGTGGTTGGCTGCGCGGCGGATACACGGAGGAGCTCGAGTAAAATCTAAAACGCTTTTCGAATCGTATTGATTTAGACGCGAGACGTATAAACAAAAATAAGATAGCATGCTTTCTTTTATTGCTGCAAACGTAGCATAGCATCTGTCGTTTCACGCTTTCCAATGATAAATATTATATTCGATACTTTCTCAATTTCAAAAAGTTTCGAAAAAATGAAAATAGAGTCACGAGTGTAAATAATTTACTTGATCGACACGACCGGTTGATAAAATAAATAATACGCTAATAGCGTATATAGAATATTTACGCGTTTGGATTTGTTTGATATAATTATATTTATTTATATTACAGAATCTTCGTGATATCTAATCACCGTGACACAGCTACAAGCGTATATATAATTACCGATTCGCGACAACAGCTATCAGTGTTACAAGCAACTATTAACCACAATTTAGCAACAATTTATCAAGGTATTAGCGAATAAAAACGGAAAGAACGACCGTTACACAACCATTGGCATAACCGAAGACCCATTACAACCGCTGATGCCTGTAACACGAAATCGTTAAAACCGATATCCTAATATCGGTTTACAGATTCGTACATAAAACACACAGCTGGACTAGCCGGTGTTTAACATGTAGAATTAACGCGCAGGATGAAAAACGATATAGAAAACGGTATGACAAATCGGTGCCGAAGCCGGCGGTTAACTCGGCTGTTTAATTAAGTCATCGGCTACGAAATACGAGCAACGAACGGCGTATATGCCTAATAAGTTGGTATAGCAGGGGCAATTACGCTGGCGTGACGCTGGTGTTATTTCGCAAAATCATTAAGCCCGGCGTATACACGCGGCCGGCGTTTCCCGGTAGTTTCGACCGGGTGACGTAACCGTCTGCGATTAGAAAACGTTTTATTGGCGTGTATCGCGTTTCCGAGCGAAGTGTGTACGGGGAACGGTGGTATCGCTTTATAGAGCCGGGCCAGTCAGAGCCGAAGTCGGATATACATGTACACGCAGAGCCCGGCGAAAGTGGGCCAGAAAGTTATGCCTCGGCTCTTTGACCGAGCTCTCCGTATCGTTAGACCGATTAATTCGACGTGCCGTTAAAAAACGAACATCGCCGCCGCCGCCGCTGAAATACACGAGATCCGTGCGCCCGACGTTCGACCTTCGATTTTATTTTTAAGCCCGGCCCGTACACCATCGCGCGGAGAACTGTTTTAGCGATCAAGTCCGCGTTACGCTGTTTCTTAGTAGCCTCTGCTCCATCGATCCAAACAACCCACCGAGCTCTTCCCGCAACTTTCTTCCTCGGCCTTTTCCTTAATTCTTCCCAATGAATTAGCTTTGCTTGCTTCTCTTGCACGCACGGTAAACGGATAGTCGAAATATACTCGCGCGATGAAAGCTGATCTCGAGTTACGCTCGACCAAGGGGTCAGGTTAGGTTAGTTTAGCATAAGGAGTACGTAACCTCCAAATATCAGGTGTTTGAGAGTTTTTTCGTATTGCACGGCAATAACGTTCTATTCTTGTAATCCGGATTTTTTTTTTGTAAAAAAATAGCGATACGATTTATTTACACTTAGAGAATAATTTATTTGTTATTTAGGAAGAATACTTTTTATTATTTACAAAGAATTATTTATTTATTTTATTTTATTACCTTCCAAGAAATCCACTTTTTTAAAAAGCAGAATTATTGAAAATTGTGGGAATTACATAGCCGTAAGTAAATCGTGAATTTAAAAACCGGCTTGAATGACTGACACGATTCCGGGCCATCTGGTTATCTGAAATGAAAAACATTGAAAGGTATCTTAATTAGCGTAAATACGAAACATCGAAACAGCGAAATTTCGAAAATTAAAAATTGGCGGAATTTTGTGCTCGGATGGTAAACAAGAATAAAAGAATATATCAGATTTTTAAATTCGCGATTCACGGGACAGAGATACATCTGGTAAAGATCTCGTCGAAATTTGCAATGGAATATAAATAAATAAACGAATGACAAATATTCGCTTAAATAGTCTTCGTTTAAAAGTGTGCGCGAAACAAATTTTATCGGATAAAATCAGGGAAAATAAATTTTATTCGTGTTACACTTGCTGTGTGGTTAAATGGAGTTTTCGAAATATTTATATCGAGTAGGTTTGTAAATAGAATATGAAAATATCTGTTTAATATCCACGAGTCACGCGAATTGAGCAATTAACATATTTTCAAAACGTAATTGAGAACCGAGATGAATTATATCGATTACAATGCCGTCTTTTAAATCGAGAAAATTGTTCGAGTATTTTCTACATGAGAATATTTCACGCTTGGCATCTCTATCAGATTCGATCAAAGATAACTTGGACGAGCTGTTTATAAACACAGTTAACGATTCGAAAACAATAACGAATTCAAAATTTCATTAATAAAATGAAGTTAGTGGGTATAATTTTCTATTAACATGCACTCTCGGTTATGGCTCTTCGTTTCACGCATCATTGAGGGTACATATTATAAAATCTCGCTTTCAAATTACCCAATTTCCAAATTTCCGAGTTTCCATGTCGTGTTTTCAGATTTCCAAATACTAAGAGCTTCAAGTTCCTCGTAAAATCTTTCAAATCTCCAAATTTTCAAATTCGCGAGTTATCGAATCCTCAGTTTTTCGAATTCCTCGGAAAATCTCAGTTTCGAATCGCCAAATCTTCTCATTTTTAAACACTCGGAACTTGAAATGTCGAAAAAATAAAGAAATTCGTAATCCGTAAGTTTTGAATTAAGAAATTAAAACATTCCATACTTGTGCGTCTACGGATCGAAAGATAAAAAAACATAAAATTTTGAAAAAAACGTTCAATATCCCTTTCATTCTGGAACATATAAATATTCTTTACACAGTATTGGGACGAAAAGGTTAACCAAAAGGAAGTCCTCGGCGCGTGTATACAAACTTCCGGCTGCCAAAAGATCCATCGGTATCTCTGAAAATATTCGGCAACATTTGCCAGGAATACCATATTTTTCTCCGAAGCTATTGAACCGTATATACGGGAAATGTTAGATCGTGCTGCGTTTTCGGAAGGCTGGGGAAATTGCAGGCCTGTGTACGGGCACACGCAAGCGCGTGGACGAATGTTTCGCAAGCTCTGACAAGGGACTCCGGCTCGGACTCGAGCGGCAGCCCGTTTATTTTAGAATTTCGTAATTCGGGACGAAGACGAATTTATTCGATTGCTGAAACACGTGATACGCTCTCGTCTTGTACGTGCCACGATAATGCGAGATTTGTTACGCCAATAAACCGGCTAATTTACGGCCGTTCCGTCGTTTCTATTAAGTTTCGTTTTATTTAACGTAATGCGGCTCGTTATCGTTTCACGAATTTAAATAATGTTTCGTAGTTGAAGCAGATCCTCTATTTATCAACGCTGTGTTTGATAATTCTGGTCGATGGACTCGGGTCTAACGCGAACGCCATGTTCGTTGCTAAGTCCGGGGTACCACGTTTAGATATGGCTGTCAGGGTTAATGGTATACAGGGTATTTTTAAATAAACCCTCAGTATCGAAAATAATTGGATAATGCAAATAGATCCCACGCAGATCTATTCGAGTCCATAATCGACTCGCATGATCGATGAGGAGTAATACGTTGATCGATGATACGGTGGGATTAGACGTGTTACGATTATTTCTCCTTACAATGTGGATACTTCAAATTATTCAAATTTTCGTTTGGGAACACAAATTTTTTTTTTTAGACTTCTTTACTATAGGTCAAATGGCCGATTTTTAGTTGTTAATTAAAAATTTTCTTCCTGGATCTCATGATTCGTTGATACATCCGCAATAAATTTCTCGTTGAGATTTATATATAATCTGATAATAGATAATCTATATAACGTGTCAAATTACCGATATTTAACTGTTGATTCGCCTACACGTATCGTGCGAGTCCAAACACGCGTATCACGGGCGTGATCCGTGACTTGGACATAGTCGAACATAAACAACGCAGGTGAAGCTTGTGGTTAATTTTCGTCGATGTCTTCCTGTCTTATTTACGTGTTATTCCTCGTCGCGTTCGAACACGTTCCACGTGTGACCGATTTCGCTGTCGACTATACCAGTCGCCATCGAAATCTAAATCATAAGGTGAGACGTTTAAAATTCTGTCACTGGATTAGCAATGAATCATGCATCGATTTTCCTACATCTGTCTCTCTCTTCCCGAGAAGGTCTCCTGTATTTGCGTTAATCTCGTTAAATATACCAGAAATTTCACTAAAACCAGTCATAGTCGAACAAGCATAGCGATTAGTCGTAACGTACACCCGTCAGAAATTAGACAGCGTTCATAATACACGACGACACGTTTAGGGCACACTTACGTCAGCATGGTAATTATGTCGATATTCAAAATTTCTGATACCATTCAACATGACGAATTCATGTATAGATAGGAAATTAGTGCAACAGATGAAGTCACTGCATCTATCACGTGTCTCGCATGTGTCGTTTTGTTTATCAGTATTGACTGATCTCGTTGGACGTACCACTACAGATTCAACTGAAATTAGTCATAACCGTGATCATTACTCAGAACGCGTACACGGTAGAAATTAGGCTGTTAATGTTACATAGACGACGTTTAGAGTATGCTCGTATCGATATTTAAAATTTGGATAATTATTTAGGAAATAGAGGGATATCTCGTCGATTTCGATGATTTTTAAATGCGTTGTAAAAATCAACATTTCGATGAAGTTTTGTCTCTACATACAGTGTGTTCCAGCAACAGTGGTATAATCGGAAAGGGAGTGACTTTGTGAGAAAAAGAAAATCGAAAATGAAGAATAACATTTTTTCGTTCGAAGTTATCATTTGTTATGTCGTATGTCAAAAATTATACTTGACACGATGATTTAATACAAAGTTCCCAATGAGAACCCTATATCAAATTTTTAGGATCATAATTCACGAGTTGATCACACTTTTGAAAAATATGAAAAAAGAAGAGACAAAGATCTAACCCAAAATGATATTTAGAAAAAAAATTATAGAATCCTAGAGACTTTGGAGTCTAGAGTACACTATGACACTTGCGTCAATATTAAAAATTTGTCACATTATTCGGTACTGTAAATTTACGTATTATTCACGAAAAAGTAAGCGAAACGGATGAAGTTATTTTCATTTTAAGTTTGTTGGATATAGGTTTAATTGAAAGTTTAGTCACAGTATATGTCAGGAGTCAGGTAGCATGACGAAAGAATTTGTCAGGAAAATTTGTGCAAAATAAACGAGTATTGCATAATGACAATAGGATAAATATGGGAACTCGCGAGTACCTGGGAACAAAGTCACCCACAGTCACTTTCAACTTTCGTTTTCAGTAATTTTCTGCTAATACAATTCCGAACTCGGTAGAATAGAATCCAATCGCGAATATGCCAAGCGAGGATCTGACATGGGAACCCGTGGCTGCTCTAGCTATTCAATAAAAGTATCGTTACCATCAACTTTCGATTTCGCTGACTCTTTAATATCACTTTAATAGAGCTTAAAAATTCTTAATTCGTTAGATAATAAAATTCGACGTTAAAATTGCAAGTTACCTGACCGTTTCGCTAGTTTTTTTTTTTTATTTTTAGAGTTACTAAAAATCTCCAACTATTTTTGACAGATTTAACTGCGAATTTTTATATTTATATAATTTTAATATCATATTTATTTAGAGAGCATATACCATATATATTGTATATTTATATTTTATGATATTACATATCATATATCATATAATATGAAAACACCGTCTCCAGATTTTCCACTTCCTCCAATTTTCAGAAATACAAAGGTCTTTGACAAAATTAATTATAATTTTAATTTCTATTCCCTTATCGTATTACGAGCTGGTAATTTTAGCGGTAAATTTGAATTATCCTCGAGAGTAGTCGGATAACCAATTATACTCCATTGTCACGGAGATCTTACAATTCCGCCAGGTCAAACGGGGCATCGAATCGAATATGTCGGTTTAGAGCTTTGCAAGAAGGATTCACGTTGTCCAAGAAGGTCTCCGATCGGAATGGTGGACTGTCGAACGTCACGTGGAACATGCAGCTACGTCTAATCCGAATCTGGCCCGAGGGAGCCTAGCCATTGGAAAGCTTTTCGTTACTTTCTACCGCAGAATGCGACGCAGATACTTGACGCAAATGTCAATCTTCCTCCACGACGTTTGTTGCGTGTCTCTGGGAAGATCGTTGGTTAGCAGAGTTGCGCAAGCGGCTGGCAGACCAAGCCCGTCAATGCTCCTAGCGATAGAACACGGATCGGCTCACGGTTTCTTCCTTTTGTAATTACGATTTCTCCGTCCGAGAGATACGAATCGTGCCTCGTTTCCCGGGGATATCGACTCGTTAATAGAGACGTTTGTCTCTCCGCTCTCCGATACCCATTCCCTGTGCCCCCAACTAGGGAGTGGGCTTCCTTCTCGGCCGGCACTGGTTCTCGCCAACTCTGATCGAAAGGAGTCATTTGCTGTAGGATAGGCGGTCGGTTCATAGAGGTCTTTTCGAAAGTATAGCGAGAATTTTCTACGATAAGAGGATCGTGAGAAAGAAGCCAGGAAATAGAGGCGGCTTAGGGCTGGCTAGACGGATAACGCATTAGGCTAATGTAGTAGGCTGAGGTTCTGATTTAGGTATTTCGAATTAGGTTACTTCATTCTGTTTCATAATTTACAAAGAATTGAAAGTATTTTTCTCATAGAATAGATCTTACCTTTAGCTACCTGTAATTAAGTTACATTATTCTATTTTATAACGTAGAAAGAATTGAATATATTTTTCCCATGAAAAGGATTTTGATTTTCTCTCTAGGTACCTGGAATTAAGTTACTTTGTTCTATTTTATAATTTAAAAAGAATTCAATATATTTTTCCCACGAAAAGCATCTTCCTTTTTAGGTACTTGGAATTAGGTTATTTTATTGTAATTTATAATTTTTTAATAATAGGGAGCCAAAACTTTCCTACAAAGGATAAAAAGGACCTTTGCTTTAGGTTCCTGGGATTAGATTATTTTGTTCCATATTATAATTATGAAAAATTTGAATTTTTTTTTACAGAGCAAGAAACTTCCCATAAAAGAAAGAAAGAATCTTCTCTAACGATTTCCTCCCATAACGTAAAAAATACACTTTGTAACGCGAAAAAAAGAAAATTATTCGTTAAATAGAATAATTTAGTTTTTTCGATGTAAGACTAAACCTGCCACGACTTAAACGACTATTTTCAAACTTTCCATCCAAGATTCCACACTCAACGTCATTTAGTATTCGTCTAACAAATTTTTCGATATATCCTCTTATTGCATATTCTTTCAAGATTCTTCTTCCATCCTATTTTCATCCAGCAGCCATTTTTAATTTGGCCAGTGGCGATAGGTTCAACGTCGAACAAGAATTTCCCAGTGACGACTCAATGATCGCGCATCGGAATCGTCTTCCTCCGACGAGTTAATCCGTCGTCGGGAATTGCTCGGTCAATCGATGGTGTTTAAAGGATCACACGCACGGGACGAGGAAAGGGCAGATGATGTATAAGAGCAAAGGCGTGGGAATAAGGCGTGGGTCGCGTTGTGCGTCTGTCTGGCAAAAAAGCCTGGCCGACGAAGGAAAGGATGAGGGAGAAACGGAAAGGCTGAAGAAGAAGGAAGTTGGTCCCCGGTCGACGTGACAAGCCGGCCCCCGGTAAAACCAGATGCGAGAACGCGTTGCTTTATTGGTCTACGTACTATAAAGTATATTATTTACGGTTTACAGCCGCGTTATTGCCGCGCAAACATCGCCGATCCTTGGCCGTATTGCCTCCGTCCCAGCGACCGACGACCTCTCCAAATTCTCCGGCATTCTCCACCAACCGCGTTTATCCCCATGGTCTTTGCTCTTCCAGCCTGTCCCACGAATGTCCCATAACGCCACGTATTTTTTTTATCCACTCTCAACGCTATTAGACTCGTCGCGCTCTTCAATTATTCCACCGAGTTCCCGTTTCCAGGCTGATCATCCTTCAGGACTCCGCGTTTCCTCGCTTAGCTGTGGAAATTTGGAATAGGTGATGGCGCGTGTAGGATGCTGATGAATTGTTAAAATGTGCGCTACGAGTGTATTATGTAGCTGTTTTTTTTATGGACTTTGAACAGCGAGTACTAGACTCACGACGGTCTTGAATTATTACATGCAGTTTCCGTTTGTACGCTGATCATTCAGGACTCTGCGTTCTCACTTGGTTGTGAGAATTTCAAATATGAATATGTGTCGTTTTATCGATTCTAAATGTTGAGGATCGCACCTCTGGGTGTCTCGAATTATTTCACGGTGTTTCGTTTGCAGAGGCTGATGATTATTCAGGATTCTACGTTTGGTCATTTAATTGTGGAAATTTGGAATACGCGATGATGTGCGTAGCTTGGTAATGGATTATTGGAGTTTGCAATATGGGTGTATTATATATCTGCGTGTCCTTTTATGGACTCTGAACACCGAGTATTAAAGTCGCAATGGCCTTGAATTATTCCATGGTGTTTCCGTTTCCAGGCCGATGATTATTCAGGACTCTACGTTTAGTCACTTAATTGTAGAAATTTAAAATACATTCTAGTGTAAGTCGGATGGTAGGATAAATTGTTAGAGCGTATTATGCGGCGTCTTCTGTTTATGTCGAATTATCCTGTAGTGTCTTAATTTACTTTGGCGTTTGTTTATTTTACTTTTAATCGTGAGAATTAAATCGGTGTGGATCGCGAATGTGTATATTCCTATTTGAAATTTTCAAATTAATTATAATACATGTATGTTTTTATATCGTTAAAGATCTTTTTTATGGATTGTAAACGTTGAGAATTGGACTCTCCTGGTTGTCTTGAATTATCTCATGGTGTTCTAATTCACTCCAGCGTTTAATCGTTTTAATTGTGAGAATTAAACCGATGTGCATTGTGAATGTGTCTATTTGCATCTGAAATTTTTTAATTAATTATGATACACGTATGTCTGTACATTGTTAATTACATATATACATTGATAAAGAAAGAATGAATTATCCAATGAGGTCATCTAATTTACAGGCTGATAATGTCTAAGCACTCTGGTGTTTACTCATCGTGATTATGAGAATAAAACTGGCGTGGATTGTGATTTTTAAATTAATCATAAGATATGCAATTATAATACACCGACAAAGAAAGAGGCAGAATCGCGTGTTCAATTTAGAATCATAATTAAATTTGCTAAATTCCACAAATCCACGAATAATTAAATTATTAATCGTTAAAGAGACACTGAAATTTAGGCTAAAACGACTAAGATAATCGTAATTAAAGTCCTACAGATATGTTCGTTTCCCCATAGAACACCGCTTTGTAACCCTTATCTAATTTTAATCTACCAATTCATGCTGCCCGGTCTGTATTAAATATATTCAATATTAACCGCGTCTCGCGCTCAAATGAATTATTCCTGAGCAACACAAATCACGATATCCCATTACGTATGTACCCGCAGGGCTTCGAGCGAACGTGTACAACGTGCAAACGATAATAACTTGATATTCCACGTTTCTTAAAATACACACTCTCTCTGAAGGAGTTCCTTTAACCGCGTCGGGAACGCTTCTCTACCCTCTGTTTAATCCTGTCGTCGCATCTCGTCGCATTCCGTCGTAATTGCAGCGTCGTTTTTCGGAAAAACGCTATCCGCAGTCATCTAACGAGTCATCCCTCGTTTTCGCCTTGTTCTGATTTGTAATTCAATTTCGCGCGCAATTAATAATATCCGAGCACAACCTTCCGGGAAAACGATAGGGCCGCGTAAGAATGGGTCGAGCAGTCGAGAGAGAGAGAGAGAGAGAGAGAGAAAAGGGAGTAATAAGGAAAATAAAGAGGGGAAAAAAAGGAGTGTTATTCCTGGCAGTAATTAGCGGATCGTCGTAACGAGTGCACGACTCGGCGCAAGGAGCGCATTTTTAGGAAATAATTGGCACACAAAGGGGCGTGCCCCGATGTTTTTCTCTCCCTTTGCGTCTTTGAAACAGTCTGTAAAATTTCTCAGCTGCAGGTTGCTTACAGGCTGTTTAGGAAAAACCACTCGGGAATTTTGCCCCTTGAGTCCTGCCTGCGTGTGTTACCCGTCGTGACAAAGCTTAGTCAATTCGCAGCTGGAACCATGTATTGCACGTACGTGTATATATGGTTTTATATAAAGTAGTATACAGTATACAGTATACAGTGCGTTCGCGAAAACACACGCGTAAAATCGGTCTGGAGGAAAAAAATAAGAAAGACAAAAGGAATCAAAATTTTTTTATTTCAACTTCGTTTTTATTCCGAACATTCACTTCCCGTTATTCGTATATATACAGGGTGTTCCTGAATAATACGTAAAAGAAAGCTGGAGGCGATGTCTTCTATTTCAATGACTTGTCCTAGTAATTACGTGTTAGTGCTTTACAAAATTATAGAATGGATTGTAGAATAGACTTACAATAATACTTAAGTAGTTATTTATAATTGGAGTGATACTAGATGGTAGATCAGTATCTCAGTTTTTGATTTGTAATAAATTCTATAATAAATCGATTGAAACGACATTATGAGGCGACTATCCGATTATTCTATAATGTATACTGTAAAGTTGACTTAATTGTATGACAGCTAAAGTATGCGAATGGTTGTCTTAACACCTGTCATACCGAATGACTAGTCCCATGATCAGGATAGAGGAGTAAGAAGACCTGACCTATAATTAGGCGGAAAATTGGCTTTCATATTTCACGATTATTCGATGTCACGAGTGAGTTTCTTCGTGACAGGCACATAAGACAAAAGGATCCTCGGTACACCCTTGTACTCCAGTCGATATAAGTCACCCATGACCAGCGATTTAGCTCGTCAATCATTCAGGTGAATCCTCAGAGGAGCCGAAGCATTCACCCTAGCCTGCTGTGAAACGTGAACCATAATTTAGTCAGCCATAGCCTAATGCAGAGTATCTATTCCTTCGTCTTATTTATTTACACGAATATTAACCTTTTTTTTCGTCGCAAAGAAACAGCAGTTTCAAACCCTCCTTAAATTTTTGCAAGTTCCCTGATACTCTTTGTGTTGAAATAGAAAAAGGAAATCACGCATTTGCGCGAGAAACAAACGAACAGGGTTATATTTTATTTCCATATTTCGCCTACTTGTTCTTAACATAATTATCGTCTCTTATTCGTTGTTCGAGTTATAGGATTAAAACGAATGGCGACTGAGAGTCTTCTCTCGAATACAAAGAGTTAATACGTAACAACTAAGACAGAAGATTTCTCACTAAATATACAATTTATTTATGATCATGGCCAGCGATTTGGCTAGCCACTCGTTCATTTGAATCTTCGAGACAGATGAAGCATTTACCCTAACCTGATTTGAAACTCGAGTTATAATTTAGTCACCCGTAACCTAATGCAAAATACCTACTTCTTCGTCAAATTTGTTAACTAAATAACAATTAAGGTAGAAGATTGTTTGTCGGATATAAAACTTTTCCGTGATCATGGTCAACAATTTAATTAGTCATTCGTTCATTTGAATCTTCAGGAACGACCAACTTCTTACTCTCATCTAGTATGAAACGTGAACTATAGTTTAGTCACGGAATAACCCAGTGCGAAATACGTATTCCTCTGTTCAATTTGTTCAAACGTCCACCCAGTGGGTAAGAATTAAGACAGAAGGTTCCTCGCCAGATATGCAACTCGTTCAGGATCACGGCGGACGATTTAGTCGGTGGCTGATTGACGCGAATCCTGAGAGGAGCCGAAGCGCTCACCCCAGCCGGGGCTGAAACGTGAGCCATAGTTTAGTCATCCATACCCTCGGCGTTTTTTACCTCACGGGAAACTGGTAGCCTATACCGCTTCCTTCCCTCTGCTCCAAACGCGTAGCCTATTCGTGCATGGAACCTCTGTTCATGGATCACCGACCGAGGTCCGCCCGACGTTAGCTCGAGCTGGTATAGAGCAAAGGGTAGCTCGCCCTTCCTCGCGTGGCGTATTTCCATTATGCACGCCTCTGTCACGCGGGTGCGCGAAAGGGTGCTGGCGCCAAGAAGGGCAACAATGCTGTCAGACGCCAGCTATCTCCCTCCCCCTTTCCTCTTCCCTCTCTCCTTTCCCAACGTTTGATTTCTCTTTCTCTACCACCCATCCCCGGACACGACTACCCCCTTGTTTTTCCTATCCCCTGCGCCACGGTAAACGTTTCCCTTCCACCCTCGTTTCCACGGTTCCCGCTCTCGCCACCCTTGCGGCCCGTTCCTCTCGCGGAGAACCAGCGCCGAGGTATCGCGCGAGTACGCTTTTTCAGGCAACCACGCGCGCGAAAAGTGCAGCAGGCGATCTCGCAGTTGGTCGTCGAGGGAAAACGCGTTTGGAGATTCTTGCGTCTCGGGGTTCGCTCGGGGTGAGTTGGCTGGAATTTCGCGGCTGGCAGGGAAGGAGATGCGCGATGGGGTTGGATGAACAAGCAGCGGTCGAGGAATCAAACGATTCGACGAATAGATTCCGGTTTTTTCTTATTTACCGTGGCATTTCGGTTATCACTGAGAGTGGACGCGTTATTGTGTACCAAGAATTTTTATCGTCTTTATCGCGTTAAATGCCATGGTGACTGAGCACTGAACTTGGCAGTGACGCCATGGAGGCCACCGGTGACCGGCGCGCCCAGATTGATAGAAATATATATAATTTAAACAAATGACAATACTTATAATTTAATAAATCGAAAACAAATGACATAATGTACATTATTGGGCTAGGTTTGGTTGTTACTGATAACAAGTGAACGGCGCCAAATGACGCTGTTCGCTGCGAAAGGGCAAAGAATCGAAGGTTAGACGAGGATGATGCACGGACGGTCAGGATTAGATCAAGCAATAGGATGATAAGGATAAAATGGGAAAGTAAGCCGGTCTGAAGTTTATCTAATTGATAGCGTTTATAGGTGACTAAACAGTCGTCCAACAGTGTGAATGAGAATCATACGAGAACCCGACCTCGCATTTGAAACTCAGCAGATATTTTGCAGAACCTCCGGTATAGTAGATTGAATATTCGAGTATGCGTGGAAAATTGCAATTGCATGTTCCATAGATCGATGACAATTTGCTCTTAAGGATAGGATTTGAATACGTATTCTGGCTCCGTAAAATCTTTAAACCGGGCTTTGAAAAAGAGTGACCATAATTGTTTATTTCTTCCTGTCAGTTCGCATGGATGAATGATAGTCGCTATAACGTCCTTGATAGTTTACTAGCCTAAAACGTTCAAGGTTATTCGACGATGTGTCGAATCTTTCCGAGTCGAAGAGTGGGCAGTGCAATAAAGACCTTTGGAAAAGAAAGTCTTCTGCATCATCTCTGTATTTCCTCCGTTGAATTAGAAAAGGAAGTCGGGTAAAACTAAAGCGTGGGAAGAATAAAACTCGCCGTATGGTAACAAATATTAAACGCTTTATTTTGTAAAATAACGCGAAAGAGTTTTTACGTTACGAGATTTCTTCCCCGGTAGGAAAGGGTGACACCATAAAAATCCTACGCTTGATCCAACAACTGCTTCTTTCGCTCGATTCTCGAATAACGAAAGACGCGTAAACAAAAATTACGTACCCATCAGCTGTTCAAAATAGAATAGAGACGTATTCCATTTCATGATTCTATTATCCGAAGATTTCACTGTTCGACTGCTCTTGTCTCCCAATTAATTAGGGTACGATAGTATTATCGGTATTATAATGTTGCATCTAGAGAATACTAGTTTGGCCGTAAACTAAATTTCTAAATTAGAAATTAGGAATATCGTTGGAATAGCTGATTAAAAATAAAAATAAAAATTCTTGGAACGGAACGGATACTCGGTGAAGGAAAGAGAAGAAAGGGAAGATAGGAAGGCTGGCTGAGACTGTGATAGAACGCGAGAGACCTGTTCGCAGCGGGTTGGCGTGGGTAACGCGATCGGATGGAATTTCTGCGCGTCTTACCGTGATCCGATTCTTCTCCGTGGCTTTCGTGCGAACGTGTCAACTCGCTCGATAACAATAAAGCCATTCCAATTGACACATATCGCGCGTGTGTGCGCGCTGAAATGTAGACAGGCCAGCCGGCTGGCGTGTGTGGTCACGCTTCGTTGTACGCGATCTCATTGTCCGCGGCATGATTAGCGAAACCGGGTCACTTGCAGTGCAGCACAATGCAATCATTTCGCATGCAAACTAATCTTCCTACCACCCACACCGTCGCAGTCGCTACGTGTTTGCTTGGATCTGCTCGTATCCTCATCAGGGGCCTGCTCTTCGCCATTCGGAATTGATCTTTCCAATATATGCGTCGCTCGATTCGCTGGAACTGCCTGTTTGGAGGCTGGGATTTCCTTTCTTTCGCGTTTCTACGAGTTTCCGTCTGTCAGCCTTGATACTCGATGAAATTATCAGTTTTCGGGATCTCGTAGAACGTTAGAGAAAGCTAATTGCAAGGGAGCTAGATTAGGTCGCTTTCCGTCAATCTCTGTGAGTCATGATGCTCGATGAAATCGAGACACGCGAAAGAACAGTAATGTTTTGGAGTCTCGTTGAATATTGAAAATACTAATTACAAGGGAGCTAAGTTAGGTTGGCGTTTCTATGAGCGACGATAACAATTTTTTGAGAATCTCCTTCCTAGAACATCAGGCAAGTTAGATTAGGTTAGGTCGATACGCGAGATTTTGTTCCTACGATTCCACTTTTCCCGCGTAACGGAGACTGATAAGCTGAAGGAAAAATAATTTCGGCGAGTCCGATGGAAAGTTATCGTCGTGGAAGTTGTTGAAACGTCAGGTTAGTTTGACACAAGGGAATTTTCTTCCTTTCCCGTTCGCGATCGATCCTTGGAATCTATATACATAGTCGATCTGATTTATTTAAACGTCCCTGTGTAGAAGGATAAATTTTTTCTAGGATTTCTTTGAATAGTTGCCAGCGACCAGTGGGGCAAGAACACATAAGATAATAAAAGTTTGAAAATTCTGATAGGATGTCGGTGTTAGGCTAGCCTGGAAACTTTGTCGTTCCTCGCTAGCTATTCATTGGAACGCCTACCCGCGACCATAAATTTCGTCCCGGTGAGTCACGAGAGTTGATAAGATAGAATCGGGAAAAATAGTAATTTTTTTTCGCCGGTTCTAATAGAACGGAAGACCTGAATACGCGAAGGTCGAACGGCACGAGACATAAGAACGTTTCTCCTCGAACTTTCAGCGAACCTGCACATCGACAGGGGTTACTTGATTGATTCGATTTCCCACGAACGGGAGTAAATATTTATGATGACCGTTGAAATCAAACGAAAACGATACGCGAAAGTTATACCCTGAATTAGTTTGACTTTCCGTCACGACGTTTGATGGCAAAAGAACCTTGGTTTTTCAACTATTTATGTATCATACTTTTCTTCGTAAAGTAGCGCTGTGATAGTGTACGATGATCATAAAAAGGAAATAAGAATGTGACCTGTCGCTGAAATTGGTACCAAGGAAAAGTACGAAGAAAGTTAGAAGAAAGGAGACTTTCTTCTGGAAAATAAATCGGGACTAAATAAGAGATGCAATGTGTATATTCCGCGAAGTAAAATATAGTAATTACAAAGCTAATTTGGAAATTATGCGTTTTTGTTTTGTTTAAATTGTGTAATATTTTTCTCTTGTATTGTGTATGAGAGATTATATACATAGTATTATATATAGTATATTTACATGGTATTATGACAGTAGTATTATACGAGAGGAACGAGAGCATGTTTACGATTAAATAATTGGCCTGGAATGGAAGAAAAAAAAATGGAAAAAAGTGTATCGACATCGGCCTCGGTCTGCCATACTTCGCGATATATAATTATTTATCAGTATCGCGATAAGTGGTTTAATAGTAATTTCGTTATCTCGAGCTTGCTATTAAATAATCTTGCATTGCTTTACATGTGTACGAAGTTTCCTCTTGTCTCTGGTACTTCAGGATATTCCTGTCTTATTGTATATAATTAATCAATCCGTGATAGGTACTTTAATAACAATTTTATCTTAAGCATTCTGTTAAAGATTCTATTAAAGAACATAACATCGCTTTATACGTATGTGAAATTTCCTCTGGAATATTTTTCTCTCGTTACATGTAATTATTAATCAATCCTCTGATAGGTGCTCTAATACCAATTTTCTTATCTTAATCGCTATATCAAATAATTCTACACCGCGTTACACGTGCGTAATGTACATGCAAAGTATAATAACATGCGCAAAATACGTGCAGGTACATAAGATACATAAAATCGCAATATATCTCTCTAATCTTATACTCTCTAAATACTCCTCACTGATGTTGTAACGGACCTCTCGTCGAATTTCCTGCGAAATTAAATCGCTATCAATCATCCATAATCATTGCAATTTTCAAATTTCCGACAAATTGAAATTCTTGAGGATATTCCTGTGAAACGCGATCACCGCAATTTATAAGTTTTGTTTGTTATTAATATTTCAGTCGAATATGATATAATCAACAGAATTTTCAGGTTTCCTCCAAATTTAAATTCTTAGAAATATCTCAGTCAAACATACTCACCGCAATTTTGAAATTTCCTCGAAATTTCAATTCTCAGAAATATTCCAACCAAACGTGATGATCCAAATTTTGAGAAGTCTCTGTTGCAAAATTACCAGAGTGAAATCAAACGGTGCGAGACCGGTGTCCCTCTTATTTCCACCGCGGCTAGGTTCAAAATGGCGGAAGGAAGGCAGCTTTTCTCGTGGAACGATTTCCGTGTCATTTCAGCGAACATACAAGCGCTCATACCTCATCCCCTCCTCGCCTCTATCCGGGTTTCGTTCTTCTGTATGCAAATCAGTCGACACCTACCTACGTGGCGCTTCGTGTCTTATCTTCATCCCTGAGAGGTTGGTTCCCCGTTCCAATAAGATTGCGTGCAACCTTCGTTCCGTTCCTCCCTCCCTCGTCTCTCTCCTCTCCTCTCCTCTCCTCTCCTCTCCTCTCTTTCTTTCTTTCTCTCTTCAGACGTACATTCATCCTGGACGTTCGGACGTATCTTTGACGCTTATCCTTAGCTGATAACGCTTTACGACTCTCCTCCGAGGGTTGGGGAGAAAAAAAATAGCCGAGGGTTCGAAGCTTCGAATGCTCGTCGAGCAAACTGCCAATTATAGACGAGCAAACGTAGAGGAAAATAACCTAATAGCCTGGCGATTGCAGCTCCTTCCCCTGATCGCGCAGCGTTCATATCGAAATCCGTGGTTCCCTTTTCTCGTTTATCTATTTTCCTCGCGGTCTCCGTGCAGCAGAACGTCAGTGGTCCCATTCGTTCGAATAAATCGTTGCTTCCTATACGATAACGGTTACTATAAATAGAGCGAATTAGGCACGCCACGATTTCATAGATTTTTCCCAAATTTTAAGCCTTTCGGGCAGAAGTTTTTCCGAAATTTCCCAGAGTTGCCAGAAAGTTTCCAGGAATTTTAGAGAGCGTTAGAAATTCTTCGTCGCTTTGAGCAATTTAAGGAACGTCTAAGGATTCCGTGGAATCTCCGAGAATTTCGGGCAAGTACACGAATTTTTGGAATTTTTGAAGATTCTCGAGAGTTTCCGTGAATTTTCGAGCATTTCAAGGAATTTCGGAGACCTCTGTCGATCCTTTTAAGTCCCAGAGAATACGAGTTCCCGAAAATTGCAGACAATTTTAGAAATCGAAACTCCGAGTTGCTGAAAATTTTTGCTAATCGATCGCGCAAGAAACCGAAGATTTCGTGAAAATTTTCGAATGGTTTACACGTTCGAATACGATCTACGGAACCTTTAGATATGGCACGTGTGGAGTTTTAAACGACACGTCTGCCAGCTGTCAAACGTAGATCTGGCGATATCGATGGACGACAGCTCTCGTCGATTTGATTCGACAAATATTCGATTCGCGGAAGTTCCAACAGATTTAGCCGGTTGGTACCTTAATGTGATGAAATTCGCTTTGGAATTACAGTTATTGGAAACATTAACGTTACAGTATTATTGATAGATCGACTATTAGTTCGGTATTATTCGGCTCGACATTTAGTAATTGGATGGTTTAATTATTTTGATCGATTCGCTGCCTTAATAAGGCAATTAAGCGAGGACATATTATGTGGTATTTAACGCAATTACCCACGGACCCGATAGTTCCTATAAATAGATTAATTCGCTGTTACATGTTAGGAACACGAAATTGCCGCGGAATTTCTGATTATACCGTGGAAATGTTTTAGTCGTTTAATTGTCAGGGGGGTTATGGACGAAGCGAATTCAACGTGAAACGTCGGGTATGCTAGGTTTCAGATAGCTTCTTTCCAGCGGTTATCTCTCCACGGTGTTATTCATCGTTTCGTATTATTCATCTGCTATTTTAAGCATCGACATATTTGGCCGCTAAACTCGTTCGCGCGAATACTGCGTCGGTGGCACTTGACTCGCGTCACAGATTTCTCGGATCCATTTTCCTCGCTATCAGATCCTGGAGATGTAGAGGTACAGGTGGAAGCTTCTGAGTCCTGAATTGCGAGGAGACGGGATAATAGAACGGTGATATTTTTCACGTTAAGTTTTATTTATTTTAATAGGAGTTAATGAAGTTAACGAAAGTTAGCAATTTGTTAGAACTAATTTATACTCTGTATCAAGTATAGGTGGAACCTGTTCTGTCCTAAGTAGTAAGGATATTAGCAGTGGCTAGGTAATCGAATTTTGGGACAACAGAGTATTTTGAAATAATATTTATCGTTTCAAACTTTATTCATTTAATTAATGAAATGAGATTAGCATTTGCCAGAGCTACTTAGTCTCGAGTCATACTCTATATTAAGCACAGTTGGGACCTCTGTGTCCTAAGTACTGGAAACACCAGCAATTTTTAGCTAACAGAGTGGTAACTTTGTTCGTTTAAATAGAACGGAGTCAAATTAAATAGAACCTTTCGATATTTCAGAATTTCAAATCTTTCAAATGATAAATTACATAAGAGATAAGTAACTTTGTGTAACTAGTCTCACTCAAATGTTTCGAGTTCTAAAAATGTTTAATCGTGAAAGAAACTTGAAATTTCCGATTTTGCGAAACCTGGTTCAGTTTATTCGGATATTGTTCGAGTCTTCCATTAGTTACCATTGTTACACTTTTAGCTTCGGACTAAATTGTTATAAGCAGGGTTTATTCTATCGAACGCACGAAACTATGTATATTGTATGTAAATACCGCTTACTCGTATCGGGGGAAGCCATCTATTGCCGGGATACATTCCGTTCACAGAACATTCAGATATTAGGCTATTCATTGTACCGGATTCTCTGCTGTGCCTGGTAAATAGCTGTATAACAAGTATTCGGTATTTTATTCCACGTCACATATGCTTCTATCACAGATTGGCATCGATTTAAAAAAGAAATTGATCCGTGATTAAGGATTTAGGATGAAATTGTCACTGAAAACAGATTTCCAATACCAAGGATGAATACGAGTTAATAGTTGTATTAGTATTCATGAAAATAGCAATTTTCTTAATCAGCTAGAAGTATCGCGTCAAAAAATTCTCCTTTAATTATTATTATCTATACTTTGGCACGCATAATACGTTGATAATTCTAGCGTTAAATATGCAATGACAGCAATGTTCGTCTTGGAAGATAAGTGGCGTTTATTTTTGATTTCAACATTCCTTATTCGAGATTCCAGTTTCTGGTTAATACCTGTTCCGTGTCTCGTTACCCATATATGAATGACGCTTTTCTTCGTCCAGTTAAGTAGAATTTTTCAGCATACCACACACACACATATATAATTGAACAGTGAATGATACAATAAACTCTATTTACTTGTACACCCTGAAAACGTTTGCATGTTTTTAATTTTCACTGTAGCTTTTAACGTCGAAATGAGTAAAATACAAACTTATACACTCATATACATATACTTTATTTGTGTATTTTATAAATTTAGTTGTTATAAGTTGCGATGAAAATTAAAAACATTCGAATCGGTGTAACTAAAGAATATTGCAAACAAAAAAAAAGGGATTCGAAACNAATACAAACTTATACACTCATATACATATACTTTATTTGTGTATTTTATAAATTTAGTTGTTAAAAGTTGCGATGAAAATTAAAAACATTCGAATCGGTGTAACTAAAGAATATTGCAAAAAAAAAAAAGGGATTCGAAACTTTGCTCGATTTAAGGTTGTGCTAGATAAATCTCGTTGTATAATTCACAGTATAATTCGAATGAACCTCATTTATAAAAGCGGATAATAGTTTCACATGATTTGCCCATAGTGTATCGCGCTTCAACTATCGGATTTGATTTAGGAAATGCAGACATTTCCGAAACCACTTACTTGAAGAAAACATAAAGCAAAAGAAAATTTGATTCTATAACACGTCACTCGTACGCAATGTATTAAAAATATATTGGGTTGGCAAGAAAATAATTTCGGTTTGCACCAGCAGATCGCGTTGTTTGTTTCATTATTCTTTCTTTCTTATTTTTTATTCGTCAATGTTGGAATTTTTTTCTTTTAAGAATTCGTAACACCTTCGGGTTGCTATAGAAACAAATTCCGTGTAATTTTCTTTACATCTTTTAGTTTACGGGTGATTTTAACATGGAGTGCAAAAATGTCGTTTTGCAGATTTTTCACTTTCAAATCGAGCAATGTTCTGGTCAAGCTTCTAAAGTTGATGATGACAAAATGAAAGCCATAATTGTGAACCGAATATCACATATCAAAAATTGAAAATCACGTAAGATGTCTCGGGCTTATTAAGAAGCTCGATATCTGAGTTGCACACGAATAGAAAGAAATTCGCTCAAATTTATCACAATATTGCCGTAAACGTACAATAAACTAATTCCAAAGACGATTTTATTATTTGTGGTACGCATTACAAACGTAATGCAATCGACCCTTTCTTGTAACAAGTTAAAACCGAAATTATTTTCTTGCCAACCCGATATATCGAATCAAAGTAGAATAAAACAGCAGTCAGTGTCAACTATTCAGCGCAAGGGGAAAAATAAAAACTGTCAAGTTAATCTATCTATAAGGCCACTCTCTCTCTCCATCCCTTATCTCGGTCGAAGATTCTAAACCGACGACCGAGAATCGTTTGACTTGCAACAACGAATCTCCGGCGTAGCTTTACCAGTTAGGAGGAAAGCAAAAGGGGGAGCAAAGAGCAGAGGGCGACACGGTCGCCCCGCGGAACGGCGAAAGAAACAGTTGCGTCTTTGGTAATTGCGCGGGGCTTTAATTAACAAAGCACAATGGAGGGAACGTGCCCGTTGCCACCCTCATTGTCTTCGCGTTAGATCTGTCCTAGCGTGCCCGTCTCCCCTGCTCCCTTACACGGGTCTACTTATCGTGCAGGGTGGCGGCGTTTATCCTCGTCGCTGTTCCGAGAGACGGTCGATTATTTAACGCAATTATCCGTCGTTCCATCGCGAGAGCAACGATGCTCTCCTCCCTCGTTCTCGTCGTCTGATCCTCACGGTTTTCCATTGTTCCCCCGCATCGATTCGCCCGGTACCCGGTTCGACTGGTCTCCAATGAAAAGCAGCTCGAGAAGGTGAACGAGGAAAACAGCCTTCCACCGGATTCTTTCCTCGGGAAATTTACGACCGGCGGCCACGCCGACCGATTAACCGTTAAAGGGGATAACTGAAACCGAGGCCCGGCCGGGGGGCCCCCCCTTTGCTCTAGCGCCTCCATTGTGAAAGCGTTTCGGTGTTCCTCGCGGGACGTACACCGACCATGTTGATCATTGTGTCGCGCGTGATAACATCGTTACAGCCGTTGAAAGATATCACGGCGAAATTACCGAAGATCCCGAGGAAATTGCTCCCCTTTTTCGTTCTCTGCTACCACCACCGCAGATCGATATCGGTAGGGAGCTTCTCTGGTTCGTTGCTAACTCGAAATCCGCTGCTTCGGAGCAAAGGTATTTTATTTGTTTCGACTAACAGTCTCTGACACTACCGAAATCGCTATCTTCAGGTTCGGTAACTTAACCCGTTACGCTCGACGAATTTTTTCCTGATGAACAATAGAAATTCGAATATTTGTATTATCGCTAACACTTTTAACAATGAAACGCAAAATGTAAAGCACGTGTTTGGGTTAGGTTATTCGGTTACTTCGTATATAATTATTCTTAATATGTTATCGTTTCGTATTATTTAGATTATGGTATTAAAACGAATGGCGACTGACAGTTGCCACTCGAGTGCAAAGGGTTAATACGTTAATGCTATGCCACATCTAATCGAAATTCTTTTGAGGTGTTGGGAGACAATAAATCGTCAAGTTTTACTAATCTTATCGTCAGTTCTCATAAGTTGCCAATCCTGCTGTCTATTTTCTCGAAATTGCAAAGATATACATATATAAATAAGTACAATATTTGTTTGTATTCTTTTGCGCATGGCATCCTCGGTGAACACTCGATCGCATTCCTATGTGTGTTTTTGAAAGTATCGGTCGACTGAGGATCGGTTATCAATGGACTTTGGATGACGCGTGTCGGGTTTGGGCTTTGCGAACAATGATGGGGTTGACACCTGAGTCACTGGTACATCTCGGTTGTAAATTTCGGGTGACGAGGTCCTCTTTACATCGGCAACGCTCTCATACGATTCCTTGCGTCGTCCAGTCTACGACACTTTCGAAGAACCTTCCAACTCTTCGTTTTCCCTTGAAGCAAAATAGATCCCGATACCGGGTGTCGCCTTCCAAATAAAGACTTGTGTCTTGGTTTATTATTGTCTATTGGTTCCTTGGGCTGCAGGTTGACATCCTTGCGACGTCGTTTTGCTACAATAGATACCAGAGGTGGAAGGGACGCAAGAAAGCGATGCGTTTGGTCCTGGGCCTGCTATATTTATGCAGAATATTATTTATAGAAGTCGAGGATTCACCTGGAACATTGGTAGCTACAGATTCATCTTACAGTTTTCAGCTTCTTCTGCAATTTTTGTTCCCTTCTTCTCCGCTCTCTGATCGTGGTTTGGGATGGCGCTCTGGCCGAGGGAACAGCAGAGGAGCGAGAGAGAGAGGGGTTCTCGGGGATTCGCGGGACGATTGTTATTCGCTTAGATACAGGGGGCTGTTTTAAAGTTTGCGACAGGACTCGGCTGTATTCCCCTGGCGATTCTGCAGGGATAAAGGAAACCTGCGAATTGTTGTTGCCGGAATCGAGGACACTCAGCCGCAGATTCGGTTGGCAGGGGACGAAGGGTAATGGTATTAGGGTTAGTGGCGTATCTCGAGCGGTTTCACCGGCAGGACGGCAGGAGGAGAGGAGGTAGGGGTGGTTTGGCAGTGGCTGGATGCGAAGAAGAAACGGAACAGAGGTGAAAAGGTAAAATAAACAGCGGGACGAGGGTGGTCCCGCAGGGGTGGCGCAGCACGGGGGGATCTGGCCAGGCCTCTCCGACTTTATTGGCCTGAATTGCTCGAGGATTAATTTCGCTGGATTTAAGTGGAACGCCGGGCGTCGGAACGGCGTCCATTAAAAATGATAATATTTGGACGGCCGATTACCCTCGTTTGTACGTCCCGGCCGCTCCCATTTTTTCCCACCGTAAATTAGATTTTCCCGGGGAAACTTAGCGAGCCGGCGGTAGTTTAAGAGGCACGATAAGAGGAATCTTATTGACCTTAAAATTAGATCCCCCGGATACTTTCACGGCGACCAGGCAAATTCCTCTTTTACCTTCGATGATGATTTATTCCCTTGTTCGGCTTCCCTTTACAGTCGCCGTTTTTAGGGCCCTGTGTCATTTCCGAGGTTCCTTCGAGACATAAAGGAATAATTTCTTAAATCTTTTGAGCAGAGGTATCCTGATTGATATCGAAATAACGTGGGTATAGACAGCGAGCAGTGTTTTTAATTAAATTTTAGTTAAGCCAGTGATAAAAATAACCGTAAAGCACGATCCTTTTCTTTCACCGAGACAACCTATGTTTGTATAATTGTGTAAAGCAGTGGTAGCGAATGTTTTCGGGAAGTGGATCAAATTTCGTTCGTTACTTTTTTTAATACTAGCTTGTAAGTCACTAAGTCAGTGGCGTCAGTTAGAAAGGGGTGGGGAGGGTGGTTAAAAATTACTTTTTCTTGACTCCCACTTTTCAAATTCTTTAAAAAGCTTATATTTCCTTTTTGTTTTGCAATTTTCACTTTTGCGAGTGAAGAGGAAAAGATAACTAAGTACGTCATACATAGGTGCACAGGTGCAGTGACACGATAGAAAATCAGCTAGCCAGTATCCTCTTGGAAATATTTTTTTATAAATTTTACATTAGATATATGTATACATCTAACAACACGGAACATTTATAATTTCGCTAGTAATCGTTACTTTACCTTTCCGATTTTAGACACGATTAAAAACTTACAGATGTCACTGCTTTGACACGTCGCACAGTAGAGCGTGCTTAGAAATATCAGGGTGTCCCATAAGTCTCTTTCCCTTTTTTAATTCGAAACGAATACGCGATATTTGAATTTCAAGGTTGATTTATTACCTTATGTACGCTATCACCTTCTTTTATCTCTCAGAAAGTCTCGCCGTTCCCTTTTTTCAAAATTCTTGAGTCCTGTTTGCAAAATATTCCTCGAGGTTTTTCATTTTGCTTAGGGATTGAAACAGTTTATCGCGAAGAGAATTTTTTGACAGTAGGTCTATTGTCCTCGGACCAAGTGCATTTTGTCCCAAACGCTGTAAACCTTCATTCAGGGCCGCGCTCGTTCCACGTATACGAATATAGCCAGTTAAAATCATTCCCAGGGAAAGAAACTCACGGGACGCCGTAACGGTCCGCGTCTCTAGTTATCTCGGGTCGTTATTCCAAAACTCGAAACAGTCGACTAATTCTACGATCCAACTGTACCGACTGCGAGTGGTCACTCGTTAGAAACGTCCCTGGTCCCCTGGAATCGAGTAGTTCCACCGCTGGATTATTATTCCAGTTAAAAGGGTTTGGTGGAAATCTTAAAATTGAATTTCTTCCCTTACGCAAAGAAAGCTCGCTAATCCTCGGCTATGGCCGCGACGTTAACGTTAGATTGGATAGGGAATATCAGGCCAGGGATCTGCCTCCTAATTGCCCGCGGACTCGTTCGCCTGAAAAGCCCCGCACGGGAGTGCCGTTCATTAAAAATTATAATAGCGTATCCCCGATTACCTTCCTTCGAAAATTGCAAGCCACGCTTTTCTTTCGCGGATCAAATTCAAGAGATAAGTAGATTATTCCCCCGGACCGGGCGCGCACAGGCCCGAGAAAGAGAGGGGCTTATCTCGAAATTAAAATTCCCCGCCTGCAGGGAGGATATCGACACGGATTTCCATCGATCTCGGCCGGCATTATTTTTACCCTGTCAGCCGCGATGAAAATACTCGATGGCGGCCAAAGTCCTCGCCCCAATTAACCCCATGGCTTATTTTCCTCGGCAAGCCACGGGCTACGCGCTCTGTGCGCTGATATCTGTCGCTGCGAGGAAGAACGTGTCGCGATTTGACAAATTTTTAATTTATTCGTTAGCGCTAAACGTACCGTGACTAGTGAGAATACCAGTAGATGAAAAAATGGAGGGAGAAGAATTTAAAAAAAAATATGGAACGGTGGAAATGTTACAAAATTTATAGCACGTGTGTTGAAAGAAAAATTGGAAAGTCATCAAAGTGATCAGAGCGACAAATTTAAATACGCAATTTTTAATCGTAGATGCACGATTGGCGTTAATTGGATTATAAAAATTGTCGAGAAAAAATGGCGGGGCAAAATATGAAATTTTTAATTTATTTGTTAACGTTAAATTTACCGCTACTAGTAAAAATATCTGTAAATAGCAAAATGGAGGGGGAAAATATGGTACAAGAGAAAATATTTAAAAATTCGTAGTAACCCTTATAACTATACTAATCACGCGACTATGATTATATTTCACACGTTTCAACGTGCACAGAGTTCGAGCAATTTTTTTAAATTTTATCCAATCTTGTCCTCCATGAAATAGGTATATCGATTTATAATGTTCAATATATAATTCTTCAGTTAATCGAAAAAAAAAGAAAAAAATGAATAAACGTTTCGTATTTGCAAAAAACTGCGCAATTTATCAATCATTATCGTACATGGAACAGGTATGTAGGTACATAGCGTCTAATGTATAATTCTTCGTAATTAATTGGCAGTACGATTAGTTAAAAAATGAAATCTTAAAGTCATGTAAAAAATGAAAAAAATCGATCGTTTAAAATGTCACGCAATACTGTTACAACAATCGGCAGAAAAAAAACCGAGTAAAACCACATGTTTCGTATTTTCCAAAAACCCGTGCAATTTGACAGAAGGTTAAGATTAAACAGGAAAATGAAAATACGTTTGGCGTTTTTCCTTGCAGTCGCAGAGATACCCACGCGCGGCAGATGTCGCCGGTGTCGATAACCGTGTTAAATGAAATTTTTTCGGTTGCCTCTTCCCTTCCTTTCTTCCCGCCGCGAGACGACACGACCGGACGCGTATGATGACGCGGAATCTGAAAATTGGAATTCTTTCTTTTCATCCGGAACGGATGGCAGCAGTGCGGGGGGGAATTATTAGCGGTCTCGAGCGTTTCGGTGCTAGCTGCGTGCAGCGTTTAGGATCGGACGGACGCGTCGCGACGAAAATCTCGTCCCCGATCGTTTCTTCGCCGAGGGTGGCTGTAAACAGGGCCGAAGCTTATCTCTGCCCCTCAGGGGCGGACCCCTTAACCGAGCTGCCTCGTCGATAAACCTTAAGTTCCGGAGACGTGTACGCCAGGCCAGACGAGGTGAAACGAGAACAGGAAGGAGGCTGTGTATCTTCCTCCTGTCGTGTTTAGGGGAACGACCACGGGCTTCAAGGGTGGGCCGACGTGTCCTCTTGATCTGTTAGTTTATAACGGGATGCTAAGTAAGACGAGCACCGAATTCAACGGTGTATCTTTGTCGTTACGCGGGGATCTTGTAGGATTATTCGATTTATCAGACGGTTTTAGCATTCACGATTTCAGATTTTGTATTTAGCAAAATGGATAATATATTTATTTAACTTTACAAATGGATCGCGTAATAGTATAGAAGAGATATATAATTATAAAGTATATCTCGCAGGATTCTCTCACACGCGTGTCGACTTAATGATTTCTCAATTGCAACTGGCATTTCCATTCACTCTCTCATTTGTCCTTTTTTTCTTTCATACGTTACACACGCACGCATACTTCATTTATTACACGCATACTCGTTTTTCGTAATAACCTAAATACCACACTGAGTTCTGCGTTTGATTTTTGCGTGTAAAACGCGGTCTTTCATATTTTAACCCATTAGAATTAGAACACAAACGGCTGGCAGCCGTGTCGAGACATCGGAGTGTTTTCCTTTTACTTCTAGCTTACTGTCGATAGGTGGCATGGTGTGTGTTATACCGTTTTGAAGCTGAGAAAATGATGTATCGAATGGTATATAAGAAACGATAGTTCGTGTGGTAGGTTTTGCGTTAAACCTAAACTGGATCTCTTGATTGCGGCATAACAACAAGGGTCCTCGATGTCCAAAAATCGCCATTAACCTGAAACCCCTACCAGTCCTGTCACCATGGCTGTTTTGCTTAATTTACAACAGATACGTTATTGACTAGAAAAATATGAAAATATTTTAATTATACTATAATATATCGAGGCTAGTGAAAGAGCCGATAAATTTTTGTGCTAACAAATTTGAGGAGTAATTAGTATACTTTTTATCTAGGTAGGTAATTATATGTAGGTGTTATCGCGTGATTATTAATCACGTATACTACGCGTAGATACGCATCACAGGTCGGTAGTCGAGGTATTAATATGTTAGCTGACGCGTTGGAATTGATTAGGCTGTCTAAATTAAGTGGTAATCATGTTAGTACTATACAGACCGCTCACAGCAATTACTAACCTCTAATTCTTAGATCACAATGAGCGACTATAATCAACCAGGCTATCCTCGGTCACGAAAGAATAAATTTCCACTTACGGAGGGTTTGAAACCTCTATACTATCGGTTTCGTGCCAGATATCCACGGCGATTACGGACCTCTAACTCTCACATCGTAACGAGCAGCTATAGACGTCTAAACTGTGTTCGCTCAAAGGAAAAACGCAAATGAAATTCCAGTTGTGGAAACATTAAATTGCACTTTTATTGTTTTCATATCCATAGCAGTTACGAACCCCTAAGTCCTAACTCACCGGCAGGCACTATATCGCAGTAACTGCCAAATCGTATGCACTATACCACTTTAGCGTAGAAAGTTCTACTCGCAAAGATATCGACTAATCGTGAATTTGTTATTAAGAGCAATTGCGAATACCCAATACCTGTAATAACTCGATATCAGTTGCGATTCTAAAAAATGAACAGAAACTGTGTATAGCTTCGTCTAGTAACTACCAATCTGTCCGTACCTATGAAAATATCAACGAATCTTGAAATTTGTCGTCACGAGTTGATAATTATAGACCCTTCGAGTGGTCTTGTTGGAAGAATCGGTAGTCGCAGGTGGCAGATGGAGAAATCAAAGAACCCCTAATCTCCGAGGCATTTGGCGACGCAGCAGAGGAAGCTCGAAGGCAGAGCCCGGTCTTTTCTTCTCCGACATTGAACCAGGGGTTCCAGTGGCGTTCCTACGACGGTATATCGGGATCGATGTTGGAATACGAAAACAGCGAAGAGCCGGTCCTCCGGTTTCGAACGCTCTCCGTCCGCCCACCGCCTGCTTTTCCTCTTTTCCTCGCCGTCGCAGTCGCATTTCCGGAGTCTTTTACCGGCGGAGCGTGTAAGCTTGCACAAAGAAGGCCCCCGTGGAGGAGGCAGGTCGCAGCCGGTGACTAAACTCCTCCTCCCTCCTCGCTCCTCGTGCCGGGGAACTTTTAGAAACTGCAATTTCTGTATACCTTTATCGCTGCCCGCCGCCAAGCGTAATTCCGATCGCGCTTGACTCAGCTTTTGCATAACCGCATAACCCGGAGCAGTCCCGTCGGGGTAGTTCTAGAATTCATAAAAGGGTAAAAGGCTAAAATTGCGCCACGTTCTTCCCTTCCTCGTTCTCCTTCGCTTTCTATGCTCCTTCGTATAGCCCCGTGCTCGGCTACCCTCAACCCCTTCTGTGTCTCTTTTTCCAACGTTATTCCGTCCCGGTGGCCGACGTTCCGCTTCGGGTAAATGTTCCACTGGCAATCCTGTCTATAGCCGACCTGGCCAATAGTTTTCTTCCTTCGATCCGCCGAATTTTTATCCTGTTTAGCCGAATTGCCGCACGGCTCTCAATATAACCGTTTCTCGAGGATAGATTTTTACGTTTGGCCAGACGTTCTTCTGGCTTTTGAGATTTTACACTGGAATTTCGGGACTACGTAGGGCGATCGTGTTCTTAAGCTTCCATTATTCGACGGTGCGAATTTTTTAAATTATTTTTCACTGCTATACCGTTCTTCAAATTTTTGGAGCTACTTAGGGTGTTGGGTTTTAGCGATTATGCTCTGTGGAGGTAAATATTTTACCGATGATCATGTTCATAACTAGTAACTTGTAGCTAGTACCTAATAGCTTTCTTCATTCGATGATGCGAATTTTTTAAATTATTTTCCTGCGATATTGTTTTAAAGATTTTGGAAGTTACTTTGTAATTTAAATTACACGAATTCTTGGTTCCTTTAAGCGATTGAAATAGAATCGTCTGTTTGAAATAGACAATTCAACTCTGCTTTTTCAAATTTAGCATCCATTCATTTGCTTTTGCTTCGATCCATCGCTTTCTGAAATAGTCGATCTAACTCTATTTTCTCAAATTTAGAATCCATTTATTGCACCGATCCATGTATAATTCGCTAGAAATCCAGAAAAATACTTTCGAACCGACGAAGATAGGAAACTTGCTTTTTTCAAAATTCTACATCGTTTCAAGTGGGTCATCGAGATTTCAAACCCCGAGTAGCTTCTCAACGTTCTTACTCCATGAAAATCTTCCTATTCTCCGCAAGAAGGGAACAGAATAATTCCCGGTATTCGATCCAATGGAAAATCTTCGAAGAATTATACTGGAACAGCGTCGCGACGCGTAATCGCGTTCCGGAATCGAGGCTGCTCTCGATAACTTCCACCCCTGTGACCGAATCGCGCGGCAATTTCGAAAACGTATTCCTCGAATCCTCTCTCTCTCGCTCTCTCCACCCTATTCTCCGCGGAGAAGCGACGGTAGACAAGGGACGAGCGAGACGAACTGACGCTTGCTCGCGTACGCCTCGCTTCTCATCTCTTCTTCCACCGAGCCGCGGCCCAAGCCGAGGGAATCAATAACTCCTCGCGACGGAGCCACCCCCTCGTTCTTCAGCCCCTAACCAAAGAACCCTGCCTCTATAACCCCATAAAACGTCCACGGGGATGACTCGTGGAGATTTCGTTGTCGCGCAGTTTCTCTCGTTCGCGTGACGACCAGCGAGGTGCCTTCCAAGGTGTCGGGTTCTTCGGGCACAGGGTTTCCGGATATTTACGACGCGATGTGGATTTCTAGAGGGGTGCAACGATTGTTCCATCGTGGATTGTTGGCAAATTTTATTGGAAATTGCACTCGGACTAAATTTGGAATTAAACTCTTATTATACAATTAGGAAAAAGAAAAAAAAAATACTGTTTAATTTGGCGCAACTGAACAGTTAAGTGCAAACTTGGAAACGGAACATTTTATTTTGAATTTTGCATTGCTATATTTAATCAGGTTGATATATAATGTCAAGAAAAAGATGTAGTCTATAATGGCACATGAAATGAATGACGTCTCTCAGACGTCGTTGTATGTCAAGGGGTTAAGGGACCACTTCACGTGGACCATTGTTTTTGAAAATCAAACGACACACCGACGAGAGTCTGTGTCTGACTACGGTGATTATGTACACCGAGGAGCATAACCATAGCAGGACCAACATTTATCATACCTCATATAATCGACTTCTTTCCATTCCTATCCAAAAGTAGGAAATACTAAAAAAAATAGGAGTGGTGTTATAGTTATGCTCCTCAATTGCCGCTTATTATATATAAATCGTGTAGATGCGATAATTTCTTGAATGAGAAGGGTAGCGTTTCCTTGGACACCATTGTTAGTAATGGATAATATATTTATTTTAAATTTATAAATAGATCGCGTATTCTTTATGAAAAGAACAAAATTTCTTCGATTTCGACTTGGTTTTCGATGATTCGCTTCGCGTTGCTCGCACTTCAACAGTTAGCCACCTCACTTGAATAATTTGAATAATCGCTTACCTCAAAGCGCAGTCTAAAGTGAAAAAGAAAAGAAAAAGGAAAGAAAAAAGACGAAGAAGGAAAATGAAAGAGCGACACGTGCTCGCTTAAACCGACACGTCGAGTATGAAGCATAACGTGAGAAGGAACGCGATCGTTCAGTGCTAAGCGCGAGTAGAGAGCTGGCTATCCGTCGTAATTTATAGCGGAATGAACGGTATCGTAAAACGCAAAATGGTGACCGTGATACCACGTGGCACGGTGCTCGAAAATGGAGTTACACGGGCGGGCGGGTAGCATCGCTAATTTATTAGATCCTGGAATGCGCGCCCGTAATCTCATCGATCGGTGTATTTGTCCAGCTGAGTGGGCCCGTTAATCTTGCGCAAATGAAATAATGGTTTCAAGCTTTATCGACGGATAATGAATTTTAAATTGGATCAGCTCGACGGCATTAATTCCGCGTTCGCCGCGCGTGATCCGGAGAACTGGATTGCAAATTAGATTATCTATCTCTATCTGTCCCGTCACCCTTGCACTCCCCTCTTTCTCTCCCTCTATTTTTCCCTCCTTCTCCTCCCCCACGTCGTTTTTGTCCAACCTGGCAGAAGCACATATCCGAGTCGCAGAGGCCCTCGAAGCTAAACGGCGCGATAGCACGGAATAAAGGCGCGGTCGGCGCGCCTCATCTGCATAATAAAACTGGAAAGCTCGAGATACGAAATCTTGACCAAACTCTACGCGCCTTTTAAATCCTAACGCGAAATAAAGTTTCCTTTTAATCGGCGATCCTTCTTCCCGCGGGCGTCCCGACGCCTCTCCCTCTCTTTCTCTCGACCTACCCTTCCGCCTTTGCATCGGGACGGTTACTCTCGCGATTTACGTTTCACTTCCACCGGTTTTCTTCCACTTGCCACGGGGTAGGTTTGCACCTGGCTCGTGGTCGAATCGTTGCACCTTATCGGCAATGGTTTGTGCGTTGATTCGAAGCTATCTTTGTTGGGTGGATAAGGTACGAAAAAGTGGACGGACTGTATGTCAGTTAAATGATGACCCGTGGACGAACAAGGTAGGAGTACTACACAGTTTTATCGATGCAATGATAGGAAATGGGATACGTGTATTTTTCTCATTGATCAGAGAAGGCTGGTTTGCGTTTAGTTTGGACTGTCTTCGAGGATTTTTGCTCCGGTCACGCGTCCGGAGTCATTTATGCTACACACGGCTGGAATTTTTTCTCCAATCGCCATTGCAGTTGGAAACTTCGAGTAGTTCGAGTTTTGGGGTGGAAGATGATCTATAGAAGGAAGGCTATTGGTTATATTCCTATTGGCTGGTTTTCGTCGGTAGTATTTCTTCTTTAATCTCAATTGCGATCGGAAAGTCTAATTTAATTAATAAGAGATGATCTATGACAATAGTCGGCAAAGTTTTAATCGACAGCGGCAAACACTCTTTCCGTTCTGAAAAGAAATTCTCAAATTCTTAAACCGAAAATATATAGGTAGCTAAATTGTTTTTAAATTAATTTACGTGGCTCGCGAAACGCCTTTTCTGACCTATAGGCTGACTTTCGCCAAGAGTATCGTAAGAAATTGGGTACGTAACTTCGTTCCGATCTCTCCTTTAATCGTAATTCAGAAGATAGTCTATGCCAGTGGTCGAGAAGCTCTTAATCGACAGAGCCAAATATCAACAATTTTTAAACTTAATAAGTAGGTACGTTGTTTTTAAATTAATCAGCGTCCACTCGAGCTGACGTATGCTAAAAATTTGGCGCAAGAGCTGCACTTACGGGGCCAAAGAGCTAGATATAGTTTACGAGCCGCGTTTCTCGACTCCTGGTCTATTCCTACCCTTGTTATATTCCGATTATATTCCGATAGACTGGCTATCGCTAATAAGTTGCAGAGGTTCCCCCTACAAGGTTATATGGGGATGTCTTGTAGGTCCTTTATGCTGCCGTGTTGCTATGACAGGTAGCAGGTAGAAGGGTCGCAAAGAAGTGACGCGATTGGTCCTGGGCCTGCTAGTGGACTCGTCGATAAGGCTTTCTAGCAGGCCCTGTCTTAGACGGGAGATCCTTATTCAGGATAGGAACTTATATTTATGGAACTCGAAGATCTGCGAGAAGCCTCGAACCTGCGTTTTCTATCTAGAAGCGTGAGTGTGAACGTTGGTGCCTGTAGGATCACAAGAGATCGAGTTGAGATGCATATTCCTGCCCTTGATCGGAATGACAGTTCATATTAAAATCATCTTATCCACGAGGACTTCCAGAGGTCATCTGAATCTTCGATCAAACAAAAAAGAAAGGGTGCGTCTAATAGCGAGACTCGTTCGAAATGACTCGTGAAACGAATACCAGACCAGTTGGTCTCTGATCGAACATCTACTTTCATCTGTTCAGTTGCGAAAAATCTAACCAAAATATCAGTCTGAGACAGGCTCGGTTTGCCTATGGATACTCTGGAATTTCTCCTCTAATCGTCTGAATTGGCGATTGAAAGCTTGGACGCGTCGAAAGGAAAGGTAACTAATCGCTGGAGTCTCGGGAAACGGTCTCCTTCTTTCTCTGAGGACCGCGTGGAAAAGCTTGACACCAGCTAGGGACAAACTCGGAGGGATCGGCGCGCGTGGCTGAGCGGAAAGACGTGGCAAACGGTAGGACGTTTTCCATCGCGGGGCTTCTATTTACGAAAGGAGATCCGGCAGACGTCGTATATTCGATTCCCCGCGATACCGATATTACCAGAGCCCGCTGGGATTCCATATCTCGACGGTTGACACGGCTTTCGCGCTTTTACGACCAGGCAATTTTGCGCAATGGGATCCCCGGTAATGCGAATTTACGTAGCTGCCTGCGAGCTCCCCTCGTAACTCTCCTCTCCTCGTTATTCCTCTCTCTTTATTACGGATCCCGGCAAACTGTCGGCGCGTAACGATAGTTTAAGAGGCTTCGGAATCTCTTTCCGTGGGATCCGCTAAATATCGCCAGTCTGCTCTGCGAGTATCCAATCCCTGTTCCAGGAACGCGTCGATTGCTGACGATTCGCGAGATCGTTTAGAAAGATTTCGTGGTCGCGATATTATTTCTGATAACGGGAGCTTAGGCCAAGCGGCCATGACGATGATCGTTGAACAGCGAGTTTATTCGTAATAACTCGGACCATGCCATGGCTTGCTCGTGTCGCTTGATCCTTGTACTTTGATAGAGCACAGTCGAGTCTTCGGTAACGCGATTAATTCGTACCGCGTTATAAGAAAATCGGAATTAATTGAAATCGCGTGATGAGAAATATAGCAACGAGGATGTCACGGGACAATTTCCGCGGTGATTCTAAGAAACAGCGTTAGGCTAACCCTCGACCAGGAGCGTGGCGATTGATATTAACGCGGATAACTACGAATTTGAAAGACAACGTATAGCTCGTAATTATTTTACAATTACAAGCTAGTAATTCCGATAAGTGCCGTAGTCTTAGAGTTACTGCAACCCCCGAATGGTTATTCTAAGGGTCCCAGTCGCGTTGTTACGATGCTAACCGAGATGGTTGAAGGCTAGCCTACTCGTATCACGTCTGACACCCTGTGAAAATATGGATCGATCGCGCGACGGTGGATCGAGGAGATCGATGCAGATTTTTGCCGCGGTCGCGGACAAATGGCCGTCGGGAAATCCGATTAATTCGCAGCCCTGGCGGTTTACAATTCGAGACGCGTCGGTTAAATAATTACTTAGCGAAGTTATGGGGCTTCGCGAAGTGGACGGGGGGGACAGGCGCGATAATGCGCGATAATTCGTTGCTACACGCGTCCGCGCCCGTTCACGGCCGCCGCAATTTTATGATTGCGTTATCGATGTCGTTATCGAAATTGCTGACCGCCATGATAAATAGAGTCGAGGGAATTGACCGCCTAATTTTCTCGATCGCGTCCTGCCATGGGGGGAGAGAGAGAGAGAGAGAGAGAGAGAGAGAGAGAGAGAGAGAGAGAGAAGCGGTGTTATCGCCTGCGCCGCGACAATCAGCTGCAATTTCGTCCCCCTTTGGTCTCCATTTTCTTTTGTCCCTTTGTTCTCCTCGTCTCCTCCTTTTTTTCGTGTCTCTCCGTGTAGGGGTCTCGGTATCTTTTTTTATCGGGATATCTAGTTATTTATCCGTCTGTCTAGGTATATTTATCCGTCTGCGGGGATGCTTTTGGAAATTTTCTGGCGTGTCTGTCGTTTCTATATATCTGGTTGATGGGAAGTAAGGAAGAGGGAGGGATGTATTTAGTCCTGGAGCCTGCTAGGGGACTTATCGATGAGCCTATCTAGCAGGCCCGTGTCTTAGATTAGGACGCTATTGGCAGGTTTTTGGATATGTAGAAAATACAGAAACTTGCGAGAAACTTTGACTCTGAAAGTGATCTAGAAGGATCTGAATGTGAAGGTAAGAACGATGGTCGCTACGCATTTATCTATCTAGATTGTTATTTATCTATCTTATTTTTACAAATGGAGGGGGATCGCTTACATCTCCACGCGGACTATCTAGTTATCCAGTTATTTATCTATCTATCTCTCTAGTTATTTAACTTCCTACTTGCCTATTTATCTATTTATCTAGCTATTTAACTTTCTATTTGCCTGTTTATCTATCTATCTATCTAGTTATTTAACTTCCTACTTGCTTATTTACCTATTTTCCTATCTATTTATTTGTGCAACTAGCTATATATCTATCTATCTATCTATCTATCTATCTATCTAGTTATCTAGCTATTTAACTTCCTACTTGCCTCTGTGTCTGCGTATTTATTTACCCAGCTAGCTATTGATACATCTATCTAGCTATTGAACTTCCTACTTGCCTATGTATCTATCCAGCTAGCTATCTATATATCTGTCTATCTAGTTATCCAGATATTAATTTGCTCATATATCTGTATATTTACCTCTTTATCTATTTATCCGTCTATTTCGTTCAGCCTATTCGTCCACTTCTGTCCCTCTCCCCCCTCTCCGCCTCTCTTTCTCTCTGTCTCTCTCTCTATGCTCGCTTCCCTGCCTGCCCCGTTGCTGTTTCCGATCCCGCGTTTTCCGCCATGGAGGATCGGTTTTGTTTCGTCGCCGTGCGACTTTAATTGTCAATTCACCGGCGTACCAGTTTTTCCTCTGCCGGCCCGCCGATGGATTTCTCCGATCCGGAAAATGAAAATGCATTTCGTTGCGTTTTATATACGCGATAAGCGCGGAACGATTTTTGTTTCTCGGAAACAATGGGGGGAAAGGCTGAACAACGAACGTGTTTCGTTATTGCCCGCGGCTTGATTTTACCCCGTCGCGCCGGCTTAATTTATTCAGAAAGTATCGAAGGGGCTTTTTATTTCAATCTCCCCGCGATCGCCATTGTCGTCCCGGCGATTAACGGTGTTTGCCGCTTATCAAAATACGTTTTACACGCTTCCACCCTCTGTGCACCAATCTTTTTCATTCTCCCAGCAAAAGCTCCGAGGAATATAGCGGAAAATAATTTTACCATCTTCGTCCATGTCGCGTGTATTTTTTAATCCCTTTGCTACGGCAGAAACTTCTGGCTTGGGATGCATTTTTCTGAAAACGTATTTCAATCATCGAAACGCTGAATTTCACTGCGTTAAAACGATATTATCTATTTCTCCGAACCGAATTACTATAAATATTGCAAATGTAATATCAATTAACCCTTTTCACTTCGAATTATATTTTAATTTCATTACCAGCAGTTCCTAAAGCTTTAAAGCGTTTTATTTGAGATTTACTTCGACGGAAAAATAGGGCAATTTAAATAAATAAAGGATCAATTTTATTTATACTATCGTTACACTTTGTAATTTTCAAATGTACGATATGTCTTGAAACAATTTCCCGATGTCGAATCACGCTCGACGTACGACTGCAAAGGGCAAAGTATAATTAGTATATAATTATAAGTAAAGCTTTCCTCGCGAGATATCTGATAGTTTGGTAAAGTATCGAGTCTCATTGTGACAAATGCAAAATTTCTAAGCGCTTATAGACATCCATAGTAGAGAATTTCCCTCCATTTGACATTTTTAATTATTTATTTTATTTTATTTGATTTATTTTAATTATTTATCGAATCTTCGTTTCTCGTTCACATGTAATACCATTAAGGCACTGTTATCAGGAGCTTCATGGTATGCAAGACATCTTGCGATATTGCGATAATGGATATCGATTATTACTAGGACTCGTTCCAAATACTTTGCTGTTCGTTGTAATAGATTTATGAAGCGAGTGACCTTACCTTAGCGGACGTATACACGGTATGGCGAGGTTAGGCTTGTTGCAAGAGAAGCTTATTATTCGATCGAAAAGTGGAAAATGTTATATGAAACCTGCTTTCCTTCGATTATTCTGGAATTCTTTTTTATATGTAACATTATACGACGAGTAATATTAATTCGATAACAAAATAGATTTGAGTGATTTTTTCAATTTTACGTGTAGCGTAATTCTCTTTGAGTTTACACTAAAGACTCGATCACATGGACAATATATTTTTGAAACGATTATTATCTATGTTTTGCATAATAAATCTTTGCATTCGACGATTTATTTTTTTTGCTACAGAAGCATACAAATTCAAAGTTTTTCTACTATAAAGCTGACAATAATTTTTTGACGAGTAAATAAAAATACGCGTAATAATTGACACGTAGAATTATTTAATTTCAATACCTTGCACGCTATTACTGTATCTTAAATTTAATATATTTGTTAATATCGATCTTTGAAATTTTATTAAACGGTGACTGAAAGTGTAATTCTTTGCGTTTTGCAATTCTTTGTGTTACTCAATTCTGTCCAAATTTGCACTAAAGATTTGACATACACATGCAATGTACCTTTAAGATGATTAATCGATAATTCGAGAAGATCGGAACTGAAGTTTGACCAGTTAATTTCCGCAAATGTTGTTTTTGCTTCAATTTTTATTTCTATGCTCCAAATAAAACAACTAGAATTTTTTCTTCGAGAGATATAGTCACATACAAAGATCAATCTCAGATATAAGCTGTGTCAGAAGTAGTTTATAAGCCCTATCTAGCTATGGGAATCATAGGCTTTCCGTAAGGCCGGTGATTTTCTCCTTTGGAAATGAAGACCAAATACATAAAAGAAATTAAAAATCCGCATACTTATGTATTACTCGATATTAATTTTTCGTATCATCGCGTAGCAGTAATCGCGGGACTGGACAAATCGAGCTTCGGGGGTTAGCAACGATCCCGGCGACAATGAATCAAACTTCCAGTCGAATCGAGATCTCTTGGTGACTCGAAATGATCTGTGCGCTATCTTCGCTTGGTTCGCCGTTAAGAGTTAACCGAAAGGACGACAAACGCGATCTCTGGGCGAAGTTGCGGCAGGAAGCCGGGGGCGAAGACGGTGGAATGTGGAGGAACGGGAAACTAACGAGAAAATTATTGCGTTCAAGCTCTCTCGATAGGTTTAATCGAAGATGTCGAAACCCTAGTCGGTGGTAATGTGTTTAAGTTCGGATTCGCAGCCGCGGCTAGGCAGTTGCTTGGATTTGCGATGGCCGGATCGGCGGTAAGTGGGATGGTAAGAGGATAGAAGAGGGTGGACGGGCCATGTTAACCCAGTTTCTATCCAAGTGATCAATACAACAGCGTTCGTGCACCGCCGCAGCCACTTACTCATCTTGAAAGGTTCACGCGTTGTTTACCCTCTTCGACTAGATAAATGTTGTTCCGTTTATGCGAGCCGGTTCTTCCACACGCTATTTTCGTTGCCTCGTTCGGCCGGATTCCTTCTCACCGATCGTCCTGGTAATTGTCGCGGCTTCAGTCCACTTTTCTTAACCCTTTGCACTCTAGAGAGTCTCGATCTCTGTTTGACACTGTTTGAGTGCCATGTCAGTTTTACAGGGTTCGCGCGTGGCGCCACGATGAATTTTCTCTTGGTATTATGTTAGGTGGAAGCAAGAAACAATCTTGATGTATCGCAATTTGTTAACCGTTTCTGTGCCACGGGACTTTGTGTTTCCCAATCAAAAATGCTAAGGAGCGCGAATATATTTTTATTTAAATGCGATAAGTTTTAATTCTTTCGTTATATTGTTATAGTAATGGTTATTTTTAAGAATAAAAACGAGTGCATCTATAAAATGTAACATTACTCGAATTTTATCTTAATTTGCCTAAAATTGAATGGTAACCCTAAAGTCACGCATCAACAAAAACCGAGCGTGCTATGATCGTCGGCTTTTACAAACTAGAAGAAGCGTGTTCACACTCAAACGGTTAAGGTTATAAAAGAATTTTTAACACTGTGCCCTTCTATTCAGTCTATTTATTCAAGTACCATTCGTACATTTGTAGAAAGGCTAACTGTAAAATTTAAACGAAACAATTGCACACGTGTTCTTCTCTTAACATCTTTTCTCTACACTACGCTCCCTTTCTTTCTGAAAACTCAGTTATACCAACTTCGGAACATAAAGACGTTCAACGCAATTAAATATATAAAAATTATACGTCCACTCTGTTAGATAGACGAAACAAGAATGACTTGGCCATGCAACACCCAATTCAGCATACATAAAATATTATACAATTGACGTCGCGATTATACTACTGTTCCAATATTTTCTATGGTACGATACATATAACGTTGAAGTATTACTCACAATAAATAAATTACAGCATTAACCATGTTTTATACAGCATTAATCTTGTGACACCATTTTATAACGATGGTAATAATGAAAAATTTACAAGTATCGACATTTGTCTAAATTATGTATTTTTACCAATCTGGTATAAGTACAATACAAAAGTACTGGCGCCAAGTTGAGTGCCGGTCATTCATCGTGTTAATATTAGTATTACCTTTAACGCGTTATGTATCCGAGAACAGATGGTACCAACTTTGGTCAACACAAATGTATTTACATCCTCGCGACTGACTGATTTCGTTGACATTCCTTCAATTACAGGTAGTGTTATTGACCGAAACAGTGACGAAGATCATTGTGAGATAGTAATGTTAACCCTTTGCGAACGGATGTCTGCAACTCGAGCATTTTAACTAATTGATATCTTGTAAATCACTTAGCAAATACTCGAAATACTCCCAAGACTCTCCTTGTTTAGCTAGACACGTGTGAGAGTGTCCCGACTGCAAAGGATTAACTTTAAGAAACAGAAGAATCTCGCTACGATCTCGCTACGGCCTTTCTATAGTAAATAGGAGTAATAGGGATAAAATGGGTGAAGCAGGTGATATTAATTTGGGAACTAGGGTACTTTTGCGGGATATTTGGGAACGATTTTGTGACCTGTTATGTGTGATGTATGGGACGAGTACGAAAAGTACCGGGGGTTTAACGAATGTAATTTCGATGTTAGGGTAGAGGACTCGACTGGTCTTTGTAAATAGAGGGTGGGTGGGACGTGGTTGAACGAGGCGAGCGAATTGATGTTGGAAATTAGTTTAGAGGTCGTGAAATACTTGCCTAAGATATTCGTTAACTAAAATTTCTGTAACTAGTACAGGTATTAATACTAGGTTTATAATTTCTGCGAATAATTTCTGCGAATATTAAAAATTTTATACAAATGTATGTATCATAGTTTCGTTTATGAGTTAATACCCCGTGTAATTATGTTAAATGTTTATTCGTTTTTTGAAGAAACAACGTAAGTAAGCTAAACTAAGGCTGCTATAACGTTAATGGGAATCGGTTTAGAATTTATGGAATACTCGTCAAACAGGGTTTTAGATTCGACGCAGAATTACGTTCCTAGTATTAGTATTACTCGTAACAAAAATAATACAAATACACATCTGACAATAAGAAGCGTCAAACCTAATCCAACCTACCATAATGCCAATCCAAACTCGCCTAATCATCGACTCAAACCAATCCAAACTCCCATAGCATCCACGCTCATCCACCTTCCCTCCAGAACCATCGACTCATCCTCCGTCTAACATCTACAACTCACCTTTTCCATTTACCAAAGGTAGAAAAAGAAAAAAAAAAAAAAATATAAAAATCCTTCGGAAACTCGAAACTCATCGTCTCCAAACATCTCCAGCAGCCCTGCGTTACCTCGAGCAGAAACAATTTCGCGGTTGGTAACGGAATCGAGTCTACCGGTCGATTTACCATGAAAGAAGCACCGGCATCGTCGAGGGGGTTAGCGCCCAGCATGGTTCTCCCGCCTGGGCGATATTTCACCGCGCGGAACGATAACCATAACGCTCGGTATCGCCTAGGCGTATCATTGAGAATTATTCCGTGGAAGGTAGGAAGCATTTGGGCGAACGGAAGGAAAGAAAGGTGAGGCAGTGCCGGTTAGCGAGGGTGCAACCGAGGGTTCTACACGGTGGACCAGGGCACCGATGCGAGCTGGCTGCTGAGTAATAACAGTAAAACGGCGATATTGTTTCCGGAATACGCGTTTACATGGGTTGGAACGAGACGCGGTTTCGCGAAACTCGAGACTGGCTACGGGGGTGCGCGAATATTCCTCGAGTCAGCGCAGCCGGGGATTATTCCACGTCGAGCTTCGTTTGCTCGAGAACGTTTTGGGTCATTCGGTCCTTTATTCGAGTCGTAAGCATTGGCTCTATGAATGATTTAGAGGATCGCGACTGGCTTCTAAGTGGATGCGAGGAGTGAATAGGTCCCTGTTGCTGACGCGGTCCCTGCGTTTTTGCGTCGCGACGTGGACCTGGAGGTGGTCGTGCTGCCACTTCAATTGCCACATCTTTTTATCGACGTTTGGATTAGATTGGGTAGTAATCGGATGTTTTTCTGTTTGAGAGTTTCGATTCTCCGAGGGTACTATGGATTGATATTTCTTTGATTCGATGTGGGAAAGAATGTATTGGAAGATGACCCCGTAACCCCCATAACCCCTTGTTATGTCATTTAACTAGGAAGAATCCGAGCCGAAAGCAGTGTTTCGTGGAAAAATAACACGTTTCGCGCCCCGTCACTGTTATCTTCGTCCGGTTAGGTCGGATTTTACAAGTGATTTATACAAATTTCATTTGCAACGCAATTGTTTAACTAAATTAACACCCGCCCGTATAAAATTTATAAAAGAAAATAAAAATATATAAATAACGAAGGAAATTCAATACACGTGTAGTCATTTTCTATGGTGTCCGTATAGGCGTAGAAAAAACCTGCATAAACCCAGAGTTAGGTAGCCATTACGAGTCCGTAATTCTGTTATCAAACGAGCAGGAGCACGATGTATCCCTCGAACCGAGGAACGATCTCGAAACGGTGCAGTTGTTAGGGAGAATTCGTAAGAAATTTTGAAAGATGATTTTGAAAGGACTCCGATCTAAATCCGCGAGTGGCTCTCGGCCGGTTGAAACCGCGATTATAAAAGGAAGCAACATGGGAGACTGGTTGGCACGCTATCCTCGAAGGACGTTCCCGAGCGGAGGTTTGATTGCCAATGACGGGTCACGACTGGCCGAGTGTGCGGCTGGCCGCACGAAAGGGGGCAATCATTTTCTCATGATCTCTCGTCCCTCCCTCGGTCGGTCAGCTACACTCTTGGGCTTCGCACGTGCACGTGTTACTCGAGCTGGACGCGTAGACCGCGGCATTTGTTCGACAGCCTGGCGTATTAACGCCTCCTTAAGGCGGCAGGATCGTGCCCCCAGCGGTCGGGCCGGTAATCCCCGGCGAAGGATAAGCCGTGACAAGCGTGATAATCGGCGCGCCGAGAAAATTGCCCTTTCGGTTTGCTAAACAGATAATTAATTAGGGTGATCGACACGAGTAAGTCTCCGGAGATGGTATCGCGACATCTACGCCGACAGCCGGGGCGAGCGTTGACGAGCGGACGGACCTGGTAAGATCGCGTCGCGACGTCCTGGCGAATCCCTGAATGAGTATCGGCCGAGGTATCGCGCCGGTATAATTCGATTAGAACGCATCGCGACGCCGTGACGAGCTGAAAAAGAGAGCGTGTCCGTTAGCAACGGTGACCACCGTCAGCGATGGCTTTTGATCCCGCCACCCGAGGCAGACCAGGCGAAACACGTGCACGCCTCTACCCTGGTGAATGACTCCGGTGTGCTGTTCCGCTCGTCCAAGAGAGAGAGAGAGCGAGAGAGAGAGGGTTCATCCCGATGTCGCGTGCATGCGTTGCACCGAGGATAGGTGCACGCGTCCTCGCCTGAACGCGCCGAAGCCAATTAACTGTAACCCGCGGGATCTGCTTGCCAAGTCAGGCTTACCAGAGTAATGCCCTGCGAAGCCCTTCGTCGAGAGGGGTCCTGCGAGATATAAGGCTAGACAAGAAAGAGCGTGTACGGTTTACCTTTGTAACTCGGTAAGCCCGACGCGCCGGTAACGCCAGGCTGATGCGAGTGAATTTCATTAAATGTGCCTCGGCCAACGGGGCACCATCGATCTGGCGTGTCCGAGGATCGGGTGTACGGTGGATGCTGTTGTAACGCCATTACTGCGAGGAGGTTTGGGTTTGGGTTTGATCGTCTTGGAGGGATGCTTGTAATTCTCCTTACGAATTAATTGTCAGAGCGGAACGATGGTAATCGAGGAAGGCTTATCGAGGAGAACGGTGATGCTGATTCGTTGCTAGCGACTCTGGGAAATTTTCAGAGAGCGGTGATAAATGTAGACGGATAGGCTGTTTTGAAAGGTTAGAGTTATACGAACGTAGTTCAGGATGTTAACCTTTAAAAGGTATCGTGAATATCAACCGCGAGCTAATTCTTCTGGCTGTGTTTACAAGCAAAGTGGGTAAGAGGATTGACCCACTTGGTGATTGTCCTGACAGTGTCAATAAATATGCGGGAAATTAGTACTGTCAGTGGTTACGTGTCTTAATAAGGTCGAAGCTAAGTTCCCATGGGGAGAAATTTGATTAACGATGGTCTCCTATATTTAATCTCTATTATTCTCACGATGCTAAACTTAGTACGTGTATCAAATTTTCTTACCAATTTTTATTCTATTTTAAAATGTCGAGTATTATGGTACTTACAAATATTTCAAGTTAAAGCAAAATTCCTATAGGGTCGAATTCTATTGACGATGGTTTCCAAGGTTTAACTCCTCTAATTCTCACAATGCGTATCTGTAATTTAAATTTGACTAAATTTTATGCTAAGAAAATTTACAGAAATGATATTTCCCTTTACAAACAACATTTAAAAAATTCGAATATTATACTACTTGCAAATATTTGAAATTAAAGCAAAATTCTATTGACTTCCAAGATTTAATCCCCGCAATTCTCAGAATACGTATCTATACTTCAAATTTTCCGACTAATTTTATACCCTAATAAAGTTTATAGAAACGATACTTCCTATCGCAAATAACGTTTCAAAAGTATCGCGATACTTGCAAATATCCCATGAAATTGCTCGAACCAGAATCATTCGTATACTAGAACCCGAAAGTGAATGGCTCGAAACAAGCGACAAATTCGAAGAAGTTTTAAGCGAGCCGAAGCGATATGAGATCCGGCATATGAAAGAGTTCACGTGGCTCTATCAAACGCAATATCGTGCCAATAACGCGCGCATTAGAGTGACCTCTGTCTCAAAGCGTACCGTACCTCGGTGACGCCATCTACCGAGCCTGGTGCGCGACGCGAGAAGAATCTAAGGCGCGCGTGGAAGGAGGTCAATAAATTCCGAGAAAAAAAAAANGGAAGGAGGTCAATAAATTCCGAGAAAAAAAAAAGAAAGAAGGATTCCGTCTTCCCCGGCGACTCGCAGTGGCCTGATATAATCGCGCACTTTTTCTCCGAGCGGCGTGCAGCTGGATTGCTCGACAAATATTGAAGAGCGCGCGGGGCGATCTTGCCGGAGTGGCGAGCCGAAGTTTACACTGGTTGGTTAACTGGAAAATTAAACGTTGCACTTTGGATTACGCGTTCCCGCGGCGTTCGCGTTGGCGCGAATTTAATTAAATTGTGATAAACGGAAATACTGGCGTGGCAAAGTACCGTGTAACAGGCGCTGTAACACTTAGCCGCTGCTTCAGCATTCTGTTCGACGTCCCGTTCCGATTCCCGATTCCTGCCAGACCGTTTAAAACGGTCTCCTCGCGCACGCATTGAACTAAAAATTCGTATCCTGGGTTGGAAACAGCTCCAGAGTAACTCGAATGGATCCGGTATTTTATTTAACCCGAATTAGTTACGTTTTATCCAATGGTCTTAAATGATTCGAATGGTTAAATGAATTATTAATTAACGAGCCCTCTGGTGTGCTCAATACACGGTAGTTCTCGAAAGTATTCGAAGGATATATTTCAATAAGAGGAATTCTTATAGCCCAAACATTCTGATTTCAATCCAAAGCTTGACATACGCTTTTATATATGCCCATAATTACGAAAGTGGTCCAAGTCACCGACCTGAAAGGAACGATTTTATTATTTATTTCACGTTGCATTCGCTTATATCGCAGTAAAATAAATCAATTTTCAACAGAACAGCGAAAGTAACTTTGTCGCAGTTAATTTTATAATTTATAACGTATTTAAAGTGCGAAGCTTCTAATATTTCAAAGGTGAACATAAGTGACTTAGATCATTTTCATAATCCATATGACATTCCACCCAGAAAATTAAAAAGTCCCCTTCGTTTCTCGGAAAATAAAACGTAAACGGTGCAAAATAGATATACACTATAGAACTTTTTCTCCCCTCATTTCTTTTTAATGTCAATAATTTTCGAAGAAATGGCCAGTTAGTAATAACGTGGACATCCTGTATATTTAACGTATCAACTGTTATATAGGGTGGATTGAAATTGGTAGTGCAACCGAACAGGGGATGATTCGATGGTATAACTTCTCTCATCGACGAGAGGGTGATTCTACGCTATGGTTTAAATGGATAAACCATTAATACGTCGCCATGATCGGTAGTACAACCGAGGAAGGGGTGTTTCTATGCAAAAAAACGAATCGAAAATGAAGAATAAAAATTTTTTATTCGAAGCTTCATTGTGGAAAAAATCGAGTTTGAACATTCACCGAGTACGCTGTTAGTTACTCGCTTTGCATTCAAAATTCATTTTCTCGACAACGAAGCTTCGAACGAAAAAATTTTATTCTTCATTTTCGACTTTTTTTTTCGCTTAGAATCACTTTGTGCTCGATTTCACTACGAATTCCGGCACTTCGGATATATAATTAGCTTGGCATTCATTTTACCAAAGCAGCTGTTTTCATCGACTGTAAAACACACTGGAAACGAAACCCGTAGCCACAATTGAACAACTATCTCTATGACTATAGGAGCAAAAAGCGAGAAACCGGTCATTTCGACTGGCTGGGTCGTTCTGGCGCTAAATACCGCAAGTTGCAGTATCTTTCCGTCGCTGTCACTTCGTTAACCGAATTAATCCTACGATCGGCAGCCCCTGCGTTTCCTCTGAACGCGTAATTGTCAGGCAAACAGAGGCTCCGCTGGCCAGGCCGAAGTTTGCATTGGTTGGTTAAGTGGAAAATTAGACGTTGCACTTTCGGTTAAGCGTCTTGGCACACAAGTGCACGCGCGCAATTACCGAGCGGGCAAAGCAAGCGAATAGCCGGCTATTCGGCCGTGTCTACCCCATGGTGAAGCTCGATCCGGGATATCGCGTGCGGGCAATGATCGCGAATTAGCGATCGCAAATTATTAACGAGCTACGCAGCGAGGCGTGACCTTCGTCGAAGTCGTCCACCGTCGACCTGCTTCCATCGTGGAACGGTCTGCGGATACCACCTGAAACCATCGTCCTCAGCAAATAACACGGGCAGGAAGACGCGTGCATGAGTCATCACGGTCCTCGTCCCTAATCGAGGATCTTTCAAAATTTAGAACCACTTTCCTACTTGTGCTTTAAGCCGAATTCGTTGCTAATCTCGATAATTTGAAATTCATGTAATTTTCCAGTTTTCTCGGGAATATTTGTAGCCGATTTTTCCTTTTTTAATCTTTTGTTCTGTGGGACAAGTGGCGAACGGAATATATCTATTAACCGTATGCACTCGAGGGATGACTTTCAGTCACCGTTTGTTTCAATCGTGTAACTTAAACGACGAATAAGAGATGACAATTATGTTGTGACCAACTACGCGTGAAATATGCAAATAAAATAATTCGATTTCCTTTTTTTATTTTAGCCCGAAGAATATTAGCGAGGTCATAAGAATCTGAGAAATGATTCGAATTCGATTTTCAGTTAAAAATAAGATATCGAATAATGGCGAGATGATTAAAATCAACAGTGCTCGTAGTTAAATCAAATCGTGCAATTACTAACGTATTGTTCTTGAAAACTCCAAAATTTCAACTACCTCTCGTTCGTCTGTTTCAAGATGGTGTATAATCCTAATCTGCTTAATACAAAAAAAGTAAAGTTCGAAAAATAATCTAATACACTGTCAACCAAAAATATAGAGTTAGTAGACGATATCAACAGATATTGTTTACCTCATTGGAACAAGTCATTGACTAAAATATTTATCGAATTAACAAAATTCTTAGTTGTTTTTTTTTTTAATCTCTGTCTTTCATGGATCAAGTAATAGTACTAAACTTTTGATTAGTGCTATACATTGAATGAACAATGATTAATACTAAAATTTCCTCTTCAAATATATATCAGAAAAAAGAAAATATCATCGTGAATGCGTCTTCTATAAATTACACGGTGCTACTAAACTTTTGATCGTTGCTATCCATAGAATGATGGATTACTAACAATAAAATTTTCTCTTCAAACGCATCTCCATAAGAAAGTACCGTCGTGAATTTGTCTTCTATAAATCACATAATGATATTAAACTTTCGACCAGTACTGTACATGGAATGATCGATGACTAATAATAAAATTTCCTCTTCAAACACATCTTCGTAAAAAAAGTGTCATCGTGAATTTGTCTTCCATAAATCACGCAATGGTATCAAACTTTTGATCGTTACTGTACACGGGATGATCGACGACTAATACTACAATTTCCTTTTCAAACCTGTCTCTACCAAAAAAAAAAAAAAAAAAAAAAAAAGACAGGAAGAAAAAAAAAGAATCGTCATAAAGATCCTCATTTCCAGATTTCCGAGTAGTTAATTAGCAGCGATTGTTAGCTCAGAGCATTAGGTCCGATGGTAAAATGGCGGACGTATCGGCGATTATTAATGCTGGTCCGCGCTGTTCCCTAAGTACTTAGCTTTTCATCTGAAAGCAGTCGTGACATCGTTGCACCTCGATAGGGTTACCTGGGCCGTCTAACTGCAGCGTTCCGCTATCGCCGTAAATTAAGAGTGACTGACAGACATCAGAGAGGAATTCCAAGGGGTTCTCGCAACGCTGCTTTGTGCCATGCCGCGTGCATAGCGACCGTGCACTTTGATCGTTCACTGTCCATTATTACGATAGTACTTGCGGCGTCGTTCTACGAATAAAATAATTCCCTTTGTAACGAGGCTGAAAGACCGTCGGGACGATAAGGATTGAACTAAACCGACGAGATCGTTCGCGATGGTAATAAACCGGCGACTCGCGCCGTGATTCTTTAATGAAAATGTTTGCGCATGGAATCTCGCGTCGCGTCCTATGGTATGCGACTGGAAAATTGTCGTTTAGAAAATTTACTGTTCCACGCTCCGAGATAGCTCGTCAATTTATGGTTACGTACGAATGAATACAGCCTTTGACAACGACGGAGTCAGCAACGCGATACGGCACTGTGATTTTCGACCCGTCAACGATACAGAATTTTCGAAAAACCTGCAATTTTCAACTGCTTACTCTGCTGATCCTAATATTGATTTCTATTCGCTTGGATCGTTCGATAAAGAATTTGTATATTTTCGATTGAAAATTATTGTGAAGAGATATAATATAGGCAGAGAGTGAAATATTTCTCGCGGTTTAAAATACAAAGTTAAAGACGCGAGAGGAAAAAATAATTTTCCCGTGGGAGCATACTCGCAAACGTTTCGTCCAAGAGATATTGACCTCTGAAATTAACGGTGCAAGCGTGCGAAGAAATTGCAGAGAGCAGTGTCGGTCAGCCACCAAGTGGGTGCGACGCAATTTAATAATTACTTTCTCCTCTTCTGTAAACAAATTATTCCAATGTCATCGATTAACCACGATTATCCAGAGAAAATTCGTAAGAAAGTTCATAAGAAAATTCGTAAGAAAATTCATAAATATTTAATAATTAATTTTTCCTTTCGGTAAAATAAGTTCTTCCTTGTCATCGGTTACGATTATACAAATAAAATTCGTACAAATTTGTATATGGATTACAGGTGAAAAAGTACTCGACTAACTTTAACTGAATTTCAATGCGATTCTTATAACGTTAGAAAGTCACTCCATCTATCGGAAAATTGAATTTAGACGCAGCGAGAGCTACATCTGTATCTGCTTGTCTTGGTTTCCCGATCACGAATTCATTTACCCGCGTTTCGTATGCCAGGCCCCAGAGGATAAAGAAATCTTGGCCGAAAAGCGGCGCAGGAGGAAAGATACAAATCATCCGCGGCGTAAAATCGCTGGAGAGAACGCCCATTGGTATATCGATCTCGTCGTTTCACGTCAGTCGGTATCCACCCATCGATTGGTCAACGTTCCGATATTTATTTGGCGCGAGGAAAGCAGGGCGTACGAAGGAGCGCGGTGCGGGCCCCGAGGGCCGCGAGACCGAGCAGGACGGAGAGGAAGAAGAAGAGGAAGAGGCCACGTAAGGTCGCGAACGACCATTATACAGCAACAATAGCCTCATTGTCCACTGTTTGCGATGTGACATGCCTAAGAGGCCTAGCTAGGCATCTGAGATCGTATCGCGCGATAATATTGTCCTGTATACCTCTCGCTGCCAGTTCTCCTTCCTAACCTTCCGCTATTCCTTTCCCATACCGAAAGCGTCCCGCTGTCTCCTCCACGGTCTTTCCTCACTTCTCCTCCGACGGCGAAATATTTTACCGTCGGCCGTTTCTTCCGAACGTGCCGGATATCTCCCCTGCGAGCCTCCTCTCCGATCCCCTTCGATCCTCTCCTCCGATCCGCGCGAATAAATTATATCCGTGATATAACCTGGCGGTTCGGTTACGCTCGAATTAGACGTATCTCGCTGCGAGCGCCATTCGCGGTATAAATCCATGCGCGCGCAACAAAGTCGCGCTAAATTGTCACCGCTAGTGCGTTCGCTTTGCCTGTCGCCGCCAGAGGCAGACGAATGTGCGCGCGCATCGCGCGGACGATCGGCAGCTCTCTCGTGCTTCGATTAGGGATTTACAACGTCGCCACGGTCCCCGCTCTCCGCACTCTTCCCCCTCGCGCCCCTTTCCTTGTCCCGCGTGCGGCAGTGTCAACGTTTTTGTCGTGATTTTCAGGCGAGCGTTGGACCCGGCGAGAGGGGCGCGGTGTGCGCGCGGTTCGGAAGAGAGTGCGAGCCAACGATCCGCCGGGATAGAATATCAAGGGGATCTAAAGGCTGCGGGCCCGCGAAATGGCATTCCTACGTGACAGTTGTGCCAAGCCGGAGGAAAATCTAGATCTCGTTTAGCAGCCGAGAAACTCGGCGATCTCCGTCTGCCCGATCCCTAACCCCTCCTGCCCCCTCGGTCGCAGTTAATAACTCGGAGCATAGGAGCCGGCGAAAGGAGTCGGATAGGAATGCGGTCCGTGCAGGAAGTGACCGATCAACGACCCTCCAATGCTTTCCAGCCGGAAGCTAGAATGATTGACGCGAAATCATTCGCGGAATTATCGACATTCGATACTCGCTCGCGAGTGTGACGCAATACGGCGACGTTCTTTCGCTCGTCGTGCTCGTCGTGCGCGCGGATTGGTCGACCGGTGGCCGGCGAAAATGATTGGGCGGAAAAAGGGAATCGCCGGGACAGGCTGTAATTTCGCGTTAAAGGCTTCGTCGTGTGAAACGAGCCGTTTCGCCGGCTAATCTGATCTCGTTGGTAAAAGCATCGCCATTCGCGACGACACCGGTTCGCGATATCCCGATCTCAGGGAATACATTCTTTTTCCTTTTTTTTTCTCTTTTTTTTCCTTTTTTTGCCCGCGACGATTGTTTCGCGTTTTTATGGAAATTGCTCGCGAGTTCGGAGCGATCGACGGGAGTTGGCGCTCCGGATTGCAGCGTCGCTTTATCGACCTTCTCTTTTAACCTATTTCTCTGGATTGTCGTTTGCAAAAAGGCCGGATTTCGTGCCACGCTCAGTGGATCGCTTATGCGAAGGAGTTCTGGGACAGTCGGATCCTACTGCTGACGCGGGTTGCCCACCTAACCTCTAAATATCAGGTATTCCAGAGATTTTTGGTATTAGATGACAATAATATTATTTGAATCTTTTTATTATTATTCCGATGTTAAATCAAGAGAAATATAATACCGATTTTGTTGCGAGAAAATTAATAATAACGAAATAAAAAAAGTAAAGGGATTCAGCTATGGGTTGGTTTTTCTTTGTTCTATTCGATTTCCGGGCATTTTTTTGAGAGAATTCAATACGATTGAATCGAATAAAATTTCGTTAACAGTTTACGAGGTTATTTATTTACGTGTCTAGTATTTATTAACAGCGTGATATTTTGTAAGCACTATTTCATGCTTTAGAAATACTTCACTCGCTCGTCGATCCAAAACGCTCTTCGCATTCTCCCATAACCTAAACTATTTCATTCTATTCTCACGGTATCAATGATGAGAATTTGATCGTTGTATTTGATTTTTAACGATTCAGTTGTTTTCGGTAAAATCAGTTTTGATTTTCAACGTTTATTTATTTATTTTCACTGTCCTGCAATTATTATTATCCGTGTATACTACATTTTGGCTCAAATAATACGTTGATGGTTCTAGCGTTAAATATGCAACGACTGCAATGTTTGTCTCGCAAGATAGGTGGCATTTATTCTCGAAGCTTAATTGCAGGTATGAAACAAAGAGTTCGATAGATTACAGAGTATGCGCACAGTTTCTAATTGCAAACTGCATCGAATTTATTTTTACCTATTAAATTACGTTTCTTCGACACTCGTCCATTAGCATTGTTATTCGAGATCCCAGTTTCAGGTTAGCAATTTTACAAATCCGAAGAAATCCTTTCACGCGGATAGTTTCGAAAGCACGTACTTCGAGAAAACGTCGGATTACAAGAATATTAATTTATAAATCTTAAGAAAAATTCTTGGCAATCGGAATGGAAAGAGTATACGAATTTCTATGGCATTACACGGTACACGAATCCATACGGTGAAACCTCGGTTCTCATCGAATTAATAACAAATAGACAAAAAGTGGTGGGAGGTTTTAAAAACACGATCCATCACTGGCCGACTGGCGATATACGGGAAGGGAACGTCGGGAGAACCGGCGGTTGTCGAGCGAGGATCGTTGAATCGATGGACGGATCGACGGGGGCAAGCGAAAGTAATTGGTCATCGTATGACGAGTCGGGACGGGGAACGAACGAATTGCATCGGAGGACGCGGAAAGGTCTCCGGAACGAGGGAAAGGAGAAAAAAGTGGCGAACCGATCGCGTTGCGGGAACGGCGTTGTATCGTGCACGCTGGATCGAGAGCCGATCGGCCGGCTGTTGGTGGGCGATACGCTATTCTAAATAAGTTTAGCTGGCTGGGTTATTGCCCTCCGGTGAACCTAACGGCATGGCGGCCGACTAGCATTTGTGACATTGTGATTGCCGGTGTACCGGCGAAGCCGCGAATGCATTGCGGTCGCACCGCGGCACTTCGCGGTCTTCCATCGGTGCACCGCTCACACCTACCCACTCCGATTCGCCATTGACAGTTTCCTCCATTCTCCTTTTTTCCATACTCGCCCCTGTCACGCCTTGTCATCCCGGATTTCTTCCACGATTAACCTTTTAGACACGGCACGCCTGGTCGCGGATCGCACAAAAACCATTCGTCACGATTTCTGCTACGAAATTACGTGGCAATAGACCGAATAAACGAATAATCCCGATTAAATCGGTTTAAGCGAAACAAATGAGAAATAAAGCGAAAAACGTATAATACTGTGAAAAATGGTGCTATCCACGAAAGTCACTATAGTAGCGCGTCGTTCAGAGCGATGATAATCGCGAAAACCACTATAGTGGCGCATAGTTCTGAATTTGATTGGAATATCTTCGAAAAATTGACGCGAGTGCCACATCCTCTTTCAAGAACTTATGTTTTAGATCGATACGTAGTAATTTAACGTATCAAAGTAGAATGATCATCTTCGAAAATTCCCAGTAGTTTTCCTTCCAAATTTTTAAAAATCGGTTTTGAATATAAATGTTTTAGCGACACGCTCTCTGTTATGAATTTATGTTCGTTTATTGCTTTCATAATAATATATGCATTTTTATACAATTTCTTATTTTCCGTATATATGTTTTATAGTATTTTTTAATCGAAAGTTCTCTTTGAGAATTTATATAGATACATAGATCCTATATATAGCACTATCGATGGCTCTATAAAATTTCAAATAAATTTCCCGTCACTTTACCTCTTCTGTCGCGTGTCAAAGGGGACATTAATAGTCTATTAGCAAAAATGGGTCAATTTAAACCAGTGCTCGCATCGGTAACCAAAATTATTCTCTATTTCCACGTATAAACGAAAATCTGCCACAGCTTGTTCTCCGATATAAATCAAATATACACGGTGCCAAAAAATGGTCATCGTCTGGCCTGTCACTCTTCTCTCGGCAGCTTATCGATCCTTAGCAAACGATCTTCCAGTAGCTGATTCACGCGCGGATAGCTATTAAACTCGGTTTAATAATTTCCCTTCGTTAAGTTACATAATTAATTCCGTTTGGGACCTCTGTTGCTCGCATCGTTCGCGCTTATTAAGCGATAATTATGATTGATAGTTCCTCCGATTCTTAATTCCAATACGCGCGAGTACTCGTGTTAACCTTCGACCAAGAGACCATCGGCCAACTATTACACGCTGTGTAACGTCGCGTGATATTGAAATGTCGGATAGGCTTTCCTCGATAAAATTGCTTCAGGCTTCCTTTATTTCCTACGGTTTTTACGACCGCGTTGTTTGCATTTCCTATATGTCGCTCGTGTTTTACACGTTTAATAGATATATAAACGTCGTTGGAACGATCTTTAACGAACTCGTGATTTATGGCGTATTCGATATAGACGAGACTTTCATCACCGGATTAAACTGTTCGATGCGATAAACTGGAAGTTAAACGTTTTCTTTATATTTTTTTATTTTTTTTATTTTTTTACTTCAGTCACCTATCTTATTGGCAGCCGTCGTTCATTTGCATTTAAATTAACGTTCGCTGTTAATGTCGAAATTTCTTGACCATTTCCTAAAGCCGTTCGAATAGCGTTTATCATTTGACATTCGTAATCGGATTTAATTCTCGCAAGTTATTACTCGTATATCATTTCCAGCGAGGAATTTTATTTCGTATTAGATGCTCGTTAAACGATCGGTATCCCATTACGAAATTACGCTATGGGATAAAAAGAAACGGGCTTATACGTTTTATCGCAATGGGAATTTTATATTCCACGTGACTAATTTCGCTCGATAAATTTCGTTGAGTGATTATCGGGATGAAACGCTCAACTGACTTTCATGTCTTCGAGGTGCGATATCAAGATCAATATCCTGGATAATGTCGTCGTGTATAATAATCGCGAGGGTGTGTTTAACACGATTTAAATCTGTGAAGCCAGAGTTATTGGTTAATGCACGTTTGAGACGAATCTTTTTGGATTTCATTATTCGTTACTGGTTATTTAATGCTTCCTTTGTCACGGATATTACAATTTTGAGGAGCCTTCAAGTTAATCTTCAAGTCGTTAAATAATTTTTCCAAATTACTGACCACTTTATAATTTTCCCTGGCAGTCTATCGGTTAATAAAAATCAAAATGAATTCAACGAACGCGATAATGAATATTTCTTTTTATATACATTTATATACATTTATATACATTTTGTAAATTTTTGCTTTACTTTTAAACGACTGACTAATTGTCGGCAGTTCGTAGATAAGTTTTCCAACTAATTTCTAATAATACGTTTACTCGAGATTCCTAATGCGAATGTGATATCGAGTTGTAATAATAAGCACAGGTTATTATCACCCACTCATACCGATTGCCATTTTTCGTTGCAATTTTCATTTCTTTGCCTTCAAGATCATGCGAAGTCAGAAATACAAAATGCTACATATAGTACAAATTATAGTATTTTTATACATAGTGTTATATCATATTATTTTACTATATTAAATAGTATTATATATAAGTGTATACGTATATGTAGTATTATATAATACTATATATAAAAACACTATAATTTCATCTCGTCCATAAACCACATCGACTGTGTTCACCGATATCGACTAAGCGACGAACTTTGACGCGTGTTGGTGGTATTCCCGGCCGATTTAATAACGGATTAGAGCATATATATCCGTGTGTGATTTAATAAAGCATACCCGCTTACTGCACGTAAATACGCCTGCAGACGCGCGCGTGCGCGCGTTCTCGCTCGTCGGTGCATCGGTTTTCGTTAATTAAGACTTGGGCGCATCGTTGGCCCGCGTAGATGCCTTCGGTGAATTCAGGATTCTTGGCAACCTCGATCGACCGCAAGGAACACCGCAGCGACGGCGAAGCGCGTCCGGTAACGCCAGGAAATTAGCGCCGGCCCGATGGTAAACACAATTATGCGACAAAGCAAAGGTGCGCGCGAAGGCAAACACTAATTTGCGCCGCAAACAGACCTCGTCGCCGTAAGCCTCGGGATAAACACCAACTCACAGCCTTATCCGACTTAATAACTATTACGTATCTATTTATAAGCTGCCATCAGCACGGTTTTCCCTTCTCCACCCCTCTCTCTCTTCTTTCTTTCCTGCTAGAATCCCAGTCCAAAGTGGACGCTTCTCGTGGATTTCTCGGATTTCTCGGTATCTGGGTAACTGACTTTTCATTATCTCGCGGTATTTATCGCACACGTTCCGTGACGTACCGTTTTCGCGCGATTTTATCAGTTTGCCGAGGCTGTGCGCAGGTCTGGAGAAAACCTCCTGACGCTTGTCGGGTACCAGCAGGATGGATCACCGTCGTGACGTGACGGTGGAGAGCGTCGTGGAATTGTTCTTTCCAATTTTTCCTCGTGTTTTATTACTTTCCTCTTTTGTTCGCTGGATTTATTCGGTATACTAGTTTCTGATGGCTTAGGTTGCAGTTTATTAGGGAATTATACCGGCGGCTCGTGACAAACTGTGAGATTGCGTTTGATCCGGTTTGTTTGGGCTTTTATTATCTGGATTTATTAGGTGTGTGTGGGTGTTCCTGTCGGTGATGGGCTGTGTTGGCATTTGTTATGTGTAGGATAAATTTGGGAATCGGAGGTTTGTTATTGATCACCGCTGGTTGACGTGGCATCTGAAGCGGTGAAGAATGTTTGAACTCGTTTCTCGAATATTGCGGGATTATTCGCTATCGCGTTTTTGGTATCAACGAAATAACGAGATAACAAAATTCTTTATAAATTTCACAAAATTTCTATTCTTATAAATGTTCATTTTGTCAATGGATAAATACAAGGAATGAAAATTGCTATACATAGACACAGTAGATATGAATAAATAAAAAGAATAAAAACCCTTTCTTGGAATATTGCGTTTGATGCAAGTTTGGTCTTTTATTTACTTCCATTATTCGCTAATTTTTCGATATCGCTATCACGGTTATTGCACTCTTTTATTACCATATTAGCCATCTCTCCCAATTTCCATGTATCTTTCGTAACTTCAAAGAGAGTAAAGTTACTCTCGATACCATTGATACACCGAGCAAATATAAACGCGTGAAAAATAATGAAATGAAAAGCGAGGAAAAATAACGAAGGCCGCGATAGTTAAATCTCGTGGAATAGACAATGTTAGGAATTAAGAGCACGCGAGACGCGATTTCCCGTCGATCTCTCGTTACCGTGGCCCCCGGTTTAGAGAAGATCAGGGCCGTAAGGAGGACAGGAACTGGCGAGGGCCGTAGTTGGATGTAAATTTGCGACGCGACATTGTCACCTCGATACTAAAAAGCAGCAGGAACGAGGCGTCCCCGGTTCTCCATTGTGCCACCACTCCCGGCGTCCCCTCGGCCTCTCTCGCAGGGGCGTCGTATAATAAATGCACGTTTGCAATCTGGGTTTACTACCGGCGAATCCGTTGGCCCATTTTCGGGCCACTTTTCTGCTGTTTCATTCGCACACGCTGCTCGTTACACGAGAGAGGCCACGCTTTTGTTCGCGTCCTTTCGTGGTCTTCGTAAGTTCCATTAGCCGGCGCCCAATTTGTCCGATTGCAGCCACGTGAACTCTCGGATACGTACCCGTGATAGAAATTATCTCGTACAACGAATACGGTAGCGGACGCGAGTTTAAGACCCGAGAGCCGTCATAAAGCATCTTCGTGGTCGGTAAACAGCGTCTATAGTCCTCGCTGTATAGTCATCGCGCGCTCTAGTTTCTTTGTACCATGCCAACGGCTAACCTTTCCTACTCTCCGAATTCCAAACGTTAGTTTTCACGAATTCCTTTTTTTTTTCGTTCCTTTCCTCTTTTTGATTTGTCGTTCGAGAAATTTGCGACTTTGGTTTGTAAGAGTATCTCTGACGGAGATTAGGTTACGTGTTGGGTACTTCAAATGTCAATTGATAGAATTTTTAAATGACTCCAATTCTTGTAAATTTTCTAATTAATTTGCTTCAAGTGCCTAACTTATTATTGATTCTAAAATATATAATGGTATCTGTAATTAATATTTACGGTTCTCTTAATAANTTAGGTTAGGTGCCTGGGTATTAATAGCATTTACCATAGCTTAGGAATGCTATCTATTTGTGTGGAAATACTAGTAAAATTTTGACCATGCCCAAATTTTCGTAGATTTGACAATTAATTTGCTTGAAATATCTAATTTATATTTCGTATATAATAATAAATATATTTATAGGAACTGTAACTAATCATAGTATTTTCGCTATTATTTATAACCGCTTGTGCTGTCTTATTCTACTTATTTGCCATTATATATAATAATATTTATAATTGATTCTAGGATTTATACTAATACCCGTAATTAACGTTTACGGTTCTCGTAATAATATACATTTAAAAGCAAGCCATTAGCAGATCCTCGTAATCGAATTTCGAAATCGCTCAATAATTTGACGTCTAAATACAGGGATATAAAAGTCAAACGGAATAAGCGGGGCATAATATTCGCGTCTTCCCCCCCCCCCCTTTCTTTTGAAAGACGCGAGGAAGTCGCGTGACTTTTTGCCGGGGGGCAAGAGAAAACCGAATGCATGATATTTGCGTTTCGAAATTCCTATGCTGAAATTGCTCGTCGCGATTTATTCTTATTTGAAACTGCGCCCGATATGGAAATTTGAAAACTGGTTCTAGATGTTGAAAGTGCTTCGCGATACCGGCAGATTTATTGTGCACCTAAAAACGCGTATACACTCGATGCAGGCCAATTTATCTGGTTTCGGGGAAAAAAGAGGAAAAAAAAAAAAAAAAATGGAAAAATGCAGTGCAATGCAAACACAACCGTCTTTTAACAGAAATGCTGTACACCGTTATCTGTTTTATTGTCTTCAATTTTTTGATTGAAACAAATCTATTGTTCGGAAAGAAAAGAGAGAAATGTTTATAATTCCGCAGCAAGGATCACGATGAATGGTCAGAGCGCGGTAAATAACCGGGACACTATTGTTTGAACGAACAATTTTTTCTTCCTGTTAAATGCATTCCCAATGCAACGGAATATACGTGCTCGCGTATTCTTCTACGATTAATTTCTGTCTTTACCATATTCGAGGTATAGGTTTGATTGGGTCGATATTCTCGCGTGGATAACTCGTTATTTTAATTTTTACGAATTTTGTTTCCTCGATTCGTTCATGTTAATTTTTCTTGGTCATTTTGGCTGGTTCATTACGAGAAATGATATCGATATTTTTAATATAATTAGGAATATTCCAAATTAGAAACATCGTTGTATTCTATTTATCCGAGCTATAATGTACGTACTTTAAATGTGGAATATTTATAATGATACGTATAATTACATACCTATTTGAAGAATGGGTAACACTAATTTCACTAAAAATAGTGGTATTTTACTTTTTTTTCGAAAACGTTGGAAGTGACTGATTGTTGAAGATTAATATCGATGATGAAGTTCACAGTAATCGTGAATAATTTGCATATCAAAAGTGATGCGATTTCGCCTGACGTGTAACTGATCTGTTTAAAGTTGTGTATTAACAAATTGTAATATAGAATACAATCCAATTATTATTACTTTGTCTATTCCAAAACGAATTTAAACATTTTTTATTTTCAATGTATACTGTTTATTCGCTAGTGTTAAATTTTTAATTTGAGAAATTTAACAAATAACAAGCAAATAACATAAACATTAATATGTTTTTTCGTTGAGCCTTCGTGTATTTGCGTCCATAATTTACACCGATAGCTTTCGTCTGACGCATATATACGTCCATAGCGGTGAAAGGGTTAAATCGTAAAACAAAGGGCTAAATAACCAATGGTAATTATATTTTACGCATGACGAGTGTACTTATACAAATACTGCCATTTCTCTCTGACAAGTATAATCGTCAATTGCAGCTAGCTGGTTAAAAGGCTGAGAGAACAGTTGTCATAACTATCGAAGTAAATTTAAATGACGTCGAATTAAATTTTACGCATGACGAGTATACTCGTCAAAATCCCGCCATTTCAGCACGACCGCTATTGGAACGTTAACTAAAAGGCGTGACTAAATTTTACGCGCGACGAGTATGCTCGTCACGGAGAAATGATAGTGTTCTAACTGCACTCGCGAATGGGAACTAATCGGTTAAAGGGCTGAGAGAAGAATTGTCGTTGCGATACGTCATGTTCGTAAGCTCGGAAAGAAGTGGGTGGCTGGGTCAGAGGGGACCACTATCGTTGCGCGGAAAGTTAACGAGACGGGTGGATGAAGAACGGGACACGGTGAACGGGTGGAAAACAAAGCAAAGCGGTTCGCGCAAAATCTTGCGGTTACACATGAAGCGATCGGGAACGATAATTGAAAGTGACCGTACTCGTACGGTCGGGCGCGTATCGGCCGGGGCGACCACAAGCGAAGGCATCCGAAAGGCCTGGCTTCTTTCACGGCGTTAAATAAAATCCTTGCGGTTTTCATGCCGATTTCACTCTGGCATTCGACGAAGCGCAGTACCGTACTTCCGCATTCCTGCGTTTATCGGCCTACCGTCGGTCAGCGCACTCGAAAAGAAATTTACGGCCCGCTTTGCCGGCTAGATTAGCCTCCTATTAACATTGTTGCCCGCTCGCAACGTGCCATCGATAGTTACGACCCGTTCTCCGCGCTGTGGCCGTGTTACGCGGCCGAAAGAAATCCTCCGAAAGGATCGTTGCACCGAACTGCCGCAAACGGCCCACCCAGATGGCGCTAGTCTAGCATTCGCCGGCTCGGTACCGTATCCTAACGCTTTCTGAAAACCGAGCTTGTCCGCTCCGATCTCCCTAACGACATCGACCGATTTCAATTTCTTCTACCAGTTCTAGGAGCTACAGCTCGAAAGACGTTATCCTGACCTATAACTTCTACCTGCCTTGTCTTCGTAATTGCTGTCACAGTAGAATTTTAATGCTGTTCGATTTCAGGTATTCTGTGGTTTATCGCTGCAACTACTGGTCTGTAATGTATACCTAAATACCGATACATGCAAATGGTATTAATTAATACGATATAATGAAAATTAAAGAGCATACGTAATTGCGACCGTAGTTCGATAAAATTTCTGCTGCATATTTTCAGCAATTGCAAAAATAAATGATAAAAAACGAGTCGTTTTGACAACCATGGTAGTTATAGCGTTAAAGAGTCGAAATAATCGATTTTTTTCCCGCTTTCTTAATGTTTCTGAACCGCTTTCTTTGGATTTCGTGTTTAATATAATTTTTCAGGTCGTGTTTAAAACGGATTTCGGTATACACGGTTTAATTAGTAGTAGAATATTTCTAGAGTATATGCCGAAATTTTCAATGTAATCCTCGAGATATTAAGGTCTGTACAGCATGTTTAGCGCATGCAAGTATGCGAGTGCACGAAAATGCTTCTTTCAAATTGGCGGGAAAATTATTTTAGAAACTAAGTCACCGATTTACTTAAAATTTTGCATACTACTATAACATATATTCTGTTCTTTTTTTCCGATTAAAGTATTCACTTGATCATTCTGAAAATTCACGATCGCTTTTTGTATACCTATTTTTACAAACACCCGTCAAATTGACTTATTCTGTAAAAAAAATAATTAGTTTAACTTGAAAACGATTACAATTAATAAATACAATTGAGGCAAGCTATCCGACAACTTGACAGATTTCGTGAACTTAGCGATAAGTAACTGTGAGATTACAAAAAGAATTTTGTTTCGATTTTATAGCTAATAGAACCTCGTAATTTTCCGAATGATCAAGTAAATATCTCTAAGTTTAAAAAATCTGGAAGGTGACCGTAATCCAGCTCGAAAGACACTAACCTAACCGGTATTATACCAAGTTAGAATTTCACGAAGCTTTTTACGAAGACTCATAACCCAGCCGGGAATCGTTCACCGTTTCCGAATGGGAGTTTCTTCTGCTCCAATATGTAGCCAATTATCCTAACCATAACGAAAGACAGAGGCCGGTGCTGTACCGCGCGCCGCCTATCCCGCGGCAATATCGTTATTCGATCGTAATTCGTCGGTTAGGTTATCCACTGTGACGACGTATCGGGAGCGAGGCTAGCCGAAGGAAGTATAGTAGCCCCCGTGCATAACGGTTCTCGCGAGGCAGAGATGCTCCGAGTGTATCGTGGACGAAATGGAAACAGCGTGTTATTTGGAAGCGGCCACCGTCCCCTGCGATACGGAACGGATCATTAACGATCGCCGCGGAGATAGAGCGGCGTTGCCGAAGGAGGAAGCGGTCGGAATCCGCGGTGCGGGGGGTGGCAGGTCGTTGGAGCGTGGAACGAGAGAGCCTCTCCTCTGGCTGGTTGGAGGGAAATCGGGTGTACCGTAGGATTATTAGTTCGTACGGCGAGACGCAACGCGGCGTCGCTTGACACGATTCACCGCGCAGCCTCCGACGCGCCGATCCACTTTACCGTTCGTAGTTTCTATCCGCATGATGGTCGCGGCGCTCGGATTACCGTGGCACGCTCGTCGAGTTACGGCTCTCGTAATTTCGCGTGCACGCGCGGACGCCGGTGATAAATTTATTATTGCGGGATCGCGGATGAATCGCGGGAACGGAAAGACGCGAACGGAAACGAAAATCGACGACGACAGACCGTGGCCGCGGCGTAACGATACCCGATAGCGGGAATAACAGTAATCCCGGGGACGATTTATGCGCCGATAAAATCGAGACAGCGGGACGGTGTCGGGTGAATCGAGCAGCAGCAGCAGCAGCCGATGACATTGGAGCGAAGGTTTCAATCGGGGCCCCCGATTCGTTCGTTCCCCTCGGTCCGTGCCTCGAATTTAGGTCATGGCTCGCGATACGCATTATTCTCGATTCTACGCTTTCCATACGGGTCCGGCTGACGTCGCTGCCAGTCCTCTGTCTTTTTGTCAATAAAACCGTGCCCGATGGTTCACCGTTGTACCCGGTCGCGTCGATAAATTCCCGGATAAGTTTCGGCTTTGATGGATCGCCGGCTATTGCCCGGCTCGTTTCGATTTTCATTTTCTCGGGGAAACCGTGGCCATTTGTTCGAATCCGACGACGAGCACTTTTTGGCAACCATGATGCCGTGATTGATGCGCCGTGCGAGTCGTTCTCCGAGGAATGGAAAATAATATTATATCGGACCGCTGTGTCACTTTGGGGTTAGGTTCGTTTGATATTCTGCGTTCGTCGGTGTTCGAAGCTTGATTTTTTTTTTCGATTAAATTACACGGAAGGTTAAGTTCGAATGACATTCTACGTTCGTCTGATTCGTACTATTGTATTTTTAAATTAGATTATACAAAAGTATATTTTATGAGTATTCGAATTGGTTTAGATCGATTAAGGGAGATAGCAATGTAGAGGTTTTCAGAAGTTTATCGTAACTTTGAGGGTTAGGTTCGATCGATATTCTGCGTTCATTTGAATCGTATTGTTATTTGAAGCTTGGCTCTATTTTTATATTTTTTAGACATGTATTCCTGTTAAATTAAATTATCGTATAAAAGTATATTTTTTGTATATTAAAATTAAAATAGATATGAAGTTTAATACATCGTGATCTATTTGTTTTTGATATTTTACGTTCGCCGTTGTTTGAAGTTTGATTTTATTTTTATGTTTCTCGTGCACATATTTCTGTGAAATTAAATTATACACGAAAATATATTTTTCGCGTATTATAATTTCAAAACTTTATTTTATTTTATTCGTGCCCTTTAAATCTTATTTCACGATAGAATATATCTCGGGATCGAGAATTAAAAATACCGTGGTTGTAGGTTAAGGATATTTCGTTGGACCTAACCTTGAATTTGCGCATAAGTCGATCGATCGCCATTTTTGTCCCAGGGTATATATCGCGTTTATAAGCGTATTTGAACACAGATACGCAGGGAATACTATGAAGATTAGCAGCTCTGTCGTTTGTATTCATATGGTTGCGAGGTATTACTACCGTTGCCACTGTTAGACGATGGTAAATTGTAGTCGTAGATAAACAGTGCTCCTATCTGAATAAGTAAAAGACAATTGTTGTCACGTGAGCTATAGGATTGTTGTGTGCCATACTCGACTACCAGCATGATATGTTCATCGACCGTTCACGCTGTTAAATAACGTCATTTGCTACAGGTAATACGTGACTACGAAATAAATGACATTTAGAAGCATTGAATTTTTATGCGTCCAAATGTAACTCTTGACAAAGATACAATCGTTTCGAAGCAAATTGCTTTTGCAAATACGGATCCTTTTCAGTGTTTATTTAAAGTACCATTAAACCCCGTGTGGCACGCTAGCTAGGATTCGAAACTATACCGTGTTGTACAAAATAAAAAATATATGCAAATAATAAACACACGATTCCTAAGACCAATGCAACTATTTTATTATACTTCGTAACCTCAAGAAATACGTTTATCGGTATTAACAATATTATATTTTGTACAAATATTTTTTATACATATAAATCGCAATATACCTGGTGTTTCATAATTCTTTAGCAGTGTTAGAGCGAAATGCATACTACTATTATTCACTACAATTTACGTACGCTACAGTGAAGAGCAGAACTGAATTTATACTATGTTAATATTCGAACAACGATAACTTCGTGAGAAGAAACCGCACAATGACATTTGTAAGGTGGATATAAAGGACAAAGCCTGTACTTTCACGTGCCCAGATTTAATTTCTACTTGGAAGTTTTTATAATAGAACGCAAAGACGGTATTTCGCTTGCAAAATTGGACAAATTCAAACGCTGATAATTCTACTAAGAAATTTCTTTTCAGGGCTCAAATCACTCGAAGTCTTCTGAAATTTCGAGTTCTCGGAAATTCCACAGGAGGTAATAGGTGTGATTTTTCGTTGCCAAGTGATTTCAGCAATTATAACAAGAAATCGATTTACACGATGCACGGGATCCTCCCTCTTCGTTAGTTTTTTCGAAATTTCGGTTTCTATCGGATTATTGGCACCACGAGATTACACATCGGCCGCACAGTCTACTGCGCTTGCGCGGTAAGTACTTACACGCCTCTAGTGGTGGATAATTGCATTCGATCCAAAGGCGATATCGAATAGCGATTTATTTGAATTATTTGTAACACAGTTTGTCGATGAAATTGAGTTTTCCTCTTCGCGGTATAATTTTATCAAAATTTTCGGAATAAAACTCGAAAAATAGGAAATCTGAATTATTGGAATTTTTGAATCGATTATATTTATGATTTTTATGGTATATATGAATCTCGAATTATCGAGATCTTCGAATCGAAAATTCGCAATTTTAACAAGAAATTTCGGTTTCTATCGAATTCTTAACACCGTGGGGATATTACAACTTGGTCCCTCATCGGATTACAGCGCCTGCGCGTTAAATACACGCCTCTAGCGGCGGATAATCGCACTGGATCTGAAGGCGGCATCGAACAGGGATTTATACGAGCGACTGGACGCTTAGCTAGTCGCCGGTGTGCGACCGTTGGCGCGTATGCAGATGCGAGTAGGAGCGCGTAGTGGAGAAGGAACGTTGCACGTCTCTCGTCCGATATTTATAACTTGTTTAGAGAAGCACGAGCCTGCTCGCGAAGGAGAGAGTCAACGTACGAGCCGTAGCCTCGCTGCGAGGATGTAATAAACGATTGTCTCGCGTTTGAAGTGGCTGGTGGAATTCCTTTGGACGGATCGTCCCGGCTCTGTGGCAGGGTGTACGCGCTTAGGCCTGCCTCGTGTTTGCAAGCTTCTTTACTCGTATCGTTGACTTTTCCCTGTCACGCCGGATTACGCCGCAACGATATGCAAATGGGCCACAATGTTGTCGCGCAGGGCCGCTTTATGAACCGAAACCGTGGATCACTGGCGTCGCGCAGCGCGTCGAAATAACTAGCGTCACGTGGATGCACGTGCGACTCTCGGCTCCGTTAATTGCTTGTAAATATTGCCGTTTCCTTTTTCACCCTCGCTGCTGCCAGACGTTGCTAGAAATCTCTCCTTCCATCTTTTCCTTTCTTCCAAAGGTGTGTTCACGCTTCGGATAAAATGCAGGAAATTCGTGCTGCAACTCGCGTTTCTAACGTTGGAATTATAGCAATTTCTGTGTACAAATGTTACGGTAAACGCGATTAATCCGGTAATTATGTGTAATTGCCGGTTGTTATATATGTAGGGATATATTTGCGAATTGACACTTGGTGGAATTTAGATACCATTTAATTCCAACAGATGTTTATTTGCAAAGTAAAGCGAGGTTAAAACCAAGGTACAACTAGGAGATTAAAATAATTAACCGCTCAGCGACACGCTTTCTTCCGTTTTTCAAAATTACGATTAACACGCTATTTTAAAACTGCTTACGGTGAAGACTCAACATACCTTTAGTGCGCCAATACACATACATAAAAATCTTAACCTTCTGTGGTTAAGTGACCACATCTGGTCGTACTAAGGGCCTGACGCATCACCCAGGGTTTTCCGGTTGACCTGGACCTTTTTAAGACCACGTGTACATCTCGAAATGGATTCTTCTTTCTTTCAAAGTATGGGTTTAATTCATTTTCGATATGTATTTTGTACGAGTACGAATAATAAAATTATTTTCTCTATTTCTTTATTTTCTCGGGTCTTTTATTCGATGAGACGTGTCAGTTCCTTGTTCAAATTTCGTCCAGGATACATCCATGTGACTTGACACTAGAAATACATTGGACATCGGTAGTTCTAGCGTTAAAATATAATAAAAGGTATGGGAATAAAAGGATATCTCGGTAGTTGAGGCGACTGAAGACGAGGGTCGTATATAGTTGGAGGCGCGTGGAGGGATTAGGCCGGCAGGGCTGCCAACGGCGAGTCGCAGGGCGGCCGAAAGTGGCGATTGTCCCTATAAGGGAAGAAAGACACGGGCGCCGCGTGAGGCAGGAATTCGTGGGCCCGACGTTACAGAAACACGTCTGTAACCTACCCGGGCAGGTTTTCGAGCGAACATTTGTAAGATAACCCGTCCGACAACATACCCGGCCATCTCGGCCGGCCTAATTCCCCTGCTGCTTCTCTCTCCTTTAGAGAGGGAGGCCTGTAATCGCGTGCTTCTAATAGAGCTATACGATCGAGCCTCTCGAGCCCTTTCACCTTTCAGGCTACGACACGTGACCTAGAATGCGAATTCAGGGATTCTAATAGCGCCATTAAAGTCCGATTCGCCAATTTTCCAGATTCCCTACCATCGATCTGTCTGCCCCTTCCTGGAGAGCTTCCTTTTCTGCCTAGCCCTTCATCGGGTGCAACGTATTCTTCCGATGAAGCGTAACCACTTTGCACGACGGAAGATTACAATTGTTACCGGAATTTCAGGTTGCTGATGTTTTTAGCTTCTGGGATTTATATCTGTGAAATTACTCATTTGGGCAATTTCCGACTTGGGGTTAGGTTAATCTTCTTGAGTTGGAGTACGAGTACTCTGTTTGTATTATAGAAAGTTTCGGTTGTAATCGGAATTTTAGGTTGCTTATCTTTCTAGGTTAGGTCCTGCGATTTATATCTATAAAATTATTAATTTGGGTAATTTGGGATTCGGGGTTAAGTTGATCTTAGTTTGGAGTATCAGCACTTTGTTTGTACTATGGAACGTTCAAATTATAACTGGAATTTGAGGTTGCTTGTCTTCCTAGGTTGTGTTCTACGATTTATATATATGAAATTATTAATGTGAATAATTTCGGATTTTGGGCTAAGTTGAAACGATCGTTTTATATACATATCGAATCGTCCCCAATTGCATCGTTGAGACACAAAGTACTAATTTCCTGATTCATCGTACAAAGTGATACTTTGTTCGAAAACAGAAAAGTTTTCCTCGGATCTTTTACTTGTCAATTTTCTTGCATTTTTCCTGTGTATAAATTTCGTAATTTTTTCACAATTTTTAAAGCTTTTAATAAAAATTATAGTTAAAAATTATCTCTTGTCTTCGAAACGTTAAAAATTGAACATAATAGACAATATAACACCACTCCATAAATGCAAGTATTTCTCAATAATTCTAATTGCTACTGGCAATAATCCTAAAATATATTCGCGTCTTTCACGTTTCCCTTTTAATTAAGCGATTATTCACGCATCGTTCACTAGCAGTTTTTCTCATAGTTTATCTCGCGTCACTGGTTACTTCTTCGGAATTGTATGCGGAAGTGAAATTCGTTTCAAAATTTCTTTTTTATAGCAAGGGGAGGTCACAACTGGATGGGTTTTATTCGCTAAGGAATGCGTTAACGGAATGAAGCTGAGTTTACTCGAAAGGGAATAATAGTTCGCTGACAGAATAATTCGGAATTGTAAACTCGCCTCGAGTACAACGTCTCTAGCACTCGTCTCGCACATACACCGTCAGAATCCTGCTCGTTCTCCTGCTTTCCCGATCTCCGTAATCGCGTTCTAATGGAACGAAGGAAATCGAGAATGGTCTGTTTCACGGCTGAAAGTGCAGCCGCGCGCGTCAGAGGCTACGAATCCCGAGGTCACCGGATCACTCGTCGAGGCTTAATTCGAGCGTCGACGAGTCCGTTTAATTCGAAATCCCGAATCGAGCCGACCAGAGCAACCGAGTATTCCTTCCAGGTTAAATTCAATCTCCCCTATTAAACCCGGCACCGATATACCACATCCCTCTACCGCGATCGAAAGAAATCGCTATCAAAGACACAGCCGGCGCGGTGGATCCACCGGTTGGTTCCCATTCGAGGAAGCTTCGTCGATTGCCAAACGCGACGAATCCGATTTGCATTCCATTTCCATCCCGCAGACGTTGGGTCGTTAGCTCGGTGAAAACCGGCAGCGGGATTCTCGCGAGTCGAGACGAAAATTGCTCGCGCTTGCATCCTCGGATGCAATTTTCTTGCTGTTCCGACCATCCGTATCGCTGGCTCTCTCCAGCACGCGAAGGAGAGAGAGAGAGAGAGAGAGAGAGAGAGAGAG
>NIJG01000016.1:942838-969118 GCA_002201625.1 Euglossa dilemma | reverse complement strand
TTCAAAATAAAAAATGCTAGTCCTATTTTATTTCTTGTTATTATTTATAAACAAAATTGGATTAATATGAGATATATTTTAAGCGATATTTGTTATTTCAGAATTGAAATTAAATGATATTTACAATGGACTAATTACCAGTATATTTACCAAAGTAATTACTTTCTTGCCAACCCGATAGAAACGGAATATCCGAAATTCGAGTTATTTCGACCCCTTCGATAGATCTATTCGACTTTGAATTATCGGTAGTCCCGGTATAAAAATCAAGACCGAGAGTGGTAAATTTTCCCGAGACAGCGGCTTATCGAATCGAGCCGCTTCTCGGTCGTTAATTCGTTTTTCTCGCGTCACGCGATCGCGCTCGCATGAAATTGTTTATTGTTACACGCCGGGGCGATTTACGATTTCGGCCGGGCCTGGCCAAGGGCGGAGGGGGAGGGGAAAAAAGGACGGTCGGGGAAACAAGGTGCCCTTGGTAATTTTCGAGCCGGGCCTCATTAGCATATCTTATTATTCCGTTGGAAGTTTCACTTATTGGGCCGCGGCGTCGTAAAAATTTTTTNCAAGAGAAGCACCGCTTTTCGTAGCCCGTGCACACATACACACACGCGCACGCACGCACTCACGCACGCACGCGCGTGCACCGCGGTGCTGGGCCCCGTGCATATTCGGCTGGCTCCACCTGCCCCGTTGCGCGAACCGACGATACGCATCGCGCTCGTTAATGGTGTCGAACAGCATCGAACAACGCGTGAGCGATGTTCGTGCCACGGTTAGGGCCGACCACCCATCGGACCACCGTAATAATCCCGGCCGATAATAATTAATCTGCCAGCGAGACAGTAACCGTGCCAGGAGAAGCTATACGCCTATAACGTAGACACCGATTGCTCTCGGACGTAATAATCTCAGGGGAATTAATTGTCGCCGATTTAAACGAGCCTGATCTCGGGCTCGTATATTCCCTCGCGTTCGTTCAGCGTTCCGATACGCTCCGCGGACGTCGCGGCTTCCTACGAATCGCGAAAAACCGCGAACCAAATGGGGAAATTCTAGCGTGGACGGGAAACAATTTTCAACTTTTTCAAATTTTAAAACGTTCATCGACTGAGTACGTTCATAAAGAAAAAGAAAATTGTTTATATTTCTGTTTCGAATCTAGATTTCGTTTATATATGGTGTTGTAACTTCAAACCGCATTCTTAAAAAGGCGAATAAATATTCTTTTAATACTCTTACAGTTAATTAATAAATCCTCGTAATTTTCAGAATAACCAGGTAAATACTTTTGAGAAGAAAAAATATATCAATCCAATTTTTCATATTGAAAACCTATAAAATTTGGATTAACGGGGATACACGTTCATAATTTTCCATATTGCAATGAGAGTGAAACCGTATTCGAACGTACATGCTTCAGTATTTTTTGATAAGACTATAAATTGTAGGTTACGTTGATACGATATTTACGCAAGATTTAATCGGCTGCTCGAGGCAGAATCTTGTTACATACCTCGATGACAAATTTTCGTTTAATTGGCTTCGAGATAAACGTTCGGTAAGTGTGTTATGGATGTGCACGACGATAGTATTTTTTTTATGGCACTACAAATTACGGATTTATTAGATACGAGTACGTTGATACGGTATTTACGTAAGATTTAATGGCCTATTGGAGATAAATTCTTTCACATACTTCGATGAAGTTTAAATACCGTTTCAATCGAAGCTAAGGGTAACGTATTTTATTTTTCAAACTTCGTTTCACTATCGAAGTGAAAAAAAAATCTATTCGCAGCGTTGGAATTCATCTCGGCTGATAAAGTGTACTTTATTCAAATAAATCTTGCAGTGATGCATGACACACATTGTAAACACGGTATATTACGTTAGAACATTTATCTACTCCGCAGCTAATATCGGCATACCTGATAATAGTTTGTCTATACCAAAACAGCCTCGTTAAACGTCAAGATAAAGATAAATGGAAGTACTCCAACCGTATTACACGATAATAAAATTCCCTTGTCAACGATTGATTTGTTACAGCTAACGTTATTACTCGTATCCCCGAATTTTTCAAAAACGAACACTGTATCCGTAGTGCGAAACAAAATATACGAAAACGATCGTTTAATTCGCTAGAACGAGCTACTGTAACTAAAAGGTTAACACTTTGCAATTCCATTTCGGTGTGATTCGATAAAACAGATCCTTTATTCATTTAAATTGCCCTATTTTTTAATAAATTTCAAATAATATAATATATAATACGGATAATAATAATATAATACGGAATAAAATCGAAACTGTATCGTTCGAGGACCGCAAGCGATAATCGTTCGCCTGGTATTCAGCTTTCCCGAACTCCGGTTAAAGTTTCCGGCCAATTAACGAGGGTTAACAATGTAGAACGTATTAACGCGAGGCCGCTGCGCGGCGCCACCGTCGTCCGTTCAAAAATTCCCATATCCTATTCTCGTAATTTCTCGAATGAAATTACGGCGTTTAGCGCGCAGGAAAGTAACCGTATACAGTTGCGCGGTAACAAGTATATAACGTTTAATCCAAATGAAAAATACACTTCTGAAAATACAAAAGATAGAGGTTAAAATGTGTCTTTATGAGTTACAGTAGCTAAAGAAGCTCGTCCAGTTTCGTATTTCAGACTGGCTGTCTTGTCGGATTGACTCTCAAGTCACTGGTTTATTATCTTGGTTACTGGTAAATTTATGGTGACGAAGCCCTTTTTACACCTGCATAGACTTCAAAGGTCGTTTTCGTTAAGGGTGCCAACTATAATCGCGACTATAGTCGACATGATCTGTGCTTACCCTCGCCATTGAAAAAGAATCTCTGTGTAGCTTTTAAAAAAGTGTCCATACAAGAGAATCTAAGACTAGCGTCGAAGGACGTAAGTACGAACGTCGAAGACTATCGACGCTTCGCGTCGCGTTGCCCCGTTCGGTGGCGTCACTCCAGCGGAGCAGACTACCGTAACGAAAGGGTAAAGGCCCAAGGGTCGCTATTGGCTTGGCACCATCGTTGAGATAAAATTTATTTACTTGAAACTCGTCGCAACTTTATCGCAGAAACGTGCACCTAGGAATCGTCTTATTATATAGTGTAACTTTGGAACCGAGTAAAGTATTGCAATGATGTTTGATCGAATTTGGGTTAATTTGTCTATTCCTCTATTGAAGGGTTTGCAGATGTTTACTAAAGGTAGGGGTGAGTCGCTGGTGAGAAAGGTTTCTTTTCTAAACGCATCGCTCGCGTTCTCTTTCGACGTAAATCGGCTTTTTTCCATATATCTCGATAATTACACCGTAGGTTAATTTGTCTATTCCTCTATTGAAGGGTTTGCAGATGTTTACTAAAGATAGGGGTGAGTCGCTGGTGAGAAAGGTTTCTTTTCTAAACGCATCGCTCGCGTTCTCTTTCGACGTAAATCGGCTTTTTTCCATATATCTCGATAATTACACCGTATTTTTATTTGCTTTCTCGTGCCATTCGAATAGTAAATTTCAGGGAAACACACGCTTCGGAGAAAGTTACGGTAAAGTAAGTTCGTTCTTCGTAATCGTTAGTAAACTTTGATGTCCCCGGAGAAGCGAGTGCAAAGGATTAAAGCGGACGCGCCTCGTTTTTTCGCGATTTTATTTCCTTCCTCGCTGATCATGTTCGGTGTAACCTTCCCATCTCGTTATATCGCGTTTAGGTGATCGTTGCGCTAAGAATTTCACGGCGGACAGAGGGCGCTGTCAGTCGCTCAGCTCTCCGCGACTACATTCCTGGCAAAAAGGAACGACTCTGGTCGGTTCTCGATCTCGTTTTTCTCTCAGCGACTCGTCCGTTTCCTGCGGATTCTCGAACTTCTCGAACAGAGAGATGCCGGCCGCGGAATCCTTGGCCGGGGGGATGAAAAAAGGGCGGGGAAAAAGGCGAGAGGGGGAAGGGATAGAAAAAGACAGGCGCACCTGCTGCGCCGCTGGTCCCTCGTTGTAACGACGTCGCCGACGATTACACGGGATATAGCAATTTGTCGATTTATTAATCCTTCCATTAGGGAAGCTTACGAGCTTCGGGAAAAACGAATAACTGCCGTGAAGGAAGAAGGGTGGACGGTCGGCGGAGTGGAAGGAAAAGGTAATGACGAGGCGAACGAGTTTATTCCGCGACGTGTAATCGAACGGCGCGGGGAGAAATGTCAGATAACCGCGACGCCGCTGGGAAACGCATTGTAATCACTTAATTGAGGGTAAATGGAAACGTGCCATTACGCTCTTCGCTATGTTGCAGCGTGTCATTTGCCTTTCTTGCCAGACGTGATGGACGGTTTTAGCGGGTAGTAAATTTTACGTTTTAAATTATCATCGGTTGCTCGTGGAATATTCGCCGGGATAATTACGCGGTTGTTTTAATTGCACCTCGAATTGCGCGGTTAGGCGCAATCCGGACACTTGGGATTAATTGTAGGATGGAAATTTCTTTGGGCGAATTACGCCGATTTTTACCCAGTTTTATTCCGAGAGCCTGATAAACGTTTCGAGGGGAGAGATAGAAAGCCATTTTTCTTGATTTAATTCGGAAATTCGTGATTCCTTGCGGGTTGGAACCTTTCGTTTTCAAATTACGTCGCTTTTTTTCTTATCAGGAAAGAAATAGAAATGTTTTTCTTATTTTCTTGCTTGAATGGAAGAAAAGATGTTCAAGCTGAAATTATTTTTTCTACTCTTTCCTCGATGTGAATTTCGAAACGGAAGACGCGAGTACTTTTTTCTTATTTTCATATTTTTGTAATTCTTGATGATCAAGAGAGAGAACAATCGAATTAATTTTACGCGAATACAAATTCGGAAAAGTCCAATAATATATGACAAAAATACACATCTAATTCTGAACCTTGAGAAGACGCGTGAATTTTAAAAATCATTTCTCTGTGAAGCACAGAAAGTATGCCTATTTTTTGCTCACTATAAATTTTAAAAGGGACAGACGAGCCCTTTGTTATTTTCTTATTTTAATCTCGTTCGATGACCAAAAGACAGTTGAAAAAGAATATTGTAAACAAAACACAGCGAAACCAATACCACGGAAATAAAAATTTTGAAAAATTCAATTGTACATGGCAAGAAAATGCCGAGCTTAAATGACTCGCGAGAATTTAAAAAATGATTTCTTCGCGAAGCATAGAAGATACTACGTCTTACCGCATTCTCCCCTATCCTCTCCACGTATGTATAATATCCTCGAGAAAATAACGCTCTTCCACAAAGTCCCATTCATCCCCTCGCGAAGAAGAACCGAGCCTGTTACACGGAAATAATACCCTCTTCTCCGGCAACTTCTCGCGGGGAAAGAAGAAGAAGAAAATTAAAAAGCGAACAGAAGCTGTCTAAGCGAGACCTCGTTCCCCCGTCTTTTCGAAATGAACACGTTAAACAGCCTTCGTCTCGGCAATCTCTCCTTGACCGGAAACGCTGTCGATGCGAAAGAGTGCACGGTCTTTCGCGGGGCGAAAAACGGTGACAGGATCGGAGAAACGTTGCTAGAGGGTAGAGGGGCAACGGCGGCAGGGATGAGGCGAAAAAAGGGAAGAGGGGGAGAAAAAATGCGCATCTGCCGAGTCGTTCTCATAATGGCCACGGGTGTGATTACGTGCAATTACCGCGAAGAGTGGTTTCAAAGATCGATGAACGCCGTTTGGCGTGCAGAACAAGAGAAGGCGCATCGGCGAGGAGGATGCAGGTGAACGAGAAGCGGCCCGTGGAAAGAAAAAGGTGGCGAGAAGAGGAGCAGTCGGTCGAAAGGTGGATATTTGCGCGGCGCAACGAGTGGCCATGTCGTAAAGACCATGACGGTTAAAACATTTTAAGCCCATTGACCTTAATAACAGGTCTACGGTTGCCGCTGCTTCGGCTACCAACTCGATAGAGCTTTCGCGCCCTGATGCCAACCGAGCTGCTGCTGCCCTTTCTTTTCTCTTCCTTCCGCTTCTTCTTCCACCATTTTCCTTTGCCTCGCGTCTTCTTGCTGCGCGACGTCGATCTTTGAAATGAAACCTTTAATCTTGGACCAGCAGGTAACTTATTGCGCTACGCTTATCTGGGGTCGGGGTAAACTCGACATGGGACTTTTACATTTTGATGCACGCATTTGATCCTTTTGTTACCGAATTCTCTTGAAATTCAAATCTTAAACGATGGTATGAACAATTTTAATATTAAGTTATTTGCACCGAGGTGCCTTGTCACTTGCCAATTTTTATTTTATAATTGAAACCTCGAATATTAGAATGATAATTATCTGCGTTGATATTGATGTTTTGGTGAGAATAGTGGTCTGTATGGGGTTCGCGAGGATTGCAAATATATAATTCGCTTATCTTAGGTCTTCTTACTGCACCACACCGATGTTTCAAATTAACCCTTTAATCCTGGATGATGAGTTAATTTCTTGGACGATGTTTATTTAGGGTTTAGGTAAACTATATAACACGGATTTGATCCTTTCATTACCGAATTATTTTCTAATTAAAATCTCGAATAACAGAATGATAATTATTTGTATTAATATTGACATTCAGGGACGGAGAGATGGTGGTCTGTTTGGGGGTTTGCGAGAATTGAAAATATACAACTTGCCTTGCCTTGGGTCTGCTGTTTGAAATTAACCCTTTAATCTTGGACGATGTTTATCTAGGGTTTAAGTAATCTTGTCACGCGATTTTACACTTTGGGGCGAGGGTTTAATCCTTTCGTTACCGAATTATCTTGGCATTAAAATCTCGAATAATAGCATGAACATTATTTCCTTCGATATTGACATTTTTTCTAGAAAGAAGCGTGGAGCGAGGATTGAAAACGTAGAGTAATTGACTCTGCAATTTCACGTTCAATTGAACTCGACATTTCATGAAACATAATTTTCCATGATAGTTTAATTTGACAGAGTATGACCGCGTAGATACGTTGTTGGTCAATATATTCTGGAGTATCAGTTAGAAAAGTCAAATGCAATCAACATCACAAATTGCTACGAAAGTCGCTCGATAAAACAAGCATATAACAACCAATTAAATCTTGTCTAAATAATAAAATACTGAAACTAAATCTCTTCTAAAATAATGAAAACTCCATATGAACTTTATAAAAACGATTTCTAATCTCTGTCTTGCTAGGCGATTCTAGCGGCATCTGTTATTTTTTACATTTCCTTCAAAGTAAATCTAACTAATCCAGATAAGTTAAGTTGAGTTAAGGTAAAAAACACGAGATTCAGTTGAGATCAGAGAAGTAGGTTCTTCAGGAAGTATCATCTTCTCTCATCCGCTTCTCTCGATTATCTGCGTGAATACACGAATAAGCAAAGTCGAATGATTAATAAACTACTTCCGAGAAACTACGACCAATTTCCATAGTCCATGTAGAAAAGAAAATCACAATAATTACAGAACACTAAAATGAACGGAACAGATTAAATTTTAACGATGCACTCGCATACTTTTCTTACAACTTTCTCAAACGCGTTCTTACACCGAAGAAGTATAGAGTGCACGGTCCACTTGTAAAGCTTACCCCACTCGTTCGACATTCGTACCAACCAACGAAAACAATTGCATACTAACGATAAAATAATCGATAAAATAATTTCTCGTTCGAATTATTCGTTTCTCCACCTACCCTGTCATTTAACCCTTTACTTCGAGCATGGCGAGTCCTAACCCATCTTGAATTCGGCAACCAAACTCCTCGATCCAAAGATTCCAGCCAAGAGAGAAAGCAACTAGTACCCTCTTACTGCTCAGTCAGTTGCGAAAAGACACACAGGAAGCTCGCAGTCGAAGTTACCATCCCACCATCTCGCTCTCGGTACCAAACACCGAATCATTCTAACAAAAAAAGAATAAGAAAATAAAAAATCAACGTCTCTGTTTCGAATCGTGCTCGATTTCGAGTGGTCGACTCGATAAACGCGTTCGTGAACCCTGATCCCTGCTCGTGCTGCAAGTTTCGCAACCACGCGAGATAATGACACGGTCGTGCGAGGAATTTCCAGAAACTCGTCGATCAACGTTGCCGGACCGATATTTTTCCCGTCGATACCACTTCGAAATATCGTCGATCGTTTATTACTGTGGGAATGGAACGACCAGCGGTCTTGGAAGAATGTCGAGCGTGTTCAGGACGAAAGTGACCGAAAGAGGATCGGATGAACGATGTACATCGTCACTAGATCCGTTTTGATCGAATAATGACGGTTAATTATTAATCAATGATGGTTCTTTGAGAAATATCTTTTTCCTGGTATTTTGTAAACCGTATGCTGTTTGTGTATTCGGGATAAACAATGTGTTAATGACAAAGGAGGGTGTATGGCGAGCGAGAATGTATTTACTTCGAATATACTCGGCGAGAGTATATTAGTTTTTATAAGAACCATCGGCAGGGCTACATTTTTTACTATTGGTTGGCGTGAATGATGGAATTTCTGAATTTTAGGTGCAAGGGTAGAGGTTTTTCGGGAAAGCATGATGGATCGTTGCACCATGCGCCAGATATTTACTTGGCGTTTATGGTGAGCAGAAGTCTATAAACTATCGCGCCTTACCTCGGGCACTGGGTTGACAATATGCTATTTCAAAGATTAACAAATGATATATTGCAACGTCTCGTTCCGATAACTAAACTTTTTAACGATAATAATTTATTAGATCATAAAATACAAGATTCGTACGCGTTGATATTCGTTGCGATGGAATAGAAAATTAGTCTCTCGATCAACCGGTGTAGTTAAACTAAATTATTATAATTAAATATGGTAATAATTTTCATTTTTTGTAAAACAAAGAAAAGGAAATGAAAATTACCAGTATGGAAAAGTGAATATTCAATTAATAAAAATTCAACTCATTATAATTAATCGACAAAAAATTTTAAATTATTAAAATTTTAATTATTATAGTAATGTATAGATTTCGACAATTGTATTTGGCAGGTGTCTGTGAGCGATTTAGTTTAGCCGAGTAGCGACAGCAGCGCGCTGTTCAAAGTTGTCGAGGAAGCATTAGAATATTAAATTATTATATTTATTCGATAAAAAATTTAATTATTATAGTAATGTATAGATTTGAAAAATTGTATTTATCAGGTGTTAGTGAGCACAGTTTTAGTCTAGTCTATAGAGCGTAGCGAGATCTGTGTACAGTTCAGAATTATCGAAAGAACGCGAACGATGAGCTTTTAGAACATAGTCTCGACAAATCGCTTTTATATTATTAAAAATACGCTACTGATAAACAGAGTCGAAACGCGAATAACAGTGGGTTAATTAAACATCCGTGTAATACGGAATTTAAAGGTAATCGGGGTAGAGCGAAGTGGAGCAGCAACGGAGAGCTTTATTTATGCGGTTTGCTCGTCGTCCCGTGGATCGCATTATGCCGAACGATTATTTTTACGTTTGTTTTCCAAGGTTCTCGAGCGATGAGGCATCGGGGGCATTAAAATGGCTACCAGTTCTTCTCGAGTGGCTCTCGAGCGGAGCGGAACATCTGTCGGAGTGGCTTCTTTTGCCCCCAAGATTGACTCGTTTATAAATAATGGATCCCGATATCGCGCGCGCGCCACTACTTACTTTTATCGGCCCCTGTCAAAATTCGTATTTCAACCGTNCAAGCCACGGGATTGAAGGGCACGAAAAGGGATTGAGGTTTCCCGTCGTTCACCGGCAGAAGATTAAAGTCCTCTCTGCCTGCCCGTTCCCTCTTTCTCCCTTTCCCTGAAAAATTCAGTCCCGAAGATCGCGGAGTCGCCCGGATACCGGGGTTCAGACCTCTGCTCGGCTCTGTTTCCGGGGGAAGGCGAGCTTTTGTCGACAAGATTGACTCGTTTATAAATAATGGATCCCGATATCGCGCGCGCGCCACTACTTACTTTTATCGGCCCCTGTCAAAATTCGTATTTCAACCGTCCCTCCGCGAAATTGGATAATTTTGAATACATGAATATCGTATTTAAATTGCTGTTTATTCCGATCTCGCCGCGACTTCTGCTCGTTTAGGAGCTGATAGCGCCGGCTTTTATCGCCGCAAGGATAAATTATCGAATTTGGCTTCTGTTTCTTTGATTTCTTTTCCTTTTCTCTTTTTTCTTCTTTTAAGCGTCTGACATGCAGAATTGTTTGTCGGACATCGCGTTGGTACAGGAATTTTGTTACGTTGATGCGCGTGTAATAATTGGAATAATCTGGCGAAAGCGATATTATACTTGTCGGACGAGCAAATACGAAGCAAGTAGTCAAACCCTTTTTTGGAAATAAAATTTGATACGTGCCGTTCCCGAATTGCGAATGAGGTATATATAGTCTTGTTGGCTTCCTCAATTTATTTAATGGGTAAAAAATAAGCTGGGATAATAGATGCAAAGAATAGTTATAAAAGCAATTGTTTAAAAATCTCGCTAAATTAAAATATTTTTTATGAAAATACTAAATCCGTGCCATTTTCGGCTATGTTGGATCGCGAATAAAAGAATTTAACCAATTATCCGATTTTACCGAACAAAAGAAAATTCTTGTACAATTCTTGGAAAGAATAATTAGAAAATCTGAGATACAGACACCTAAATAGTTTCAACGTTTAGAAATTCGCCAAATTGATGGATTTTCCAAAATTAGGTAGTTTAATGAAAGTGTCTATTGCATGAAAATAAAATATAGAATCCAAAGGATTTCCAACAACTTAACCGACCACATCCGAATTTATTACGAAATAAGAATTTATTTCCCAAGAACCAACACGGACGAATTTACCTAACAGCAGCTAATCTTCTCTCTCGTAATAAATTTAGCAAAGGAGAGTCTCGGCGCGAAATTCCGTCGAATCGCATGAAATATGGAAACAATCGTGCCCCTCGTTCCTCGCTCCCCCAGCGTTACCATCAATCAAGAAGCTCGACCATAAAACGACCTTCCCTTTGATCCAGATTCAATCAGAAACACCTTCTGCTCCTGCAAGATTACCGTATCCCCCGAGATATTAATCCCCTCTCCGTTGATCAGAAAAATCTCTCAGAAGCTTTCAAATCGATCCACCTAGCTCCCCCCGTTCGGATCACCAGTTATCCAAATCGCATTTGGCCCGTTAATTCGACGTCTGAGAGAAACGGTCTGCCTCGTTCCGATCGTTTATCTCCTAATTCGTCAGACCTGGTTTCATCCGGTAGCTAAGAAGAGAGAGAAAGAGAGAGGAGCGAGGTGGAGATGGCCGAAAAAGGTGAGGAGGCTGGTGAAGGAATGAGGGAGCTGATTTGCCTCCCCCGCGACGATCGATCACTCGGCTGATGGGCCGATAGGAGATCAAGGACGCAATGGCAGACGGGATGATAAGGCGTCGCCTGTTCTGTCCAGCTGGTCGACACGCATACCGACTTTTTGTTGTTGAGGTTAGGATCGGGGACACGTATAGGTCGTCGGGACAGGGGCTAATCCTATTGTACCCGGTATAATTGGATCGGTTCACCTAACCCATCCTACTCCTGTCCGGCTCATTCGTTCCCCCTAGCGGGACAATCTAGTCCGGTGGCGACTCGTCTTTCGGCAGAACTGCTTAGGCTCTTCGCCTAATCCTCCGTGTCCCTCGTAACTTCGTTAGACGACCTTTCAGGACCGCTCTCTCCACGAGTACCGACGTTCCTTGAAAAATCAATCTCCCCGCGAATATCCCTGCTGAGTCCTTGGATTTCATTGCGTTTACGAAAGATAGATCGACGACTGTTTTGGTCCAGAGGCAATTGTTTTGCGAAATTTTATTTCCTTCTTTGATTGTACGCTGCTTGTTTTGGTAGTTTCAGGTAATATTCCAAGTGTTCTTGTATTTTAACTCGCTGACTATCTCCATCCGAGAATATAATAGACTTTTAACTCGAATGCCATTAATACGCTAAAATTGATTTATCATGGTTATGGTATTTTAAGTTGAATAACTATTACGTAATAAAATAAAACGCTCATACCGATTTAACGATCTTATAAGCTAGGAAAAACATTTTCCAACAGATATTAATAAATAGGATCGTACAGCCATAATTTTAAGAAAAAAAAAGACATGTAAAGTACATAGGTGTAAAAAAATGGAAATCTTCGTCGGATGAAATTGCAGCAACTGAAAGGAGAATTTAGAACGACGCGAGGTGACGATGGTGTAGTTATGAATGCATTAATGCTATTTATTGAATTCCCTTTCGTAATTGTTTCGAACGAGAAATTGATCTCGGGACTGAAAATTGCTTCGACTTGTGCGAGCAAGAATTTTTTTTTGTACGATTTTAATACGAATTAATGAGGTATGAGTTACCTGTTAACGTTTATAACATAACTTCTGTTCCGCTGTTGATTTAAATCAGTGTTACCTAACGAGGTATCGTTATCCATGAATATTAAATTATTAAAGCGGTCGTTTCGTTACAAAACTCTTTCGTGTGACACTTCGCTTGGTTCAAGTCAAGTCGACTATTTTCGTCTGCGAAGATGTAGCAATTCGAGACTCGAGGGAAAGAGGAGCAAACGAAAGTCGAGTAGAAAGGCGGCGAAATTCATAGAAATGTATGGAAATTTGCACGAGGATGTAAGGATTGGTGAAAATTCGTACGAATTTGTGAAAACTTCTGACAATTCGTAGAAATTCGTTCCATCTTGTAAAAGGCTATAGAAATTTGTAAACGTACGTAAAAAGTTATAAAAATTCCTAGAAATTCGTAAACATTCATAAAAATTCGGAAAAATTGCGAAAAACTTGGGAAAATTCGTAGAAATTAGTTAAAATTTGTAAAAGGTTATATAAATATAAATAAACGGTAATACACGTCGGGAAAATCGGTAAAAAGGCGTAAAAATACCGGAAATATCCTAGAGATTGGTAAAAATGGTTAAAAATTCGTAGAAACTCGGTGAAAATTGGCGATCGGCCCACGTGAAAGTGACAACCGCTTAAACTACGTAGGCAGCGATCGGATGGTCGCGTTAGTTTGCAAGTGTCGTTGGCAGATAATTCAATAATAAATATGAGGTGACGCGAGCGGCGCATAGGTGGTCCTGGCCTATCGGGTACGGTGCGCGATGGAACAAACCGTGTTATCAAAATAAAAGGATGATCGATGACCAGAGACGTAATACCGTTGAAAGATAGTATTGAACATTAATTATCCATTACGGGCATTAGTGCCCCGGCCAGAATGGATATTCCGTTATTAATCTTGTTAACCGATCCCGACCGCCGCCGCTGTATCGCGCCGCGTAATTCATAAACTAAATCTCGCTTAACGAACGGGACCTAAGCGGCATTTTATACCATCGCCTACATAGGTCCCGGGCTAGAACGAGACCGGGGTAGCAAAGTGTGACAGAGACGGAGACCGCGGTTTAACTATAAACACCGTTAGATAAGTTATTCTCTTTGCTCTCTGACCCGAATGCTTGATCACGGTCTCGTTACGCGGCTACTGTCGTCATAAAAGCGAAACGAATGTAACCCAATGTCGCAATAAATTGTTACAGAGTAACTGTTACACGATCTGTACACCCCGCTGCCTGCCGGCCGGCCGCCGCCGCCGCCGCCGCGGTAAATTCCCCGCGAAATTATCGCCCCGGCCGACTCGTTCCCGTTCCACCAGCAAATCAAACAAACTGGATTTCGAACGTCGTTCGTTTGTTAACTGGACAATCGCGAACTCGATGAACCGGAACACTCAATTATAACTCGCGCACGGTTACCTACGCATTCTTCCCCGTCTATTTTCGCTCCGATTTTTCCCTTTCTTTTTCTTATTCTTCTTCTTTTTCGCGTTAGCGTAGGTTTCGCGTAGGATTATGGTATACGGTTGCATAACGTCTTCCTTTTGTTTCCTCTTTTTTCGGTTTCTTCGTTCTGGCGAACGTCTCGATTCCTGGAAGAACGGAAATCGTTTGGAAACGGCATATTTACCGGTAGTCTAGCTCGATCGTTCTTAATCGGGCTACTATTTTTAGAACGTCTCTGATAATCGTTTACTCGGGTTAACGAACCCTTTTTTATCGGAGTTTGGAAGACACGGTGATTGAGATATATCCTCGTTAGTGATATTTTCTTGGGGTGTCCCAGAATTTTGGTAATTCGTTTGGAGGTCGAACGAGGAAGGTTAAGAAGATCGTTGGATCAGCGTGGGCGAGAAGATGAGACACGATTCGCAAATCAGGATGATTAAATTCACTTACTAAACTTTCAAAATTTCACTGGCCAAGTGCTCTATTGTTGCCTCCAGCATTTAAGCCCAGTTGGTTGAAACGAGGAATAAATGGAATCCAGGAACTGCATTCATAGAAGAAAAATGTCAATACAAATGAAATTCACCGATACTCGTCGTCGCTGCTTACAATCTCTAATTTAAGTATCAATTCATGTTCAAATAAGAGAATCTAATGAACGGGAATTTAATTAATCCGGTATTAACCGAGATTTAAATTTAACAAGTGAATTGTTCGCAAGCTAGGATGATTAATTCCATTTCCGAAAAATCGTGTTTCTATATATTTATTTATTTCCACTGTCCTCTTTTAATTATTGTTACCTTTGTATACTATATACTTTGGCACGTGTAATACGTTGATAGTTCTAGCGTTAAATATGCGATGACTGTAATGTTGGTTTTGAAAGACAGATAACATTTACTCTCGAAGCTTAATCACAGGTTTGAAACGTAAAGAATCGAATTGATTGTAAAGTATGCACACAGTTTCTAATTGCTATTGGCATTGAATCTATTTTTACGTATTAAATTACGTTTCTGTGACACTCGTCCATTAGGATTATTATTCAATTTCATAATTTTACGAATTCGAACAAATTCTTTCACACAGGCTGTCCTCCTTTAACATCCTTTTTTAACATTCACTGAATCTCTGAGTATCTGATTCTCTGATTTCCTGAAGTGTAAACACAGTTATAGTATCTGAACAACCCCGCGAAGCAAAAATTCGAAAGTCGTCTCATAGCGAAAAATATGAACATTGACATGAACGCGTTAATTATTTTCACCATTTTCGTGACCTCCAATATTTCGAATATCGTCTAACTTCTTGCATTTAATTCCACACTCAATCGAGTATCTGCATCATAGCACCCAGAGTATATACCGTAAATAAGAAAGACGCGAGCCCGAGGTGAACGGCGCGCGCGAAGAATTTGCATACGTCGGAAGAAAAGAGCCTAATCTAATCCCGCGCGTTCCAGCATACTTTCCCTTCCGACTGGCTGTTTCCTCGAAGCTGGACGCGCGCTAAATCTCGACTAACGACGGGGAAAAAAAGGGCCTTACCCGCTGTCTCGATGCGTAACGAGACAGGGCGCGTAACAGAGCCGGGGAAAACGCCGAATCGGGGAAGCGATCGTAAAATCGAAGGATCGCGGGGTGTAAAAGCGTACGATTGCACGCGCGGAACTTGTACGCTATTATCGCGAACGTCATTGTAAATCTCGGTGAAAACGTTGGGGCAAGATGCCGGTGCGGTGCTTAAGGACGCGATATAAGGAAGCGGCTCCGGCTATCTTTACGGAGTGTGGAACCGACTACTCGTTTAGTCTAAGCATCCTCATTAGATAATTCTCTGTTGGTCCATCAATTACGCCGGGGCCCATTCCCCATGGGCGGTCCACAGGGAACCGTGGATTAACGGGTCGGCGTTGAAAGTAATCGAATTACAGATATCCTCGCGTCACGATTCGCTCTTTGATGATGCTGTGTGTAGTTGGCTGCTGGTTAATTGCCGATCTTCTGGTTATGAATTATCTTTAGGCCGTTAATTGAGTCTTTTTTTTTATATATCGAATACTTTGTTTCTTAGAGACGAGGCTGGCGATTGGTCCCTGTGGCGGTGGCGTGTTCACGGTTGTTGGGCAACCGGGTTACCCGAGTACCCCGAGCGTCCGCTTTTCAGGTACCTGATGCGCGATGACGATTTTACTCTTGTATCCTGTGATATGTGTTTCTCCGGTAATTTCAGAGCGGTGTATGGATCGTTTATTTTGAGAGTGGTTAAGTAAGTTTATTTTAGAAAAGAAAACGAGCTATCGCGTAATTTATGCTCAACTTGGTGCAGAGACTTTTTATTTACGATTAGTTAATATTTAATATCTTTAAAAGTGCCAATGCTTTGGTCGATTTCTAATTGACTGATAAAAGAAATNGTCCATTTGCAGCCTGGAAATTGTATATTATTTTAGTTAAATTCGCCTAAAGGAAATTTATATAATCAAATTACATATTGATAAATTAGTAAACATTGCCTTTTAGCAAATATGATAACCTTTAATTTTCTCGTAATCACAGAAAATGCACCACTTTTAAAAGAACGCCATATCTCGAGGAAACAAAAATCGTTTTATTATAAATCGAATTTGATTTCACAGGGAAAGGTTAAGAACATTCTTGAATCTCTGCATAGATGACTCATTTTGTGGAATATTAAACGAAGATGTTTCTTCGCATAACGATTTTCCTAATTAAATAGTAATAAAAACTATATTAAGCTTATCGGACTATATCGTATGTATTTAATATAGCATAAATGAGATCGAAGCTTTAACATCTAAAAGTTCCTATAACAATTATTATCGTAAAAGCATAAAGCATAAATCGAACGAGTATTCTAATACTCGATAGTTCACATAAAGATTGAACCCAGATCCAGTGAGCCTTGGAGCCTAATAATGGCCTCCTATTAAGTTTCCATTTCGTACTAATCCATTTGCATAATTCAAAAGAGCGAAAAATTGGTCACTATCAGAAAAATTTTTTTATCGTATAAACATGGAAATATTTCTAAACGGTAAAAAAAGGAAAAGAAAAGAACGATAAAGGACAAAATGGCGTACACAAAGGAAAACAACTGGCGCGTATATCTGCTCTTTGGTGGCAATAGCCAGGAAAATTTCGCATATATATATATATATATGCCCTTATGATGCAAATGGGTTAATACCTCCCTGTATAGCAAGTAAATTTCATAAAACTATCTTTTCTTTTCTACACTGGATCTACTTTGAAATATTCCATCAATTCCAGTTAAGAGAAACACCTCGTACATTATAGGGAACGTGTACGTATACTTTCAACGCGCAATTACGTACAAAATATTACAGGGAATTGGATGGTGGTAGCAATTTATTACTAAATTACAAGATCGTGCGGGTGACGGTTAAACATAGGAATTATATCTAGATATGAATCTATCGATAATTCAGTTCGCAACTTAATGACAACTCACTATCTAGAACCCCTTACAACGCACTCCTTACGACTAACTCGTCTTCAACTACTATCCATGACCGATCTCAACCTTCTTTATATTTTTTTTCCATTATACATTCCTCAACATAACCAAACGTGGTTGAGTATCATTTTCAGTCATGAGGTGTCAACTCTTCTCAAACGCATGATACAAATAAAAATATGCTATACTACGATATTCTAAAATATTTACGAAATTTGTGATCGGCAAGACGTTAAACAGAGACTCGCGAATCGCATATAAACACGCACATAACCTGTGTTTCGCGTGTCATTTCGGTCACGTGCAAGTTGCCTTTTCAGCAACAATGACGAGAACTTTTTATCGACTGGCATTCACGAGGATGAAATTCGCCTATAGCCTAATAGCCCCGGCGCGTTTCGCGTCGCCTAACTTTCTAATTACCCGCCGAGGACAAAATTCGCGCTACACGCCGCGTCGTTTAACTCGAGTTAACCTGAAATTTCGACGGCCGGCGTGTGGCCCTCTGGCGTGGAACTATCGCGACAGTGGCGCGCCGAGCGGCCACTCGCGGTACTACGATATCCGAGAATACGATCTTCTCGTTAAACGTCGATCTATGACTCGAATATTTAGCGTCGTCGAAACGTCGTTCGACCTTACGATTCGTTACGGCTCGGTCGCATGAATATTTAACAAACCATCGCTTGGAATATTTATCGGAATATTTATCGATAAGAATAACCTAGGGAAAGAGGCGAAGAAAAAGAGGAAAAAATAAAGGAAAGAGGTAAATATTTTATTTACGAGTGAACGATCTCGCGAGAATTTTCGAGGTTCTATTGAGGGCCGTTCGCAGCCCGTTTCGAGCGGACGATTACAATGTCTTGGACGGTCGGGCCCTCGTCGTATATTTTAGATGAAAGGTGCGGAGGGGGGAAGGTGGGTCGGATGGCGATCGATCCAAATAATATCTGATTATCATACCGATGCCGTGTGGCGTAGCCGTGGCGCTCGATTAGCCGCGGGCGGCGCGTTTACGTATAAATTATTCGTCACTGCCGTAATTATTTCTACCACGGGCGTGCGTGTCGCTTCCACGAAGGCTGATTTGAATATTTCGAAAGTGGTCTTTCGTTTAGACGACGGACACGTAGTTATTAAAGTTATACCTTCGCCCGGTGTCGGCCGGAGATACCCGCGGATGAAGAAAAAAGGAGGAGGAGGAGAAAGAGGAGAGGAGAGAGAAAAAAAGGAAACGCGGGAATAAATTATGGTGCACGGGGCGCGCGGATCCATGGTGGCGGCATGTCAAGAATTTAAATCGTTCAATTGCCGCGCGCGCGTTTCGCAATCGAAGAAAACTCCCCCTCCTCGCGTGCATCACGCGCGTTTTAACCCTTTCCATTCGATATGATGCGATGCATGTGAACGGATTTGCTTTCTGCTCTGTCGTGCGTGATGCACCGAATCGAAAAGCAAATTTTACCCGAATATTATTAGGTACCGAACCAAAGGTTCAATATTGCTAAATATACAAAGGTTCCCGTTAAATATATAAAAATCTATGAATTTTTGGTTTATTGGAACGATATTATACCAATGTATTTGTATATATGAATGATTCTATATTGGAATTACTATGGGGGGTTGAAAGAATTTGTTTCGCAATCGGTGAAAATATGCAGCTGTTTTTGATAATAATTACGTTGAATTTTGTTCCAACAAGATGTTCCATACTTACGTACAGTATCCCATTTGCATTGTATCGTATTAATTGATATCAATTGCGTGTAGAATATTTAGGTATAGAATACAGGCTTGCAGTTCTAGTGTTAATATTAATATTGATATTATGGGATAATAATATTATCTGTATGATGTACTATATGTAAATAAAGAATAATATTACAGAGATAATTCTTGACCATAATTATTATTAGTCATCGAAATTTAAAAATAAGCCACCAAGGGTACTTTCTTGTATTCTTACAAAACGTTCTTTATTTCACATGAATTTGCTACGAAATATCGTATTCTGTACACTTTTCCGAATGAAAAACTGTCCTAACGAAATTATTCCAAATTAGAAGTAATTTCGAGAAATTTCTTATCATTTTGCGATTGGTATAAAAAAGTACTGGATGATGATTTTCTTGTTCATTACGCTACTTTCGATACAAAATTTAACATTGGAACTACCAGAATGACTCGTTCCAGACATTATATTTTCTCGATTGCTGAAATAGCTATATAAACTTATATCGATACTTTATTAAAATAGACTCACGATTACTTTCTTCTTTTATCTTCGTTGTATCGCATTAATTAATACCAATTGCACCCATTGTATTTACGTATAAATCGTAATAATAGCAGTTCCGGTCGTTCTACTATTAAATTTCAAATAACAACGACGCGAAATTAAAAAACCTTCCATCCCGAAGTTGCGTACCCGAAATACCACAACAATCTTCACGCGGGCTCCGCTCGGAACAGGCGAAACTACGAAATAACGTTTCGAGTCGCCGTTAATCGACCGTTAAATTTCTATTTGCGCGCGAAGCGAAACGGATGATTATCGGTCGGCGGAGGAGCGAGATGGCCAATGGCCGGTCGGAATTGGCGAATTTTCATATTTCTGGATCAGCGCGGATCGGATTGAAATGGAGCGCGCGGCGGCGCTAGTTGATACACGCCACACGGTTAAAATCGCATTATGCTAATTTTCATTTTACATTCTGCTAATTAATTAAACATTCGCGCGACCCGGAACACCGCGGATATCCGCGCTTCCTTTTTTCCCCCGATCTCCGGGCTGAAATTCGATAAAATCGACCGATGTTCCGCCGCCGTTGATCCCCTGTAATTAATGAAACTGTGTCCGCGCGCTCGTAATAATATCGTTTGCGAAACAGACAGCCGAGCTTCGCGAGAGATGCCGCGAATATTTGCCGCGCGTCCGTCCAACGTGTTTCCGGGGTTCATTCGCGCTCTGGTTCATCCACGTCGTTCTCGTTCACGCGTTTTCACGCGTTTTCCGCGTGCCTCGTGGTGTCCTGGCTTTTCTATCCTTTGCGCCACGGCAAGTGTCGAGGCTGTAGAATTTTTTTCTTTTTTTTCCCTCCTGGTGTTTTTGCTTTTCCGGATCGAAGATTTTTCCTGACTGATAACTGTATTATTGACACTAGGTTTACGGGACCCGTCAATTTATCGGGTGGGTTTCTCCAATTATACAATATTAATAGATGTAATCTACTTATATTAAGTTTGTTAATATTGTAATTGTTTTTAAATTAAACTCACGATAATGATACGATTTGTAACAAACTCCAATGCATAAAGGAAGTTTATCAACATAGGTCGGACAATAATATCAAGTCTTGAAATAAATATGATAAACAATAACACTAAAAATAGAAATGGCAAAGCGAATCATTTCATACAATTTAGGCTTGGCAACGAATGGGTGAACCTTTCAAAACGTGTACAAAACTGTGCTTTAATTTTTGACAGCTTCAAATGATGGGATTAGTGAAGAAAATTAGTAGGATCTTATGTTCCCACTGAAAACTCGAGTAATAAATAACTTGAACCAATAAGAGGACAGTAATACCTTGAGAATTATCAGAAGTTTTCGAAAATTATTAGTAGATATATACGTAAACTTAATTTCTAATAATCATAAAATACATACATTTCGCGTTTATTTTAAAACCCTAGGAAACGAATAAAACTCAAATTACTAGAAAGTGGTTCCCAATGAACTTGGCATGGATTAAAGTAAGTGGGTATCGTAGTTCACATTGACTACGAAAAGATTAAAAGCTAGCAGCACATCGAAATTTTGTTATATCGACCTCTTGCAGGAAAGTAGTGTTTCGAAGAATTCCTATTACAAAGTGCACGATGTTTTTGAATCAGGGAGCAAAAAATCGGATGTAAATTGACTTGGGAATCGGGGTATATAATTTTAATTATTTAACAAATCTCTAAACTCCAGAAAAATAGCCTAAGTCGCTATTTCAAGCAGTCTCTTGAAAAAAAAAAAAAAAATATGTCGAGTGTGGTAATGGTCGGCATAATAAATTTTAATATATATATATATATATATATATATATATATCGGTGTAAAAAATGAACGATGTTTGTAAGAAACGAGGAATTGGACGAACGTGCATAAAATATCGATAATAAATTGTTATGAAAAACGAGTATGAACTGTATAAATATATGCGAGTGTAATGTACGAAGGAAAAAAGAAAAAATGAGAGAGTAATTGGAAAAAGTTAGTTGCAATTGAGAAATCATCGAGAGAGTCAACGTAATTATATATTTTTCTCATATTTCCACGCTATCCATTTATAAACTTAAAATAAATATTTATTACATTGAAATAAATATATAAATATAGGAGCAAGTGATGACCAAGACTGATCTCTCGAGTGCGGAAGATTAATATAATTAAGTGGAATAATGAAATTATTCCCCGAAATTGTCGTGTAAAATCATCTTGGCGAACAGGAAATTTTCGTGTCGTTCGTTGCATCCTGACAATTCTCGTTTGCAATTGCGTCCAGTAAGGAATGGCCTTTTACCGCAATGCATCCTCGTAATACCGCATTAGCCAATCGATTTTTCACCGTACTAATGGAGTCCGGAGTCGTCCTTGCCGACATTGATTCTTGCAATAATATTTAAAGCTGTTAATCGTCGGTTATTCGTTTATTTTCTCGAGCCTCTCGCAGTTTCTCTTCCTGTGTACCCGTCATTTTTCTCCTCCCTCTCTCTTCCTTTTTTTTATCCTCACGGGATATAATTAGAGAAGCGTTAGAGCGAGTCGTAGAGAATCTAAAATTGCCCATAATAACGATTAATAAAAATTAGGAAAACGACGAATAAACGACGTGGAATGTAGGCCAGAGTCGTCACCCAGGTAACCCTAATCGCCGTCTCTGCGTCTGTTGATCCCCGCGGATTCATCGCTAATAGCGGCTGATGAACGAACGATGTATTAAAATTCGGTTCCGATATGTTTCGCGTGGTTTATCGCCTTGACCGCATACCGTGCAAAGCCAACCATAAACGAGCAGAGTTATTTTTCTGGTCAGCCGATCCTTTAAAGGTCGAACACGGCCGCCAAACTTTTCCCCGGTAGCGTGTGTGTATGCGTATGCGTGTACGCACGTATGCAAATCGGTGCTCGTTATCTGGCTAAAGTTGTTGGATTGAATATTACCGACGTACATTGAGATTAATCGATCGACACGTTCCGTTTTGTAAAAATGAATGATCGATTGATTTAATTGAGAGGTATATGTTATGCTAATGGGAGAGGTTTTTTTCATGGATTCGGTATGAAACGGGACGCAGCGAAATTAATCATGTACGTGTCAAACGTGTAAGCAAGGAATGATAATTCGAACGGTATACCTCGCTTAGCCTTTTATAATCGAATGGGATTTGAAAGGTACGTATATGTGTATTTTTCAAAAGTTTTTTTACTTTTTTCGCTGGTCATTGCGCTATTCTATTTTATCGACGTGTCATTATTCTGAAATGGAACGGGTTATTTGTGACCATTCGACTTTTCTCTTAGGCAAATGAAATTCGAGGTGGAGAGTATTATATAATAATTTTCTACCGTTTTGTACTATATTACATTTTAATTTTATATTTTTTCTTGTATTACATTCGAGGAAATTATTTCGTATAATGTTATTCTATATATCCTGTCGCAAGAAACTGTTCTCACTAGCAACGTAACAGGTATTTTTAATGACACGAGTAATTACACGTGTAACAGTACCATGATAATTCCACTTATTCCAATTTTTATATAGCAATTACAAAATTGATTCTGTCAACTCATTTTCATATAAATCTAATAACAACCTTCTTACATTGTATCGTATTGCTTGGAATTGCATACTAGCTTATTATAATTATATCGCAATTATATTTCAATTTTATATTTATTGTTTTCTTCACGTTCTATGTTTTAATATTTTTCTATATTATATTCCGAGTGATTATTATTCTACACTTTTTATATCGCGCTATATTTCCTATTGCAAGAAGTTTTTTCTCATGAGCAATCTAATAAATATTTTTACAATTCCCCAATAATTAGACAGTAGTTACAAAATCGATTCCATCAACTAGCTTTCATATAAATCTAATAAAAACATTCTTACAATTCCACAGTCTGCTCAAATAGACTTTGTTTACAATATCATGCGAGACTCGTGGTAAGGAAATCGATTTCTGCCTCGGTTACGCGTTATTCTCGAAATGACTCTGTTGTCGATCATGCTACGCGCCGTCGTAACTAAAATCATTAGTCAAAGGGTTAACGCTCCTCTTTTTCGAAAGGAATACCACGAAAGAACGAGAATACAACTGAGCCACGAGTGGAAAGGGTAATTAATCACGAGGACTCACCTTATTATACCATTCGTTCGGCGAGGCAGCCGAAGATAATCGAGAGGGGTTGGAAACAGTCGGGGTTGGATGGGGAAAAATTGGATATAGCAATTGAGAGATGCCTATCGGTGAAGACGGTCGTTTGTATTAATTATCCGGGTACTTGCTCGATTTCTTGACTCAGCTGTGATTGTCGCTAAATGAAGCGTGTTAACCGCCTCTCTGGTATTCCGGGTAACAAAGTGCCAACGATTTACAACTCCAATTTGTATCGTCTCGGTGGCCAACAGATTCTGCGATAAATTTTCTTGCCTTTCTTTCGCAATCGAAACTTCGTGCAAACGGTTACGTTTACGCGGATTTATTTGCTGCGAAGTGTTTAGCAGGTGTTTAGGGGAATGGACACGCGAGTGGGCGTTATTGGAACAGATTGGCAGGGAACGTCGAAATATTTTGGTCGAAGATCGTTGGATCGGGATAGGAGAGATTGGTTGTTACTCGGTTTCGTTAAGCTGGTGGGTCGTAAATTAATTATGACAGAGGAATGGCGGTTGTCGATGGAAGGGAAGTTGAGGTAGGCTCTGATGACAAACTGTTGGTAGGTGTGGAATGAAATTTGGCGGAATGTTCAGGCGACGATGGTAGGATTCTACGATGAATGTAGGAAGCACAGGGTGATTATGGAGGTTAGGATTACATGCGGAGGCTTTGAAGATTTTACAAGCAGCTGTTACGCAATGCTAACTGTGCTTCGATTCAAATTTTGACGTCGAGAAGTACGAGGCTTTAAAATTTGTCGCGGAAATTGTTTCTAATATTTATACTCTTTCCAGTGCTTATCAGTTGTGACAGTGTCATTAGTATCGACAGTGGTTGTCTTTTTTTAGTAATACTGAAATAAAATTCGCATAAAGTAGAGTTAATCTTAACTGACTTTTATAATTACACTATACATTTATCATGCTGATTCCTGTATAATGGAACTTCCTTTATTAACCCTGACCTAATTTATACTAAATTATTTTTGTGCCCAACATTTCCAATGCTTAATACAACAGCGTTATTTTAATATGTTCGATAATAATAATAGTAATTTCTAATAAATAGCACTAATTTCATAGCTTATATGAACCGATTATTTTAAAACTAGAGAAAATCCATCTTTTACGCTAAGTTAATCACAAATTATGCGATATCTCGTTAAAAAAAGAAAAAAATGTGGATTTACGCTACTTTCAAAATAAACGGTTCGTGTAGCATTGTTAATATACGAGAACGTGACCCGAAACACAGGTAATTCCGGAATAAATATATAACATGACCCGGTATCGGTGGCACTTGCTTCGAGGATTAATAAACGATTGGTAAATCCTAGAACGATCGGCGTAATCGCGGAACTATAGTCGTGAATAACGAACACCGAGGGCATACGCAAACGTGTCGCCAGAGCGAAAAGTACACAGTCGATTAACGAATATATACGATGGTAATTACTCGGTCACAGATTAAAACAACCGTGTAATTACCATTGTCCTTTGTCCAATTATTTTATAACGATGGAGCCCGGCATCTACGTTATTCAAATGCCGGTCTACTACCGATATTATGCAGATGCGCAATTAATGTTAATGCCATTGATTCGGTAATTGCCTTACATGTATTTAATAATTATAATAATGGTAATGGCCTGCGGAGCGAATGCCACGGGTGCTCATGAAATTCAAATTAAACGTTTAATTGTTTAATTGATCCGATCCATTACACCGATGACTATGCATTACAACGGCCGAAAGTTGGCCGTGATTTATTTTCTACCGCCGTTACACGCCACCGTTCCTACGGTTTCGTTCAAGAATTCAACGAAACGTTCAAGCGGCTTTCTAATATTCAAGCGGTGCTCGAATTAAACTTCGTCCTAGATCCAAAAATAAAATTCGAAACATTCTTCGAATGCTAGGGACGGATCGAAGCGCGGGAATTTTTCACCCGTCTGCCGGATTGTTCGTTTCGCACGTCCGGCACGCGCTCTCGTCTTTTCCCCGTAATAAACTTGGCGAATAATTTATTCGATATAGGTAATCGGAGCAATTAAGATTAGCCAACGGTTACGCAACGTTGCATCGATCGCGGCATTATCGTAATTACTTTGTCGAAGCAGCTCGTGCATTTCCTGATTTCGTAATGAGATCGATAAGTGGCAAATAATTTTCAGTCGGCCTTCGGCTGTTAAGCGGTGCGCAACAGATCTTTCCAACGTTTCACAGAAGAGATATCGAATATCGAGCGTTGCGAAATTCTGGTTAAAAGTTCGATCACTCGTGTTTTTCCTATTTCGTTATTAATAGATCCACCGTTTTATTCTTTTTATTTGCGATTACACTTCTTTCTCTACACACTTTTCTCTAAGACGTACGAATAATTCCGTGTGGTTTATGTAGGTATTAATTTGTATACAACATTTTTTAAATTGATTATTATAACAGAAATTACCGAATACCTTGTGAAATTCTTTTTTCAAATACCATTATTATGCGTATCTATATACATTGTAATAGTTATTCATAT
>NIJG01000016.1:876842-938558 GCA_002201625.1 Euglossa dilemma | reverse complement strand
AATTTGTATAATATTTATTACAATGATTAAAATTAGCGCTGGAATGTATTTTCGTTTTATTAATTTCTGCCATTAATGATATCATTTATTACCGTATAAGAATTGCAGAAAAATGAATTTTTTGAATTATAATTCGTGGAAATATAGCGTATGGAAGTAAAATTAGACAAGATTATACTCGTCGAGCATCCTCCTGGAAAATATTAATTTTCTAATCACTTGGAAACGTTGAACTGCCACTTTCGCAACGCACTTGTTAATAGCAAGGATGGATATATATGTACGTATACTAGTTACTTGCTTCGTGCAGTTAAACGATTCAACGGCGACGATCAATCGTCATTTTTCGTATTTCCATTTTATCCTCGTTCTCCGTTCTTTTCCAGCTTATAGGCTATAAAACAGCTCAAACACACGTGTTTCGCTTTACGAGAATTAACGAACGTGTGTCTCTAAATGAACGTGCATAAGACGCGTTAACGACGCGTTTACTGTTCGCGCCTAATAACGCGAATTGCCGCTTCTGTTTATAATTAACGCGCGCTTTCCTGGAAATCGATAAGGAAAGTTTTTCCACGAACAGTGGTGATTTCAAAGCCACGTTTCCCTTTATTATCCAGTCGATAATTACGCCTCGCGTATATAATGAGAAATGTATTTTCCTTATGTTCGTCGAATATGATTTTGGCATTTAAATCTAAGAAATATCGTCTTCCGCTGATATATTTGCTTGTTCCTTTTCATAATTATCGAATATTAGTATTATATGATTCTGAATTTTTATTCTGTTCGTCGAGTATAATATTCGAGAATTTTGGCATTCGAGTGTAAGAAATATCGCTGTTAGTTAATATTTTGCTTATTTTTCTTTTCTATAATTATCGAATTAATCTGTATTATTTTTAGCATCATTAGTATCTAATCAGTTTATATCGGTACTTTGGTATTATGTATTTAGTATTATTTTTGGAATAACATCCAAATGGGGTGAGGTTTCAGCTAAGATAATATCCGAGGCGCGTTAACAACGCGCAATCGATCATGTGCACTATATCACGATTCCTCGGCATCGTTTATTGGACATGTTTGTTATTTTTTGATCGAGTTTATTTGACCGGGGCGTGAAATGAACCGTATCGCGGAATTAATCCAGTTGCTCCTATAATTTGATCGCCGTTTAATTGAACGATTACGCGCGATTGTGAAAGAGTACCAGATTCGCGTTTTCCAGGTGTCATTATGAAGCGACTGTTGTCGGTAATTTGCTGCGACCCGGGCAAACGTTCCGTGCGAATAAATTGATGCGGCAGAGAACGCCAAATACGTGGTCCTCTTGTGTGGTATTTTCCATTCGAGGCTACAGGCAAATTGCTACCTTTCCTTTTTTTTTCTCCTTTTTTTTATTAAGAAAGTCGAAACATTTTCGGTGATTAATTCCTGCGAAATTCAAGAGGAATGCAAAGGAGAACTTTTATACTTTTTATTTCGCGTCTGTTGAGAGGAGATACGATACGAATTGATTTCTTTTCCAAGAAAGGTGAAACATTTCCGATGATTGAATAGTAAGAATATAGAAAAAAGAACGATGGAGATTGTTTCTATTGTGGGGAAACAGGATATAAATTGATTCACTTGCTTTATTCACGGCAGAACGTTTCTAATATTTAAATTTAAATATTGGAAAATATTAGTGGAGGAGACAATCTATTTTTTGACATTCAAACTCGTAATAAATTTGTAATGAAAAGAAGCTCGTAAATGACTAGTTTCCAATTTATAAAAAGAATCAAATATTTCCACTAATTAAATAACGCTCAAAATTGTGAAAGTTTATAGAAGACTCTTTACATTGCTCTAATATTATGAAAAATTTATTTTTTGACATCCAAATTCCAGTAGAAATTTTCCAGTAATTCGATATAATTAAGAAGTCAAATAAAAAGTAGCTAGTAAATGACTAAATTTCAAAAAATAATCAAATAGCGCAGAAAAATGACTCTTTACATTTCTCTTTTAAAGAGATTTTCAATCATCGAACAACGTTGAAATAGAACGCAAAGGAAGCAAGTAAGAAAAGAAAATAAAAAAAATTCGCAAGGTCTCTGTCTGGCTTTCGTCTTTCTCGCGAAACCGTGATTCAACGTCCATAACATTCGATGAAGATATCCAAGCAATTACCACGTCCCCTCGTAAAATTACCTGCGCCTTGTTTCCAAGCTGCTGAATACTTCAAACCATTTCATCGTAAACTCGCAGAAACTCCGATTACCTGTCTCATTCCTTCGTATCGATGCAACTTCTCGTATTTCCCTTGAGCGTTTGAATTCCAAGACGAACGAGATGCAAACAAAGGACGACTCTAAACCTACATACGCCAGAAACTCGGAAGGCATATAGCTGGCTGGGTAAACGTTATTCCCCGACGTTTCGCGATTTCGCGACGAAACGAAGGTGGGAAACTTCCTTGCCAGTCCAGGAAGGCGATGAAATTTTCCCGGCGAACGAGAAAGCCTCTCGACCAAGTTGTCCCGGTGATTTCGAGAGATCTGTTCTCCATCTTATCCTCGAGGATATCGTTCGGAAGGACTCGGACTGGATTACTCGGTCGTCGATGACCCTGGAGCCTGGCTCCTGGCGAGCGCAAGTTCGCCGAGCTACTGGGAAACTTCGATGGCCCGACATCTGTCTCACTTCCAAGTCAGAAATAAGCTTCTCTTCTCTTGATTTTCAGTCTTTAGGTTTTTAAGTTTCACCGAGAAATTATTTAACGAAAGTATTCTTCGGAGTTTTCACACTTTAAATTCCCCCTTTTGCAAATCAATTACTGCTATGTAAATACTTTATTTAAAATACATTTACGTTACGTTCAAATTATAATTGTTAGGTTAAAAAATTCCTTTCACTTTCATAAGCAACTGTACATGTATAATTTTTTCGAGTATTACAATAATAGCGATTGGGAAAATTTTAGTAAGGAGTGGCACGTGAACTTATCACGATTATTTTAAGGTTCACGGTGAAAAATGGCAGATGCTGTGATTTGCGCTTTGTTTATCTGTAGTGGACCCAGAATGCACTGCCAATTGCACATTGCAATTTGACATAGTGGCATTTTTGAACATGAAATTTGAATAAGAACTTGTCACTTTGAACTTTTAGTAAAATTTTTCAAATAGTTCTGTATAATATATAAACACGATACTATATTAATATTACTCGTTAAATATCATTCTATTTCGATATATTTTTTGGGTCGGAAAGTCATTTGGTTTTTTTTTCTTTCTTTTCTTTTTTTTATGCGGCTGAAGTGTGAAGTTGGCTGTGAACAAATACAATTAAGTTCCCTAAATTGGAAAAACGTTCCAAACGACCTAATATTAAGCAATTTCTGTTTAATACTCGAAATTCTTTTTGTCTGAGAAGAAAAACTCGCGATATTACTAGATCGTTACTAGAAATTCGCGATATTTCCAGTAACTGCTCGGCAAGTGTTTACCGCGAAATTTACGAAGAGAAAATCGTGGGAACGATTCAGAAGTGCCCTCGATCTCGGTAAATGCGACCAGGCAGGGGTGCACGATGAAATATCGGGCTTACGGTCGAATTTTGTTGCTCGTAAATTCGAATGCCTCTTGTTTTCTCCAACCAGCCAGTTCTGGATAGTTTGATACTCTTTTCGAGAAAATACGTCTATTGGAATCGTAATCCGTTACGTATGAACTTTGCAGTTCAGATGGCTCGATTTCCGTCCTCATTTTTATTCGAAATTTCTGTAAACCATGGAAGACAGTAGACGTAATGAAATTTATAATTTTACGAATTTTTATTATCCATGAAATAATTACAAATGTGATATCAAATATGTATATTCGCATTAATTTTCCAAATTTCATAATTGCTTCTGTAACTTTATAAATTTTCATAACGATACGTCTATTGTCGTACTGCTCTTTCGTCTAAACCACGAATCGTATAATCTTTATAAATATAAAAATTAAAACGAAAAACAATTATCTCTGCAAATCGTGTCAAGTCACATTCACTGTATCTCCGAAATTCTCTTGGAATTATCGGTCACATCGTTCATCCGTCGATAAAACACGAGTGAAACCATCATCGTCATAAAAATCAGAACTCCAGTTTTCTCAGCTTTTTTCTAACAACCTTCGTCGTCGTAAAAATCAAAACGATACATAATTATCGCTGCAAAACGTCTTAAATCACATCCACTGTAACTGCAAAATTCTCTGGGAATTCTCGATCCATCGTTCTCCTGTCGATAAGGCACGAGCGAAAGCATCGTCGCGATAAAAATGAAAAAGAAAACATAATTATCGTAGGAAATGGTCTCGAGTGACATCGGCTGCAAAATTCCCGGAGAATCCTGGACGCATCTCTGACCCGCGGATAAGAGAGGAGGGAATCTGGTTGAAGCAGCAGTGGCACGTGAGGCTCAGTTCGGTCGTCGGATCAATTGGCGGAGGCTGTCTCGGATGGAAGACCGCAAGGACCCGAGGACATCCCGTAGCAAGGATTTGGAGCGAAGCCAGAAAGCGATACCTGGAAATCTGTCGGACAACTCGATTTCGTCGAGCAGCACGCCGGAGAAACTTGTTTACCGGTCTGATAATGGTATTCTGTCGGGTGCACCGACAGTTCTCGTGTTTCTGCGGCACTGTTAATGGACTTACGACGAATCGTCGGGATTTACACCGGATTACAAACGCGTTTACGACTAATCTCTTCGTGTGTGACCAGTCTGCCGTTGATGGCCCCTCTCTCTCTCTCTCTCTCCCTCTTGCTCCCGCCCCGCCTCCGCGCTCCGTCTCTTTCTGCCGCCCGGTATCTCTGCCTATTTATCTTTCTCCGTTCGCAGTTACGCGGGTCTCTTGGTCTCCGTTCCCGTTTCTGTTCATGGTCTCGCAGGCAATTCCCGCCAAGATTAGCGGTCTAGAACGTGTTGTCGTGCAACGCGATCGGAACTGCGCGTTTTCGGTTCTCGATTCCGGAGACCGGGGATCGGTTGCTTGCTTCCTTCGTGTTTATCCGCGTCGATTTGTTTTCAGGGGATATCGTTGAAGGATGAATCTCGCCTGTACACGGTCCGTCCGATGGATCGGATGTTTTGAAACTTCCAGCTGGATGAAGGTTCTCGAGGGGCTCTATCCTCGCGATCGGTATTTCGAGAATTCCAAGGGGATTCGAGTCCGTGTTTCCGCGTAGCGTTAACGAGATTCGTTTAAAATAAATTAGTTCGTCGCAGCAGCGTATTATAAGTGGAGGAGTTAGACGGGTAGAATTTCAGTGATACGTTATCTATATATTTGTTTTTTGAATTTTTGAAAATATGCAATTGTTATTAGTTTTTTTTTCGCATAAGAATGTAATTACATATATCTATTTGTTTTTAATCGTTGTTATTTTTATACGCTTTATAGTTCTTATATCAGTGGGAAGTTATCTTCTTTCATTCCAATTATCTTCCAATTGATTTTATTTCCGATATTTATTTACATCCTTAATACCAAACCTCTCGAATTAATTATTTAACTTCATTTCGGAGTGCTGTTTTTGGAATTTTTGAAAATGCGCTACAGAGGAATTCAATTCAATTGTCGATTACATTTACATAGGAATGCAATTACATACGTCTATTTCTTTTTATCGTACCATTTTGGTCACTATCACCTATACACGATCAGTAGTTCTACTGCCAGTGAAAAGTTACAGTTACATTAGTTTACTTTCTTTAATCGTTGCAACAATTATGCGTCACGATTCGCCAACCAGCGAAGAGCTGAAAGAGTTTGGCTCCGAAAGAACCTTCAAAGCTGAATCGCTAATTACTCGCAACGATTCTCATCACGCGACTCGAGAACTTCGACCAAACCTAGTTTCCCAAAAGCAAGTCACCCCATTCGCCCGACGACACTGTTCTACCCTCCCCGCTTCCACCTGGTTTCTCGATTACATCCTGGCATCGAAATAAATATCCCCGGTTGCGCCTATTCAGAGGGGTATCCTGACGTTCACGCGTTCGCGGTTAAACACGCGGCCATTTTCCGAGCTGCTCAGGCCCAGAGGTTGCCAGCCGCCTCTGCGAATCCAGGCTAACTCGGATCATCGAAGCGACGTGGTTGCATCGTCAGTGGACTACTCCGAGGCACTCGTTCGACTCTTCTAACCGACTCGGTATCACCAGAAGCGGTAGTCGCTGGGATCGGGCAATTTGCTTGCATAATGCGACGCCCACGCTGCTCCCACGCGCCTCTATCCACCGTTGAGAACCTTCGTTCGAGTTATACCGGCTATTAGCGATCATTTGCGAGGACGCCGGTGGAATACGATCGAACGCGATTACGCGGAAATTGATCGACCGGCCGTATGAGAAAATTCCAATTGTCTCGGTGGGTAGAGGTGGCGCTGGCTCCACGATGGCTAGACGTCGATCTCGGACCCGTGGATCCTCCTCGACGAGGGGGGTACCACGCATTAAGTCATTGATAAGGAAGAGAGCTGCAACGACGGGAGCAACGGCGACGATTACTTACGGTTTAATGGGAAATAAAAGCGGCTCTGTTGCTTCTCCCGGTCGTTTAATGGGGTTGGATCAGGCTTGGTCCCCAGGCTTGGGGCTCTGCATCGCCTGTGACCGGATTATGGTCTATGGATTAGCGAGAGACGATGATTTAACCATCTGTAATCGGAATTTAGTTGGGTCGCGAGAGGGGCACTGTGATTGGTTACGGTTTTTTTTTCGGTTCTGTTTCGCTGCTAGGGGATAACGAGCAACGCGAACGGGTCGATGTCGGGGTCAGTGTAACGACGTGTCTATAAAATATAATAGGGCTGTAATGAGGAAATAAAGCGAGGCTTGAAAAATGTTGATACGAGGATACGCGCTGAGTCACCCGGTGTTATGGAGTATTAATGATACTGCTAATGGAACACGCGAATTAAGAGAGACAGAGGAAGGTTGAACAGCGGAAGTGCTCGCGCCATTTTTTCTTTTTCTCCTTTTCGCCAAGTTTCTAGACGCGAATTTTCATAGACGTTCCAAGCGTGTCAGCGAATCGGAATAAAATGTGCAATTTACGAGTAACAGGGCGTGTATTAGGATGTGTATCTTTATTTTTGTCCGGTGTTTAAGATCGCATCGATCGATGAGGATATGTGTAATAATTTCTAAGGTGATATTATTGTCGAATATTATTCCAATTATAACAATTATATTTTATATTTTATTTTTCAATCGTCAAATTGGAAGTTTTTCCGCAAATTTCTCTCGTTTTCGCGAAGTTTCTAAATGTGAATTTTGATGGACGTTTGAAGTGTGTTAACGAATGGCAATAAAATATGCTATTTACGAGCAGTCGGGTATGTATTAGGTTATGTATTAGGATATGTAATGATAACAACTATATTTCATATTTTATTTTTATCGTTAGAAGTATGACATTTGATGTCAACGAATGGGAATAAAATATGCAATTTAGCATATTTAGCATATAAAATAGAGCATGTATTAGCATATGTATTTTTATTTTTATCCGGAATTTAAAGTCGCATCAACCAATGAAGTCATAAATTATGTCGTACCACGTGTATAATAATTAATTTTTCTGTGCCACTGCTATTTTCAAATAGTATTCTAATTACGATAATTATATCGTGTGTTTTATCTTCCTTTTATCATTAAACTGGAAGTTTTTATGCGATTTTTTCTTATTTTTGCGAAATCTCTAAACATTAATTTTCATGGATTTTTGAAGTGACAGTGAATGGGAATAAAATATGAAATTTATACCAGGTAGAAGGATACGTACAACGATTAATTTTTCTAGGTCGGTATTGTTGTCATATATTTTTATCGTTGAATCGATTTATTACATTTACTAACGATTCTAAGAATTTTCTAGGTATTTCTGAAAGTAACGCGCACACTGCTCTGTGTGTGTATCTAATTAGTACCCAGTGTACTTTAAATTGTATATCGGAATTGCAAATAAAGATGACGTTATACCGTAACTATGAGACTCTGTTTGTACATATTATAGAATGGAACCGCTGTTTGCGCGCATAATTCTTCTGCAAATCGTCTAAAGACCAATTTGTACTTTTTTTTTTTTTTATTATTTATTAGAATTTGCTAACAAGAACGAACAATCGTCCTGTTTCATATCTTACGCGTAAAATTCGAAATTTGTCGTTTCAAATTCGAAAACACGTGCATATATTATACATATTCTCGATATGAAAATCAAGTTATTTTTCAAGAGGAAATATTTATAGAGAATGTTGTTTCAAACTTCGCAAAATTGTCATTGCGTATTTTTAAGCTTCCACACTGTCGAGGACGACCGTTTGTCAAACAAGTTAAATTGTGGGTAGAAGTTGGTTGCGAACGTTCAGTTTGAAGAGAAAGAATCTATTAATGGCATGAATAGATCGCTTGTTTAAAGTAATCGTGCATCGAATGAAAGATCCGGCTTCAAATCTCGATTTAGTGGTTTCATTGACCTATTTCTCCCCTATTCGCATTATCATACCACTGGTATTAGTCACAAATCTTATTTCGATGTTCTATTTGCGAAATCTTTTTCGAGTCTTTAATACCGGATACAATTTCAATAAAAATTTCACCTTTAAACATCTCCAGTGGTTTTGCTTTAAAATTTTTGGACAAACCGTAGCTATTTAGTTCAATTAATTTCAATGGAGATACTTATCGTTTGATTTACTAAAATAAGCATTTAAAAAAGGGAACTCTAGTATAAACTGTTTTTTTTATCGTTTTATAAGAACCATGTGGCTTAATTTTCCATTCCCGTTTTCTTGAAAATTTAAGTTCAAAACGCTCTTCTGAAACATAAAAAATCCACTGCTCAACGAATCGCCGACCACTTTGACTTTATCAAAAGAAACCCAATCGTTCGCTTTCCATAGAATCAATCTCTCCCCTGTTACCACCCAGCACCCCTCGAAAAACGCGCGGAAGAAAACCGAAAAAGAAAATGAAAACTGGTATAGAATCTCGCGGCAATTCCCGGCATCGATGAAAGAAGGAAGAAAGACCCGGCGATGATCGCCTGCTCGAACAACCAAAGCAGATGGAAGCGGGCAGAACGGGTTGGCTACTTTGTCCGACAAGTAACGACTTCGTTACACGAAGAACTCTAGGCGAGAGAGAGAAAGAGAATGAGAGAGAGAGAGAGAGAGAGAGAGAGAGAGAGATCGGGACACGCCTTCGACCGGGCGTCATAGCTGCCTGAGAAATTACGTTTTCTTGCCGGTCGTTCCGCGAAGCTCTGTGCCCCGGTCGGGCCCCGGCCGGACCCCGGCTTCTTTAGGGCTTCATTCCCGATGCTCGTAAGGCGAATCGCGCTTGTTCCCGCTTAACGAGATGCGTGTTCCTCGCGCTGGGAATAGAACCGAGCGATCCACCGAGCCCTTTTCTTACCATCGCCGGCTCTTTCGCCGTTCCGACGCGGTTTGTTTGAATATACCGCAGATTATATAACGGATACGGGGCCGCGAGAGGTCTCTCCTCGTCCAGGCGTCGCTACCGTCGACGCGTCGCCGCGTTTCTCCGGCTGGCGCGAAACATTATTCCTGAACACGAAAACGGCCAATTACGGATCTCTGACGGGTGTATTTTAGAGACAACGAGCAGCGTCGACGGCCGGGGCAACGCGTGATTCATTGCACGGATGGATAGGGCTCGGTTGCGTGGTGGATAGGGTAATAACTGGTGCCACTCGAGGTAACCTGCTTGCCTCCTCTTATCGTCCGACAATAATATCGCGGCAGACGGGAAAGGCTCTCTAACCTTTTCGCCGGATCTCGCAGGATGACGAATGGCTATTGCACCGTTCGATATTCATAAGCCTCGAATTGCCGGAGTGTGTTTCGTGTTTCAGGCAAATGATCGCGTTAACGCTTTGTTCGGCGTTTTCTTCTGTCACGGCGCCGTTCCGCCTGTCCATCGGTCATGGATTTCGGCCCGAGTGTTCTTCCCTGGTAATCGCATTGTCCGTTGACGGCATTGCCACCTGGAAAAATTTATATCCCCTCGAGTCCAGCATTTTCTGCGATTACCTTCCTGTGGTATAAGAATTTCAACACACTTGTATTTTCTATTCGTTTAAATAGAATCTGTACTACGGTTATTAATTCTTTATGGCAGAACAATGTCTCGATGCTCGAAGGAATATTTGAATTAACGTTTCGTATTTATGAGGTGGTAATTGTGTTATGTTTGACGTGATTCGTGTACATATAGGAATTCCAGACGAATGTTTAGCGTATATATTATAACATAAGGGGATAAAAATACGACAGTAGATACAGCGAGGCAACAAATTTGTGCACTCCCAATTTTTCTTGCTAAAGAAATAAAGCGTGCATTTTTTTATACTTCGTCGTACACGGAAAATACGCTTCTTCAGAAGTATCGATTATTTGCTATCCAACAATAACGTAAAAAGAGAGAAGAAAAAAAAGTTGACATTTCCTAAATTCTTTTCTGTTTTTGCCTTGTTCATTATTCATCCCGTAAAAACGAAATTTCCGACTATTTTTAAATCACCTCTGTTTCTCCTAAACGAGATATTATTTCCAAACAATAAATTATCGGTATTTCTAAAATATAAAAAAAAACATAGATCGCGTTAATCTCTTTTCGCGAAGTAATTGCAAGAAGAAACTGTGCAAATATTTTTTCTCGTCACAGACAAAACATTCTCGCTAACCAGGACTAAACTTACAGATTGAACAATAATATTGAACAATAACATTATCGACCAGTACAAATGTTTGCGGAAGATGATCAAGCGGTATTCATAAGCAAATGAAACGCGTTGCAAAAAAGTTTCCATTGGTTCGATGCATCAACCTTTACCTGTCTCGTTTCTTTTCGTCCAAGTCACGGATAAAGGGAGAAAAAGGAAAGGGAAAAACGAAGAATTCGAGCCCGGCCACGCGAAAGACCCAACTTCTCCACGGCTATTAGAAGAAATCGATCTATTAATCGGCTGCCGGAAGTTGGCTGAGTGAATCGACCGTTGTTATTCTCGACCTACCAAGAAGAAAGAGGCCAAGCTACGTCATTTCACGTGAGAAGCAATTTCATGGTTGCTCAATAGGAACACGTCTCTATAGGCAAAACTCAACGACGAACCTGTAGTTTAGTCACTTTACTCTCGACGTGACACCTTGTTATTTTTCTCAGCGAACGATAATACGACATTCCTCGGTTTTTTTTTCGAAATCATGAATTTTAAACGAAGTCTTCGAAGTTACAGTTGAAATATTATCGTTATTTCTCTCGTGAATTTAAATATTCGAAGATTGCGAGTGTAAATAACGTAATTTCGGTTTTATAGTAATACGCTGCTTGGTCTCTTCTTTTTCGAATTCCGACTGGATGAAGGCACGGCTTCCGGAAGAACATAAACGGAACGGTTGTTTCGTAGCTTCGCGTCCTTTTCCTTGATTTATGGCAGCCGAGAGTGAAACAAGTATAAATCTCTGTTTAACTTCCCTGTTAAGTCAGGAGGTGTTTAGTACGCCCTTTCTAAGGCCGCAGCTGTCTTGCAATTCCCAAACTCGTATAATACGCTTTTAGTATTTCTTTCCCGAACGTACTTCTCGGTAAACTGGCATTAGCCGAGAGGTATTAATAAACGTTATCTGTGATATAAATTATATTACAAAGTCGCAAAAAGCTTTAGCTTTCGCGGAACTTGACAGTTCGTATATATATCTTGAATAATACATGATGCAATAGCGGATAGTAGTAATATAATAATATAGCGACTAATGGTATTAATAATATAATATCGAATAATGATAATACAGAATCTAATATAACGAATATAATGTCAAATAAAAATCGAATAAATCAAAATGACGCATCAGAAAATAACGCACCACAAAAATTTCTATTTTTACCTCATAATTTAAACACGTAATATGTAATAACTTACCACATTTTATTCTCCATTTCTCACTACTTTATTCCAATTTTATACTAGAATTTTTAAACTTTTTAAATCTTTATTACTTTCTTCAGTTTGTTCAAAAAACTACGATATTTTTGATATCCTTCTTTTCACGATACTTGCTAATATTCATACTTAACGTTCGATTAAAACACGCTCTTTACTCAAAAAAATTCATTCCACCGGAAGCTACCTTACAATTATTCAGAAGAAACCGGAAAAAGTCTTCACCGAGTTACGACAGCCGCAATCCGAGTCATCCACGGTTTCATCCACGACTTATCCGGAATTGAACCACCGTCTTAGATCCCCCGGCCATGGCCTAAAAGATCAGGTTAGACTGTGTCTCGGGGTATCCGAGGAAGCAGCAACCGATGTTGCGTTTATCTCCCTTTCCACGGGCGGAGTTTGAATATTCAGTGGTTTCGCGGGAATAGAAGGGTCGATTTGGGGGTGGAAGAGGGTGGAAGAGGCGGCGAGAATGAGAACGAGAATGAGGAAGAGTAGCGTGAAGGGGGGCGCGGAAAGGAGACGCAGGGGTGGGAGGGATAAGCCTGCTAGAATCTGGTGTACATCCCCGTTTAGCAATTAGCATCTTGTATTTCGAAGCCGGAGTTTCCTCCGGATGGAGCCGTAGGAAGAAAGCTGGCTGAGTCACGAAGCCGGGGGTGGCTTCCACCCCGGACCACCCCCGGCTTCGTGCCAGCCGTTCCTGAATATCGTTAGCCCCGGCGAATTTAATTCGGTGGCCGTAATTTAGCGCGCATTAGTGATGTTCCGCGTCGAAATTCCGCGTGCCGTTCGCCGCCGCGATTAATTTCTAGTTGAACTTTGTTTTCCAACAGTCGCCGCGGTTCGTGCTCCTTCCTCCGTTTCCGCCGACTCTTGTTTCGCTCCGAGAGACCTCACGGGGTTAGAGGACCAACCGACATGTCGTTTTTCCAGTTTAAATTTCGCTGCTCGGGTTAAGGATGAGTAATTATTACGTCGAGAATAGTCCGCGTTGTGGTGGAACTGCGATATCGTTTTTCGTGTTTAAATTTTCTTTCCGGGGTTAGGGGCGAGTAAATTATTGCTTCGAGAATTGTCAAAGTTGTGGTGAAACTGGTTTTTCAAACTGGATATTTGATTTCATTGCGGCGAATAAACCCTTTGTGAACGAATGTCATAATATACGTGGAAATTTTTGAATTTTTACAGTAAAAGCTGCTCGGAATATGACAAAAATAATTACATATCTTTTAATTCAGAAAATTTCCCTCGATTTGTTATCTTTCATTATTTTATTATATATACTCGATCTGTCGTTAACTTCGTTTCTCGTTCGCAAAAGGTTAATGTATTTACTCGAAACCAAGAAACAAATCTAATGCATATAGAAGCAGAAAAATATTCTATTTTAAGCAGAATTTTAAACATGTATACTTTTCATAAAATTGAATTAATAAATACAATTTACTATATCGTTTTTGGTCAAATGTTGTTTCATTATGTCGAAATAATTATTCGAATTATTCGAAACGAAAGAATGAAATGGAATGCAATCGAAGACGGAAAAATAATTTTGTAGAGTCTAAAATAAAATGTGAACCCAATTTTATACATATATCCTTTCTATAAAATTAAATTAATACGTCATATTTAGTCAGAATTTCGATGTTGTTTGATTATAAAATAATTTTGTTGAATTTAGAATGGAATTTGGACGGAATTGTGGACGCGTATCGGTTGCGTAAAATTGAGTTAGCAAGTACAATGTATTATACATCGACGTGCAGGAAACGGTTTGGGGTTGTGACGAATGCGGTAGAATTCGTTACACGTTCGTGATTTTTCTCACGGTTTGACGCCTCGGCGGAATATTCTGATGGGAAATCCGACGTTTGACCAGTTACGCGGAATCGATTTCGCGGTCGGGGCTCTTTTTCCGTGGACCGAAACGCCGGTGGCCAGCAGCGCCCCCTAAATCGAGGAAGAACGCCCCCTGGCCACGACCTCTCGTATCCATGAATTCTGACTTACACGTGTCGATGTCACCCGCTTGCACCCTTGTCCGGACATACACGATCATTCGTGGAACATGCATAGGCATGTGGTGTTTACCGTGAATCAGGTATCCGCATGATTTAATCACATCGCTGGACGAAGCTGTTTCCGGTATCGAATTATCTGCCAGTCGCTTATCAATGTAACTGATTGTCTCTATGCGTTTGCATATGTTGTTGTGGTTTAACACGGCCTACTTTCTTTCGTGTACGGTTAGGTAGAACAGTGGTATAGAGTAGTAAAGTAGTACTATGGTTATGCTATAGAAATATTTTATTATATACCAAATTTGCGAAGAAAATGGAATTCTACATGTATCAGATAAAATCCTATATAACGTATAGAGCCCTAAAATCACGCGTTTTGTATCTGTATAATCGAGGAATATTTCAGAATGAACTTAAACATCCTAAACAATATTCCATTCGTCTTTTTAAAGGTCAGTTAGACACCTGTGACGTACGTTTCTCTCTGACGTGTGCAGGATGATTCATGTAATCGTAACAAGCTGCATCTTTGTATTTGTTGGAACTCACAGTGATTTAAGATGCTTGTCGCATATTTTTCACGAGTAGCATAACGCAATGCATACGTGTTTTACAATTGCATTATTTTCGTGTTGCATTCCAGGTTAAAAACTGTTAAATGTTCAAAGAAAAAAGAAGAAAAGGAATATTAAAGGAATATATTAAAGAACACGTTCAAACGTTTTATTTATTTTTTTTCTTTTTTTTTTTTTTTCGTTATTTCGCTCGAAGAAGTATTGGCACAATCATAGTCGCGAAAACAAATAGTCGGCGAAGTATTTTGAAAATAACATCTCTACCGTGGAAGCTTCTCAAACGCTTCTTTGTAGACTACGTAAACACTTCTTACACCACTTCTTCGACCTCATTTATTTCCATAACCCACCCACGTTGCTCTAACGGACGTCGATTTATTTGCACAAAGAAATCACAACACTCCTGTCGATATCCCTGACAAAATATCATATCCACGTCTCTGACCGCACCGATATCTTCCCTTGCCCTAATTCATCCCAATCTTCACACTGCACTGAGCTCGGGAGTTTACATACGGGAGAAATGGTCATAACACGACAGGTCTATCTTCGCCGACACAATCGCACAGTCAAGTCGCGCGAATTTTCTCCATTCGCTAGCAATCTAATTATATTTATAGATGTCACTATGATACATGGTCAAATTCATTCGAAAGTGGCTCACTTAAACTTGAAAAGTGACTTCTTTTATCACACAGTTAATAAGTAGGCACATTGTTTCTAAATTAATTAGCGTACTCTTAAACTAATCAATGCTAAAAATTTTGCGGGACAGTCGCATCTAATCCATTGTGTTCGATTGAAATAACGAACACGTGGAATTATAAATGCAGTATCAAAACGAACAGAAATATATTTAATGAGAAGAGACGATAGAATATATAGGAGTAGGCTATTTCTCTCTATTTACTTAAATGGTTAATTCGCGACTGACACACGAGACACGTAACGCCTTCTGCCTCTCGGTAAAAATAGAAAGAAGAAGATATAAACAGGATTCCTTGAGACTAAGTGGGACAAACTGATAAAGCACTGACATAGACCATAATAACGGAAAGGATCTCAACTACTCGACTATCAACCGGAAACTCCAACTTATTCTTAACATGTGTTTCTCGGATATTTAACCCTTAACGGACGCTAGATTTTTATACACGATTCTCACTAGGTTTCAATCTGTCTCGGTAAACGCGTGAAAAATTTTCTGCGTTCTAAGAACATTGTTTTTATTCGAAATTATTTATTTATTTTTTTTTACATTATCTAAATCACCGTGAGAATTATTTTCAAAACAATTACTGCCACTATTGAAATTTACACAATTTTTTTCATTCATTTTTTCGGCCGAATATATTAAAAACTGTCAACAAAAGGCATCGATATATCATAGGAGATGTTAATTGCTCCGTTGCTGATGCTTAATTGGCAAGACAGTCGTGCCCAAATTTCACAGACAGCGAATTTTGACAGGATTCATCTTGTCACCGCTCACGTGACATACGACCGCAGCGACGAAATATCGTTGTCGCGTGAGAGTTAACTGTCATACTGAAAAAAGAGAAGAAGAAATGGAATATATATAACGAGCATACTTAAAATAGAATGCTCGATGCAGTGACGGTGGCTAACATAATGCAAAAAGATGGTTGACCTAACCGACTCTGCTAGCATATCAACAGTGTCGAATAATCTCCAGATCCAATGTACATACTCCAGAGTACACCGTCACGTTGGAACCCCTTGAACTGTTCTCAATATTCTCGAAGAATTCCGTTCTTTCGAGGAATTCCCTTCTTTCGAGGAAAATAGTATCCGGATCTCCGAGGGAGCTGGGTAACAATAAGCCGAAGCGTGAAACGCGAGGACGGGATGGTGGATCGCGAGATAATCGAATTGCCGAGTGTTCGATCAGCGACGCAGCGATACACAGAGAGGAGGGTGTAGACAGAGGCACGGTTCCGTGACGCTGAAAGCGCGCGGCAAAGTTCCTTTTAGCGGTGCTTTCAACGCTTTTCCCGCCGTGGCTGTTCTGGCTCGTTCAAATATTAAAATAAGCGAGCGGGAGAAGCGGAAACATGCTCCGGCTTACAAAAGAGATTTTCCACTTTACCGTGACCCGGCGTTCCTCGGGTTGCTAGCAAGGGAGGCAGAAAGGGGTTGTACGTCGGAGGGTGGACGGTTACGCGTTCCTTCGACCGCCTTTTGCTTCCGGAGGAAAACAAATTTGCGAACGGAAAGACACGGCCGCGTCTCTCCTCTCCCTGATCGCTATGGTTACCTAACGTAAGGAGACGAGTGCCTGACAGCGTTTCATGGCAGGCCGCGTGTTTCGCAGCCACCGTTTCCTTCGCGACGCTGCTTTCGTTCTATTTTAATACCGCCAACGATCAACACCGCGCTTTGCGTCATTTTATATTTCACTTGCTGATTCGTGGAACAACGCGATTCCACGAATCGCGGAGAATTTTTAGAATATCGACGAACCGGCGACGCGTGGGAATGGGTGTATGTTCAACGACGCTTTCCTTTTTTGATAGGGGAGCAGGGTTTGCTGGGAAGATTGGGAAGATTAGATTGATAATATTTGAGGACGATGTTTGGGTAGAGGGGTTTTTGGAGGTAATGGTTGGTGCGATTGGATTTCCGGGGTTGGCTTCTGCTCGGATGTTTCTTTGGCTGAGTCGGGTACGCGTGTGTTTCTTTTATTCCTTAAATCCTCCGAGGAGACTCGGCGATTACGTGGTCGAAGAAATCGGAGTAGCGTGACCTAGTTCTCAGAGTACCGAGGCTATGTTGCTCGTTTGTTCATAAGGATATAGAATATTCATTTGTCCGTTCAATAAGTTTATCGAAATAATTGAGTACGTATCATGAGAATGCTGTCCAGATTAGTTTAATCAGGCGTTCTCTATAGAGTCTGTAAGTTTGAACGAAAGGTTCATCTTAACCCATTTGCACCATTAAACGAAATAATCCGCACTCAATTACTGGATTAAAGTCACTGTCATGAGAATACAGCATTCTAGCTATTCACAAATTAGAATTATCAATTGTAACGTCGATTCTGTCCAGATATCCTTATGTTACCTTTTTTTTGTCCTCAACTGTCCTATTCTAGGTTCTAAAGAGTTAGAATTGTCAAGTGTAACGACGATTCTGTCCAGCTCTCCTTATGTTCCCAGTCCTAGCAAGAACCTGGTTCATTCGAGTGTCCTAATCTCCAATCCTCGTCAAACATAAACAAAACCCAGTCGTATCATCATCTTCTCATCCCCTGTCCTGCCCTGCCTGGCCAGCTAGCCTGTGTCAGTCACCGCTGACCGAGTCTTTCATTTCCAAACCGAAGGTGTGAAACACGTGTCACCAAGTCCGTTCACCTAAGCAAAAAATCCACGACACCCCTATCCCCGTCAAACAAAAGAAGTCATCCTCTTAACCAACCATGAAACCCCACTCTCATTCCCATCGGATGAGATTCACACCGACCGGAGACACCGAAACGCGACCAAAGGCAAACACAAACGTATAAATCCGGAAAAGCAACAAATGTCCCCGACTGTAGCCTAACCTAGTAATAGGTCTGAACCCTAAACACGAGGCATTCGGAATCCCTTCGGAAGCGAATGCCAGGAGAGAACTCGGCTGTTTTTCCCCCAGCTGTGAAAGGGAAGGAAGAAATATCGAGCAGGGATGGCGGAAAAACAGATCCGCCAGAGCATTATCAGCAATCTTCCTCTGCTCGGTCGTTTCTTCTTTTCCCTGGATGCGCGTTTCGCATTGTCGCGAGAGGGGCAGGGACGCGTTCAGCATGTTTATCGGTATAACGAATCAAGTTCTCATCCGAGAAATGGATCGCGTCTCTCCGCCGCCCCTCGCCGGTTCATAATATTAAAAATCTCGCGCGCACGTGTGTACGTGTGCTGGCTCAGCCCGTACGGATAGAGTCATTTTATCGTTTTCTTTTCTTTCGTCTGTTGCAGGTACGTACGGCGCATTTCTCAGCGGGCCCCGACACCGCTAGTTCCTGGCGATCGTGCTATTCTCACCGCGATCACGTATGTATCTTTGCACGTGTACAGCGTGTCGATATTAATAATGAATGAAGCTGTTGCATATACGGCTCGTCTCGTTCGGCTCGAAATTCGCGCATGATCTCCTCTCCCGCTCGCTTCGATCCTTCTCTCCGCCTATTGCGCGATTATTATGTGCATATTTCATTTCTTTCCCGTGGCCTGCCCGTCTGGAAAAATATCGTTCCCAGGCTGGAACGCCGCTCGAATAACGCAATTACAACTATTGATACGATTTTCTCTCTCTCTCTCTCTCTCTCTTCTTCCCCCTTTTTATCTCGTCCCTGGATTTTAATATTCCTTTTCCTTTTTCCCCCTTTTTACTCTACGTTTCGGCGCGTTGCTCGTTCCAACGAACGGGACAGAATGACGAGTTTATGGAAGACATTTGCGTCGCGGTGCCATTCTTCCTTGCGACGTGTTTCGGATTTTTCGCGTTTCATTTTATACGATATATTTCCCTTTTTTCGGGGTTCCGTTTTTCGGCTGGTGGTATTATGGCCGTTGGAGAATCGTTGTTTCGTAATTTCGGATTGATGGTTCGGTTAAAAAATGTCGATTCGAACGGGTTTATTGGGAATACGAATGAAGGAAACGCGCGTGTTTCGGAGATCTGGTAAATAACGGATTGAACGGGAGAGAACGTTAGGTTTTCCGATATATATATTTTCCTTTTTTCTTCTTAAATTCCATCGAATCGTAGTAAAAGCGGTTTTATGGCGGAGCAGAGTTAAAGGGAAGAATAAAACGCTGCCATAACAGCGTTCCGTTGCTAAAAAGGTCGTGGATGAGCAGAATTTAGCAAAAATTTCGTTTTTACCTTAAATAGAAAAGAAGCACGTTGCAGAGAATTTTAAAATATGGACGGACTGTACTGAATTATTTATGTCTCTATTCCTTTTTAATAGTTTCGAAAGAACGTTTTAAAACCTTTTAAGATATATCTAAATTACGTTGAGTTACTCTTTCGATTTTAACAATTCCGTACACGTACATATACCTTTCTTTTTTAATCGCTTGCATATTCCAAAATTAAATAAAATATAGCCAAACTGCATAAAAATAGGGGTCCAAAAATAAATTTTTTCGATAAGTGCTTTTAACCCTTTCATGGCCAAATTATTCACAGGCAGTTTTGAGTGACGTAAACTTAATTTTCGATAATCATGAAATAGATATAATACAAGAGATGTCTCTTCGCATATGTGTATTTCAAAACCATAGGAAACGAATAAAACGCAAAGTGCCGAAAATATGGCAGCTCACTCGTAAAGTGGGATTTATCAATAGTAAAACTACTAATATATACCTAAATACAGTGTATGCAATTGGTATTAATTAATATGATGCAATGAAAATAAAAAACGTACCAAACGCAGCTGCATATTTTCAACAATCGCGGAAATTAAATGTTCGAAACGAGTCATTTTCACTCTCATCGTAATTCTAGCGTCAAATGTACAAAAATTTATTAAATAGATTTTGCTTGCTATCAAAAACTCGTTTACCCGACCCATACCAAGAGCAAACACAATCAAATCCAACAATCTCCAGGCTTTCGCTTCCCGACTGCTCTAACTTGGAGGGAAAAAAGCGCAAAAGTGAAAAGGAATTAAAAGAGAATACGTTTAAACCTCGGTAGATAAAACGCGTGGAAAACGAAAGTAAAATAGAAATAATATATTCACTTTCGCCGTGCGCATTCCCCGCGGTATTGTCGAATCTACCTAATGAATTAACCGATCCTCCCCAGCGAGTAGACGTTTTTAAACGACCAACCCTGTCCAACCCTGCTCGCCCGGGAGATTAACATAAAAATAAAAGGCCCGGCTGGAAAAATGCAGATCGTCGCGTTTTCACGGCAAATTTGCATGCGACGCGTAAAATTCCGCCCCGGCCGAACGCGGGCCACTCGGTTTCGCTGAATTCGATTCTCCCTTATCGGTTTGATCCCCTATTTTCGCGTCGCGGCGCCGGGAATGAAGGCGCGAACGGGAACCGCGGGAATCGGGGGATCGCGGCACGGTGATTTAAAACGCGGCGGAATGGTAGATGGCGCGCCGGAGTTCGGGGGCGCGAGCGGGAAAGAAGATTATAAGTGTCGCGTTCCATTTACCGTGGCTCTCCTCTCCTGTTTTATCCGCGGGTAGGAGGGGGGTTTTACTCGAGCCCGGTCCCCGGGGCAATATCCATGACAAAGTCCTTCGGTCCTTTCCTCTCTCTGTGCTCATTTTCGCTCAGCCGCGTTAAATAAATCGTCGGTCGCGGGAAGAGGGTAGTTTGAAATTTCGACGAAATTGGCGGGAAGCTTTTGGCAGGGTGTACCTTCGCTGCTTAGGCGGGTGGAAGGTTCTTTTCTCGAAGGTTTCAACAATAGGTGTTTGGATTAACGAAGAATTACCATGAAAGTTGCGCTGTTATTTTTATTTTCTTTGTATGGTGTTTTTGTTAGAAAATTATATTTGAAAGGCTAGTTTAATAACGAATAGGGAATTTTAAAAAGTTTGTATAAAAAGTAGAGAAGAGAAGAAGTGTATCGCCAGTTAATTATATATTCGTAGTTATTTATTAAGACTAACATAACGTGACATCCATTTCTTATTTATACCAGTATTATTTAAAGCTTTCATTTTTATACGGTTTTATATTTCCTTTGTTTGTTATTCGCGTTGTAAAATTATATACTAAAGGCTAACGAGTTTAGTAATGAAATTATTCTTGCGATTTTATATCAGATTTTCATATGAATATTGATATATTCAGATTTTATATCATAACGCGACATCCCATTTGGTGATACAACTCTATAGCCAACTATTATTTAAATTTCATNACGAGTTCGGTGATGAATACAGCTATTCCTGTATTTTTAAAGTAAATTTCAAAAAGTTGATGGGAAGTTGAAAAGAGGAAAAATAGATCACTAATTAATTATAGATAGACAGTTATTTATTGAGCACCCCATCTGCTGACACAACGTCCCATAGTAACCGACTCGATATTTCCCCCTGAGCCAAGTATTACTTAAAACTTCAGTTTTATTTGACTGTTTATTTCCTTTGTATGTTATTTGCGTTACAAACTTATATACGAAAGATTAACGATGGATGTTTGTAGTAATTTCGAGATCGTACATTCAGTAATAAGTTCTTCTTTTAATTCTATATCAAATTTCAAGAAGTTTGTATAGAAAGTTGAAAAGGGAAAAAATAGATCGCTAATAATTATAGATGGGCAATTATTTATGAAGTCTAACATAAACGTGAAATTTGGACTATAGTTGTTAGTCAACTTTGTACTTGATTTATTTATAAAATTACACACGAAAAACCAACGACGGATATCGAGTTTATGGCAGAAAGTCTACGAATTGCTATTTCCCCGTAACGAAAAGGGTTAAACCCCCGTTTATTCGGAAAGATGTAAGAATGGGAAAAGTCGAGCGATAAATCGCAATTGAAACCCAGGGAACTGGCGGTATCGTCGGGAGGGAACGCGGGAGCTATCAATCCCCGTCAGCTCAGCCACATAAACGTCAGACGTTTCTTCCCTTGCCGGGGTGCGAAGAAAAATCCCGCGTTCCCGGTTCTCCCCGATTCCCTCTATCCTTTGCGAGACGCGAATCGGCGGTCGTATCGCTGAAAAACATTTGTTTATCCTCCCCGGCGTGGAACGCGTCGCTGTAAACACTTAAATCGAGCGAGCAAACAGGCGAAACAAAAACACGCGGCATCATCCCTTTCCGGCGTTATCCAGGGGGGACGATCAAAGCGCGCCCCGAGCCCCGCGAAGCTTTTTAGAAATCGCTTTTATCTCGCCAGCCCTCGCTCGCTGAGATCGACCAACGTCGTCCGTATTTGTCCTGTCCCTTTGTCCGCGAAGAAGCGACATCCAGAGGTGGCTGGGTACACCTTCACACCGGACTCCGTCGATTCTCTGCTGCTTCCGCCACGAAAACGGGACCAAACCCAGCCGAGTGTCTCTCTGTTTTTCTGTTTACGCGCCACGGGGATCGGAAGGGAGGATATCTCTCTAACCGTATCCGCTCTAGTAAATACCGGGGTTATCTCTGGCCTCCTCCGCTGGTATTTTGTTGGCACCGATGCTCGTTGGCGTTGATCAGCCACGCGCAACTGCTCTTTCGTTGCTCCTCCTTTCTTCTTTCGCCTGTGCACAATGCAGCAGCGATCGGCGATTTCGATGCTCCTCGTTTCGAGATCGGATTCGATTAAATCTTTCCCGATTCTCCAGCCCGTTTGCCCTCCTTCTGTTTTCGTGTTACGAAATTCCGCCGATTCGCTGCAACCTCCATTTCTTGAGGCTCGGTCGATAAACCGGAACGGTGGTTTTTGGATTTCATTCGGATTAGGGATTTGTAATTGTGAAATAATTAGGATCTATGTATTCTCTTTTAAATCTGTTATTATTCAAGGGAATGTGTTTCTTCGACTCTGGATGGAAAATCAAGAGGGTACGTGACGTAGTCCTAAACCCCCAATTCTAATTTAACGTTTATATAAACGATCTTTCTCGGAATTTAATCTATTTATTCACAGCTTGTCTGTATGTTTGTATTATTTTTCGTTCGCGGTTGAGGCTAGATAGAATTGGTCTGCCCAATTTTTTGGTAGGGTCGCGTCGTATCGCGTAATTGGAAGTTTGGATGACAAAGTTCTGACTCGGTTTATTAACGCTAAACCTACCGTGGCCTAAATAACCGTTTTAAAAACTGTCATTCGAAATTCCGCGTTCGATATTGTAGTACAAGTCACTCGAGTTGAAGTTAATTGACAGTTAGCGGGGAGTTGAGTCGAAGTCAGTCGAGGCCAGTTAAAGTTAGTCGAAGTCAGTTGACAGTTTGTGGAGAGTTAGTTGAGGATAGTTGTAAAAAGTTAGTAGCGGTAAGTTGTAAAAGTAGATCCATATCGAGAGATAATTCGTATCCCTAACCATCACTCGCACATTCGTATAATTTATTTAACAAATTACCACCTATTCAATCCCGCCATTCTACAATAATGAACTCCTTCAAAGGGACATTTACATCGTTTCAGGAGAGATGGGCATAGGTTCTGTATTATTGATTATTTATCAGTAACTTTATCGATAAATTTATTTATTATCGAAATTTTATCGTTTTACACGCAATAAAATTATTTAAAATATTAGCTAGCAGCAAACGTCTATAATAGACATCTGTAAGTCTATACCGTATATATATAAATAAACTATAATGCCTATAAATAAACATATGCTCACGCAGCTATTGCAATATTTCGAGGTGGGTCTAAAAATGTCCTAGCGTGTATTACTGTGCGTCAAGAAGTTAACACGGGACGTAGTGTGGCATTTTTAACTTCACCGTGTCCCAAAGAGTTAAATCGTCAACTTTATCTTAATTTTCACGTGATCGATCATCGGTAATACCTTGTATCGAGCACGCGACGATACTCGAATCGGATCGCGCGAAGCATGTTTCCAGGAATTATCTGAGATGCAATAATTATCTCGCATCAGCATCGCGACACCCAAGTGCGTAAAGTCATTAGCAGGACTGGCGATTAAGAAAGTTCGCACGCCATCGAGAAGGATAATCCAAAGATGGTCTTCCAGAGATAGAACGCTAAGTGCATTTGGCCAGGTTCCAGCCGAACGACGACTTGCACGGGTTTCCTCGACGCGAAATCACCGTGGTGGCACACCCCCGACCCCCTCCTACCTGTCTCCTTTTTCCCTTCGATCCCTCCGGCACGTCTGTCACGGTCCTTCCAACGTCCAATCCTCTCGAACTTCTCCCGAAGCTTTTTCCTCGGTCTCTCGTCTACTCGAATTCTCTTCCCGCCGGTCGTTGCTTCCTCGTCACGGGCTTCTCTCGCGCTCCAGCCCTGGCCTCGGGCCTTTCTTCCGAGGAGACGGTCACGTGGTTTGTTGTAAAATCCTCCTGCTCCGGGGCTAAGCGAATCAGCGTTCAATGACCGAGTCACTTCCAGGATTTGGAATATATCCCTGCCCTACCCGATGAAATCCTTTTCATCGGCCAGCCGAATCATCTTTTTTCCTCAGGGTATGCTAATAGAGGGGATGGTCCGACGGGTTATTCAGAGAATATATTACTGTTTGCTGAAAAATTCGTTTATTTTCGTTAACCTACAGTGACTCGTTAATCTGTCAGCTGTTATCATTTTTTTCTATTCTTTCGCTGCTATAGGTGACTATAGTCATCGAAATAGACTCAAAACTTAAGACAAGCGTTATCGTTCTGGTTAGCTCTCTTTACAAAGAATTACAAGCGCTATCGTGATGGTCGGTTTTCCTTTTTCTCCAAGAAATTTGCCCCGAAAGCTAAAGATTGCGCTCGTGTAATGTTTTCACCTTTAGCACTTCGTTCTACAGCAGAGACTCCATGATGAGATCTGCCGTAACGCAAGAGTTAAGAACGCGTGCCTATACGTATCGCGAGAATCAAGCGATGACGGGAATAGTCATCGAACGCAGAATAAACGGCGTTGCTAAAATATCAGATCAAAATAAACGGCTTTTTATTGTGGTTAGAAATTTATACGAAAACTTTGATGACGATGCTTCGAACGATACGCTCTAATAATCCAAACTGACTACTACAGGAAGAAATCTTCTTGATTTTGGGCTGATGAGCAATATTTACACATAGGAAGTTATAAGTTAGGAGAGAGTGATGCAGGAACTGCCAGAATTCGAATGAGCAATAGGGTGATTAGGATGAGTAAAAGATAAAAACTAATCGATAACATCTATAGATGACTAAACATCTAATAGTTTAAAAGAAAGAAATTTATATATTCTCAAAAGTTGTAAAAATAAAATATCTAAAATTCAGTAACCCTTAGAAAATGTACACGTTGAACGTTTGCGGCAATAAAAGTTATTTGAAAAATTCAAGAAAAACGTATTTAATTATCAGTAGTTANTATGTAAGTGTTTCCAACACAAGGTGTTTCTTCGTTTTTTTAAATAAACCTTTATATCATTTTTAACTAACTTAACTTGCTTCAAAATGAATTTATTAACTAACGAAATATGGTTTTTTATAATAATTGAAGGTCTGATATTCAAATGTACTAAACATACATCGAATGTTATTCCATCTTCATATAGTCAGTAATAATCTTCGATTGTTTATAAAACATGTGCCAGAAGATTCGAAAGTAAAAATGATCGAGAAAATGCCTTGTTTCATCAAGGGCAAAAAAAGGGTAAGAAGGTTGTGGCGGACATGTGAGTTGCATTTTGATCTAATTGGTAAAGAGTAATAAAGAAGAGTAATAAAAAACTTTTTTCTGTTTAGTAGATCCGTAGATTTTTAACCCTTTACGAATGGAGCTGCTCGGCGAATAAGCCTCATTGTAATGACGTATCCACGTAAAATATACACGTCGAATGTTTGCGTTATAAAAACTAAAGATTTATTCGAATACGATAAAATTTTTTGATAAAATTCAAGAAAAACGTATTTAATTATCAGTAGTTAGTCGGCTATTTGCCGTCTGTATATTCTTCCATTGGCTATGTTTCATCTGCGATAGAATACGAGCGTAACAAGTTGTTAAGAAAATCTGCACGAATTACCAGCAACCTCGAGAGGAAGAAGAAGCGCGATAAAAGCTGCCTAAGAGCGACATCCAACAGTGCAAGTGAACCACTCTGAACCACCCTCTCTCTATCCAGCCCCGGCACAGTCTCCGAAACTCATCCAGACGAATTTTCTCAAGGAACATTCTGAAAGTGTACGCGAGCAGCAAGCGAATCGGGTTCTACGAGGCGTGGTGAACACCGCGAAACGAGCGTTCATTTATCATCAGCCGCTTTGTCCCCGCGCGGACCCCTTTCGGGGTGGGCCCCTCCGGAGTGGAGGAACGAATTCGTCGGTGGACCAGCTGACGCGCGTCGACGTCGCGGCGTTCCCGTTCGTTAGCCGCTCTGGGACCAGCGTCTCTGTGCGTCGGACCAGGTGGAGAAGTCTTTCCCGTTCCGTTTCGGCCCGGAGCTTCCGCGTCGGCGTTCCGGGGCTTTGTGGCCTGGCGAGAGGCTTTGTAAGAAGCACTCGAGCGACGGAACGTTAAGGGGCGCCGCGTAGGGATGCGAAAAAGCTTGCTGAGACACATTAGTCTCGGCGGGGGTCAACGAGTGAAAATAAATGGGCCATTACCTCGCGGCGAGGCGGCTTCTGCCGCAATGTCGCAGGTCTCCTCGCTTCCCTCTCACTGGCTGGACTCGGCTCTGCTGGAATTTCACGGGGCCACGATATACGAGCCATCGCCGGGAATAATAGAACGTAAATACTCCGATGAAACGATAGAACCTGTTACGCCGTTATTATCGACCCCAGGCTTGCCTCTGGCTCCGCCACCGAGCTCTACGATCGATCACTTCTTCTTCCTTTTTCCTTCCTTCCATGGGACTTCGTGAAACAATCCGGCGATTCAATTTCACCGTACGCGATTGTTACGCGCTCGCCAGTCTTCCATTTGTTTTCTTTCTAATTTTAAGGGGGCTCAGACGTACCTTTTTTGGTATGCGAGGCGTGACTCTGCCTGCTTCTGCCCTGTTCCGCTGGTAGTCACGCTCGCCACTTTTTCGCTCAAGGTGTGTGGAACCTAGTGCGTGGGAGGTATCTTCGAGACGTTAGTTTTGGATTCCAATAGATTTATATACAGTTGAAAATGTGCTTGCGTGGTTTTTTTTTGTTAGATTATCCGGAAAGTTCGTGCTCTTTACGTCGTTTATCCCGAGAAATAGGCGAATATGTACTATGCGTTGCTGACTTGCAGTTCTCTGTGAAAAGTGTAGAATCGAACTACACGAATAAAGATGAAACGATTATGTTTCGATCCGAATGAAAGTAGGGAAAAATTTTATCAAAAGCAATTTACGCGTTCTTAAAAATTTGCAAAGATAAAATATCCAGAATGACCCCTTTGCATTCGAAGATTTTTTCCTAGTAAAAAGAAAGCTTTCTTTATATTTTTATATAAGCAGCTTTACGTTAAAGTAAAAGGAGGGAGTCACGTGTTTGCGTGAGAAACGAATGAATAGAATTACTTTATTTTCATATTCCATGCGTAGTTATTCTTATTATAGTTATCGTCTTTTATTCATCGTTTATGTTACAGTATCGAAGCGAATAGCGACTGAGATTTCAAATACGACTTTATTATGTCATTCAGAGTTTCGCTATAAATAGCAAAGCTATTTTTTATCGTAGTTTCAGGTAACGAACATCGACAAATTGACCGGTTATCGCGGTGCTATGAAAGAAATTGTTAGAAAAAGGTGGTAAATTATTAATAACTTAGTAATCGCGCAAAGTGGAATGCTTGTTAATTCAGATGTAATTATATCGGTTAATATTTAAAGGGGGAAAACGTGGACATGCAAAGCGGAATGGTCAGGAAAATGGAGGTCAATTTGTTTAAGAATTCTTGGAACCTATCATTAATTCCATTCACGTGGACCCCTTTAGGAACGAACAGGAGAACAAAGAACGAACTTCTCTATAATTAATTAACGTACCAAGAACAAGAAATAAATTTATCGGCTCGTGGTATTACGTGCTCCTTGCGTGACTAGTAATTATTTATCGCAGTTTCTTCTTACGCTATTACATATTGAACTATACGGGAACATGTATCTTAATGGCCGCGACAGTCGGCGAATGTGTTTGCGTTACGCGAAAGCTTTAAAAAGTTAACACGCTGTCGACACGGACAACATTCGCGTTTAATTTTTTCCTTAAACGTCCATGTTTTCTATCTTTTTACGCGAGTATCGAAACACGTCTAACTCCTTCCGCAAATTTATTACCAGCAACGCCTAACAAACTCTAGCCGTAGCAAAATTGTGCGTTCACTGAAACCAAGTATAAAATTAGCAATAGGAACTGTTAATCGGAAACGTATAAATTATGAATTATCATATTTGCAATCGAATTATATTGCTTCAAACATCTTACCGGTTAATAATTTCAACGTTTTTGATCATTTATTTTCATTGTAAGCCGTATAAGACAAAGTATGTTCTTCGATACAATTTTCGCCAATTACACGGTGCAACAAATTTCTACTTTTTCTAAATTTTGTAATATCCATTAGGTAACTCTTGTAGAACTTACCTCCATAAATATGAATCGGTTAACGAAATTTCTCTGTAATCTTCGATTTTCGAAAAACATGAGTTTTCCGAAAAACTCGCGATTTTTTGGCTAAAGCGAAGGATTTTTCAGGAAACTCGTATTTTTCGGAAACTGAGGGTTACAGAGAAATTTCGTTTACAAATTCGTATTCAGCGAAGCGATATTGCAAGTCAAAAATCGTGTTGCACTGTGTTATTATAGGAAGAATATATTGAAAAATTGTATTATTATATGCAAGATAATTCGACCACAAATACGAAGGCGCTGGTACCTATTCATCCGAATCGTATCGAATTAAATATAACCTTCTGTACACACGTGTAATATATCCAGGTACTCGTTAAAAATGGCTGCGTTTCGCATCGGTTATCGCTCATCTCTAACGCAATTTTCGCCGATTATTGCATAAAAAATTACGCAACTGGGCCCTATTATTTCATATCTCGAGCAGAATTAAAACACAGGGTGGTGGGCAATCGCAAATTTCGATCTGCTGGTCTCGCGTCTCCACCTTCCTTGCAGCCTCCTTCGAATTCCTCGAAAGAGAAGATTGCGCACCTGCCTGGTCAGGTTGGGCCGGGCAGCGGGTAAAAATCGACAAACTTGTCGTTTCGTCTTGCAGTGGCAGTGAAATTAATCGGCGAGACGGGCTGACGCGTGCCCGGAATCACTTTCGCGAGCCTTTTTGTCCGGGACCAGTCCAGTCGGGGGAGCCTCGATCGAAATGCTCCCTGCTTACCGGGCCCCCTCCGAATCTTCCGATTAATCCGCCACAGGACAAAAGTTCCACGTGTTTGCTTGCTTCTTCTCCCAACCACTTTCTAAGCATCTTTAAAATTCTTCCCTTTCGAGTGAATCGCGATGGACCCAAGCTGTGAGAGGATTGGACAGAGGAATGTTCCTGGGATTCGTCATATTCCTTCTCGTCATTTTTCCCCCTCTTTTTAAGATTTTTAATACGGCGTGTACTAATTTCAGTTTTATATATTGTTTACATAAATGAATATTAATTTTACCATCGTTCACTGTATACTAAATGTGACGAGGGTCAATGGTATAGCAAGGGAACCTTCATATAATCCGTCGTATTGCTTATAATGATTTATTTACTCTTTTAAGGATCTTAATACTGGGTGTACTAATTGGAATTTTATATATTACAAAAATAAATTTTAAATTTTTTAATCGCTCACTGTACGCTAAAAATAACTATGTATAGTGATCGAATATGGAACACTCGTGGTATACCAAAGTAATCGTAGTCACTCGACATCGATCACTAGCTGTATACTATAAGCACCTATAGTCACTCAATGGCGAGTGTTGACTAGATACTAAATGTGACTATAATCACCCCGCGCGAGCCTCTCACTCTATACCCCGAAGACGGCGAAGACGTTCATCCATCAAAATAACGCATTAATCAACAACTCTGTCGTTAATTCAATCGCCTGACTTATTGGAATTTGATCACGCTGACGCGTATTTGTTTATAACTTCCCATACATCAATTCGAAGCACCTTGAAAACGGCTAGCAGACAGACGTCCCGCGTGGATTCGCGCGCCAATCTCTCAAATTCTGCGCCTCCGTCGTAATTCCGGCCGTTTCGCGTCGGGATACACCTGCTATGGGAAACGTGCAATTATCCCGATCGCCAAACGAAATACTAAGCACGCACGGGCGCAACAATCGGGGCCAATTCGCGAGGGTAACTACGGGCGCAATAAAAACGGCGCGAACGATCCACTTAATTGAATGTTCCCGCGGATATACCCGCGTTTCGTTAATTAAATGCAACAACCGTTCGATCCGCGAGATACCCTCGCTGGCGAATATCAAATATTAAAGCTCGCCCTGGAAGAAAACGGTCTAGCGGCAAGAGGCTCGGTCGGTAATTTACTTTCTAATTAACGTTACCCGGCACATCGATCCCCCTTCCCCAGCGAATGGCCACGTTCCCGTGTTAATAATTTCATTCGAAAACCGAACAAATTCGCTGCCGGGGATTAATTAATTAGACGAGTGATTTATCCGCCGCTGTGCAAGGGAGACACGAGGAGGGGAAAAGGGGTTCAAGAATGGCAAGATATCTGCGATATTTTATTATCCACAGGCAGCTTCTAATTGGATGGTATCGGTGATCGTAAAAGATTATGTCGTTTTCGCGAATTATTTATTTTTATGTTTATTTTATGGTTTTGTGTAGCAGAAAATGTAAATAGGTTCTAATTAGGGATGAGCATGGATCAATTTGGAGTGTATTTGTAGATCCGAATAAGGAACACAATTGTCTTGTTCCTTACTAACGTAGCTAGCCGAAGAACGTTTAGAAATACGAAAAATTTGAAAATTGTTCAAATTGGCTCACTCTGAAGCAACAGTCGATGCTACATCGACGTGCAATGTAGCATCGTTCACGAAATTATTTAAAAATAATCTACTTAACGATGCACGAAATTTCCCCAAATTCTTTGGAAAAAGCAAAGTCTAAAAAATTATACCATCTCTTTCTTTCGATCCAACTATTCAAAAATTACCATCGGAAAACGTATCCGTCTTCTAAACAATTATCCTCGGTCGCATAAACTGTCCTTGAAAAATCGATCTCTATTCTCTAAGGAACCGATTGCTGCTCGTGTCGCCTAATTATCATCTCAGGACGATTTACGATCGGAGAAACCATGAAAATCCATGGCGTAGCGAATGGAAAATAGAGAAGGAACGCGACGGGGCCCCGCTAACAGAGTGCAACACCTGCGTTTACTTCCGACAAGTACCCATTAACACCTTGCAACGCGTTTCGCATTACCGTTGGAGAAATTGAAAGGCCGCGCGAAGCGCAAATAAACTACCGTGGCTAGTGATCTTTTCGATGATAATGTTGATACCGACTAGCTGACTGGCAGCTCGAACGGAGGAAAAGTTGAATGAAAGGGGATATATCGGTCGTCGTGTTATTATAGCAGCTCGCAAGCTTGCTATTTGCAACACGCACGGGGCAGCCTGTGATACGCACGGTCAGCGAGCGTGTTTGTTTTAAGCCCGATAAACTCGACTTATCGGGGCTGGAAATTATTCGTGGCTCGATTTGCGATCGAGGAATCTCCGGCACACGAACTCGTGCGATCCACTCCGAACGCTTGGCCGCCGGAAATTCCATCGCGCGAGTTCACGGGACGCAAAAATTCTGACACTGCGTCATCGAAGCGCCGTTAGGAATAGATCATGCACCGAGTGTAGTCGTTATACTCTGCGGTTGTATACTAACAGATTTTATTTCATCGACACGCGTTTCTAGGAGGTTCGGATATAGCTTATAGTTAGGCCCACGACAGGGCTAACTTCGCGTTTCATGTCTCTAGAGACGCTTTTTCTTTTCCCGAGACTTTATAGGTATTGTCCTGACTGACTTGGTTTGTTTCGAATAATTCGTGTCTGGTTTGTGTAGGGTTGTGTTTAGGGTTGACAACACGCGTAATCCAACTAACAATAAAATATGTAATTGTAACGTAATACCGAGCAATCATTTTTCAATAATAATATTTTGTGCGAAACTTTCCAAAACACTGATACACTGAGATCGCGTTTGACTGCTTCTGTTTGTTTTGTTACTTACATAAATTAATAGAAAATGTGCTGTTGCAGTAAGACATGTTGAGTTAATACAATCAGATTTAGTCAAATTTTTCGGGGCTTTCGACGAGTGATAATATCTTAAAATTTATCAAATTAGTTCGATACATGTGTCGCAGTTTTCAGTAGTTTATATAATAAACTCTATAATACGAATTCCATTTATCGGTAGAAAAGTTTATTTTTCTATCAAACGCGAGCAACTTTTCAATGGCTTAGTTTCCTTTCTTCGAAAAGAGATATAATTCCAAACTAAACTTTTTAAAAGTAGAACATTTCCCGTGTTTATTACTTTCACGACTATACCGTGTCGATACAAACCGAATAGTGATTCCTAACACGAGAGTTGCAGTATTTGGGACGCAACGAGCTCTATAACCTATTACTCGGAATTTCTTACACCCACAGTCTTGTAAACCGTCCAAAGAAATAACCGACGCGACCATGGCCGAAGAAAAATGCTAAAAAATGTGAGTCACTCGTACTCCCGGTGCGACTGAACTCGTCATTTCTCGCGTTAAGAGTACGACGCTCGTCGAAGGGGGGCCAGGACCGTACACCCCGCGCCGGGAATTTCCATTCTCGTTCCTCCACCCCAGAGCGTAGCAGCGGAAGGAAAGTTTTGATCCGTAAGTTCCGTAAAAACACGGGGTACACGGGGAGAAATTCAGCTTGGCCGTCGGGTTAATTACGTTAGTCGCATTATGCGACGTTTCTCCCTCGTTTCCGCGTCGTCGCCATGAGAATCCCCGGTAAACGACGCCCGGTGTCAACGTCGTCGGTATTGCGCCCGGCCCCAAGCGTCGGACTTGCCACTGTGCACGTCGAATCGACCGAGCTGTCGACGCTGGTCCCCCTTCTTCCACCCCCCATCTTTCTCCCGCTTTTTCCACCCCTAACCGGTTTCTCCTCTCTTTCGCGCGCGCCCTCTACGTCTGCCTTCGATCGCTCTCGTTTTTCCCTTTATCGTGTTCGGCGTTAATTTCATTCGGCCAGGTGCAGCGTTAATTTCGCGGCTCGAGCATTATAGCCACCTCGAGCGAAACGAGCCACTCTCAGGGGTGTCCCTTTTGATAAAGGAACCACGAGGACAGGATCGGAAATCGCGACCAGGCGCGAAGAAGGAAGTACCGCCGGTTCGCAGAGCGAGCCGTAAGCAAACGATATTTATGGGATCTCTGGATGATCCATAGATCAGATTGGGATCTTATCTTGTAGCTCGGAGATTGGCTACGATGTACCGATCGAGATAGTTGAGGATTCAGCGCGTGTCAGCTCGCGAGTATGTTATTACACGTTTGTAAATTTTCTTGGGCTTTGATTGGATTCCTCGACGTGACAGGCATTGACAGAGAGAGAGAGAGAGAGAGAGAGAGAGAGAGAGAGAGAGAGAGAGAGAGAGCAGCGTCTTAAATGCTGGAAAGGAGACGTTGGTGGCCAAAGTGTTGGCTACGCCAATGACAGAGACAAAGCTTAGCTTGTGGAATGCCAAATTTTGCGTTTGCTCTGTTACATTGTCTAAAGACACTGCGAGGATGATGTAAATGGTATTTACCAATGGCGAGGATTTTTGTAACTGGCAGAACGCTTGTTAGACTGCCAAATCGAAATTGAGAGGGAACCTCTTTACTTCGCGTCGTTATGAGAAATGATCTAAGCGCTATACTTCTGACGAGAACAGACTTTTATAAATGGCGCGCAATGTGTCAACGCGAAATCGAAATTATTCAAAATTTTCTGTGTCGCGTGATGTTATACTTTTTCATACATGCTGAAATACAGAACGATTTCGACACCAATGTCGAGGTGAAGCCTCCTGTAACGCGATTAATGCGCATCCGTGTTATAAGAAAATCGGAATCAATTGAAATGAGGAAATGCATTCTGTGAAAACCACGTGATTAGGTGATTAGAAATATATAGTAAGAAGATAAATGAGATTAATTTATACCGCGCTACAAGAAACTCGGAAATAATACAAATTGCACGAATTCGTGCCGTCTTATATGGAATCTTGGAAATAGATAAATTGCACATAAGTCAGACCAATATAAACACTGCATTCTGAAATTATCGAGTGACGATCGATACAGTTGATAAATAAAATTTTATAATGGAAATGAAACTAAGAAATTAGAGACGCGTATTAGAGATGCATTCTAATTTAAAATCGAATTCTAATTCTTAAATGATAGAATTAAACGGTTTATTACTTTGTTTTACATAAGTTCTTTACTTAAGTTTTGTTATTCATCACCACTCTCGAATATTTATAGTCTAACCTCTTTTTACAAATTGGCTAAGAATCCACCTCGCTTTGCAAATTTTCTTCTTAGTTTTCAAACATGGTAAATTATCACGTTTGTCAGTCTGTGTGGACTGACGCTGAACTTTTTATTTAGGCGGCAGTAATCTATTGGAATTGACAGTGTTCTTTTTATTTGGGTGACGTCAAACCGTAAGATCATCGGTATCAAGATTAAAAAATAAACGTAGTAAATGTTAATAACGTATTTAAAAAAAAGTTCAAGATTAACTTTCTGTACCATTATATCTTTTCTGTCTTTTTCAACGGGCACAAGTTTTAGATCATTCTCATAGCATGTCATTGAAATGTTCTTGTACGAAAAACACGTTATAGAAGACCTGTCCCAATTTCCTTTCACCGTTATAGGCACCTGTCCCAATTTTTTCTCAGCGTTCCAGAAAATCAATCAAAGAAAGAAAAGACGCGAGTGCCAAGAGAGTGAACATCGTCCAAAATTGCCTCGTCGCATCGCAGTATCAGCGTAACGAAAAACAATCGAAATTTTATACGAAGTCTAGACATTGGTAGGAAATGTGGGAATGCCGAGTGAAAATTAGTCAGATGGTGTGACTCGTCACGGTCTCAAACGTGTACGCATTCTCGTTAGATGGTCACGGCAGGCTGCCCCGTTCGATGAGAGATATCGCAGTCGGTTGACGCGTTCAGCTCGAGGAATTCGAATGATCGTAGACACACTTGGCATACTGGTTCCTCGACATGGAAACCTCGCCGGCCGGTGCTGCATAATAAAAGCGAATTAATCGGCTTTATTAAGATCGGACGCGCTTCCGCGACGCCGGCGCGGAGAACGAGAGGGAAATAAAGCGTCCTCTGCGGCGTCGACGTCGGCCCGTGTCGCGTGATTAGAGTACACGCGATCGAACCGGGAAAACGAGAATCCTCCGGTATCGGGTTGGCCTTCTAATTTTATCGCGCGATCCGGCGCGGGTTAGCGAAAGTTAACGTTTTATTGTAGTAATTAGATCGTTATTCCAGCGTGGATTAATGTTGCTTGTATGTAAATCGACTCGTTACCGTGGCAATTAGATAAATTACCGGGCACAGCCGATGTGTCGCGCGTCGGAGAATAAATACGCGGAATGACTGGCTTCACCGACGTTCGCGTGATTTATCGATTCGTATTTAACTCCGGTTATAAAAGTATCGAATCCATTAGCAGTTTATGCTTTGATAATGTTTTCTAACAAACTTCGCTGCAAGTGAACGGAATTGATCGATGCGGTCGGATCGAGAATGTAAGCGGCACTTAAAATCGATAATGATTTATCGGGGTATTAGCGATTTTTTTATTTACCCAATATCGTATACGTTCAACCTGTCGAAAATATTAATCCCTCGATTTTTACAAAATCGCATTGAAACGCGGCAAGAAATATCGCGCGATTAAGGGGAATGCTAGTCGTCACGCGAATTTGCAATATTTTGAACGTGATATAAATTATGCTGATACGTAATCGCATTTGCATAGGGTTCGCGTTATGTTATACCTACGCTTGCTGGGACTGAAATCGAAACTGAAATTAAAATTTCATGGACTGATATTTAAAATTATATCAAATCTCTAGCTAAATAACCAAGTTATAATCAAAATTAAAAAATGTCACGATAACGCTCCAATGATCTTGACAATATGACCCTCCACCATCAAGCACCATTTCCAACAGGCCTATACGACAGCTCATTCCAACGAGTCAGAAGCGTGCTATTGGTTATCGATATCTCAAATTTTGTATAAAAAAAAAGAAAAAGAAAAATGTCATGGGAACGATGGAACGATCTTGACAATCCGACTCCCCGCGACCGATGGCATTTCCACGGCGAAGGAAGGTCGGAAAGGTTGTGAGGCGAGTTGAGACGTCCCGAAAGCCGAGAAGCAGAAGTGGACAGGCGGGAAGAGCCGCGGCGGAACGATTTCCCCCACGTTGAACGGTTTATCGAGCGGGACGTATCGGTATTGATTTTTTCCACCGATTTCACACGGCATTCCAAACACTGTCCCCTGCGTATCGCGGCTGATCGAGGCACGGCTAGGCCTTATCGTTCCCGCCGGGGCCCCGATCTCTTTTTTATCGGGCCGCGCGGGCACGAAGAACGCGTTCGACAAGAATACTCGGCCGGGCAGGAGGCAGCGACGGCGGTGGGGATGAGGGCCCGTGGACGCCGGGGAGGGGTCCGGGAGGGGGAGGGAGGAAAAAAAGGGAAGGAGGATCGCGGAGGAACGGCGTACATGTAAGTGGTAACGCTTCGTGCATGCCAATCGTAGGTCGTATATCTCGTGGTACTTAGGTTGATAGTATCTCGGTCGACAGAGGGCGCGCTTGTTCAGCTGCACCAGCCAGGACTCGGTTGCCCTTGGAACAGGATGTTCGGCTTTATCCTGTCCACGGTATCGTATCGTGAGATACAAATTGTGCTTTCAGCTTACGATGATCAACTGCTTTGCCCGTAATTCGAATGTTCGCTCGGGATTCCGGATTCCATTCGAATGATCGCTGCGCGAGTGGGGGGCAAAGGGCGCCGAGACCCGCGGACGTATTGTATCCCCGTCACGACCCATGTCTTTTTTCTTCCCAATTCGAATTATAGATTCCGCAACCCGATCAACTTCCGTCTTGCTTAGTAAGATTGTCGATCTACAATTGTGAAATAATTATGACCTATATAGTCCCTTGAAGTTTAGATGTACGATATAAAATAATTACTCCAGTTTTGAATTTTAACTCTCTGAGCTGAAAGAGTTACTCGAATTCTAAGTTTTAGATCTATCGGTATCATGGGTTTGTAATTGTAAAATAATAACGATCTTTATATTCTCTTCTGAATCTTTTATTACTCAAGGAAGGTATATGTTTGTTTGAGTGCCTCTTCAGAGCGACTGACCGACTCGCGAGAGAAAGTCAAGAGGATACGTGACGCAGTCCGTCTAAACCCGCAATTCTAATCGAACGTTTGTATTACTAATCCTCTTGGAACCCGGATGAAAAACGTTATAGACCGATCAATCGTTGCGATATATTTCGGAATGTTTCTTTATACAATACGAGTTGTACAAAGAGAGACGTTCGGCACCTAACCGAGGTGAAGAGGTGAGTGTTGATCGCGATGGAGAATTTAGGTTGCTGGTATAAATCATTCGTCGATTTTTCAAATTTTGTTTCGCGTCGTGGAAATATTACTTAATATTCCATGGATAGCGATGTTTTTCGAGCAACATCGAGAGAGAAATCTGAAGCCTGCGAATTAAATTTGATTTTGCAACGGAAGCTTGGCATCGTATGACAAAGTTGAGATAAATATTTGAAAATGATTGCTATCTCTAGAATAATTTTAGAAACATAGCAAAAATTGGTATCTTTCGTTTATTTATTTAAATCTGATATGATAAGCTATATCTGTAGTCAAAAAATATGTAAAAAAATTTGTTCGTTCCTATAAAACAAAGTATTCCTATTTTGTCGTTTTATTATTTTGTTATTTCCATGAAATTTTGATTGCGACATATTTTAGTGGTCGTACGGTTTGATCTTGGTATGATCTACCTTTCGCTCGTTCTTTTTCCTTTTTCTTAGATCTTGTAAAAATATTTTATAGGAAAAGATAAATCTAGGAGAGTAGAAGGTGCACGAAAGCTGGTAATAAAGAATGTAAGATATTGCTGTGGAAATGGTAGGATTATATTGTAGAGGGTTGTTATATGTATACATATTCTACTCTATTTAATACCTAATCAGTCCCATATGCGTATTTCATGTAATTATTATCTCGACTATGAGAAATATAAGGGTATACGTAGCGTGTACATTTTCTGACGTATATTGCATACTGATAAACTGAAACGCACATTTTGAAACGTGTATCAAGTACCATTTAATATTCAACAATCATTGGGACTTTTTCCAGATCTAGAAATCAATTTTCTTTCATTTACGCTATCTTTTTAAATTTCCACGATAACTAGAGTTTTTAGACATATTTACGTACAACTTTCACATATCTCTTTTTAAAAAACACGTAAAGTATACACACTCGCGATTATCACGTCAGATAAGCATAATTACACAAACGTTATAATTATATCTGAAAAAAAAAAAAAAAAAAAATGGCTATTGACGTAATTATTTCAGTGGCTGCATTATATAAACGTAATTATATAATCGCTTGTTTAACGATTCATTACATGAAACGTGAATTTATAGTTTCAAATTTGCGAAGGCGAATAACTTTCTAGAAAACGAAACGATATCTTTTATCATAAAAAAAGGAAAAATAATATTTAATTAAAAGATAAAAAATTCCAACAAAAGATTCGCTATGGAAACGGTTAGAGATTGGTTAACCGAAAATTCCATTAACACCTTGACTACCACGGCACGGGTGTATGTACCGCTAGATTTGCTAGATTTTAATGCCTCTTGTTATTTCAAAGTATCTTTCAATTAACGGCTATATTCGAAATGCACTAACCGTCACTTTTCGTTCCATTTCTACAATTGTAAGAAGATCAAACGCTACGGTAACCAACGCCCACCGTGGCGGTTAAATCGTTAGAAATCAAATAAAAATAAAAACCAGAGACTTATTCGAAACGCGTAGAACAGAAAATATCGGAGAAAATTCGAGCAGCGCGGTTAGCTTCCTCGACCAACGAATCCCACGCCAAACCTAATCAATCGATAGGATCGATCCAGCCGAACACCATCATCGGATCGCCTGGAACTCTTTCGCTCGTGGCCTGAAACAGGAAGTTAAGGTAGTACGGATCCTTATCTCCTCACGGAACGATTATATCCCTATAGGAAGTGGTATACCGAAAGAAATCATTTACAGCGGAAGGGCCGAACGCAGAGCGAAAGAGGATTATAGCGGGCTTTAATTAACGATTATAGACCATCCGGATCATAACTCAAAGCGCGGGCCGACGAGTATCCGGTGTACGGCCGTTTCACCCCTTTTCGCCGCGTGGACGCCTCGCGTTAGTTGGCCGTCTGGCCGGCGTCGCGGCGCGGCGCGGCTGCGCGCCGTGTCTACGCGCCTGCGCGGTGATTTTCACCATGCGGTCGCGCTTATCAGAAAAACGAACGATCGCTCGGACGGGTTACCCCGCGGCTTCTTCTTACCGCAAATGTGCGGCACAGCGAGGCCGAGTCGGCGCTGATATATTAACCGAGAATCGGAGAGATTAAAAATGAATTTATTATCCGTCGGGCAAAGGCAGGAACAAGGGACGAGGCGACCTCTGTCTATATCTCTCTCTCTCTCTCTCTCTCTCTCCGCTTGCGTACGCGCGATCATTTTTACCCGGCGCATAGAGACGGTGATTTATCGCGGCGAAATTAACGTAACAGTTTCGTGATTAATGCGGGACACGGTGTTTTCGGGCCGATAAACGACTTCGCGGGAAAACGGACGGCTCGCAGGAGGAGGATACGATTCCGCGGCGTATCTTAGCCTCGGCATCTCGCTCGCGTGTACGCGACTTTGTAAAACGCACTAATACCATCTTGATCGGGCGAGATTCTTAATTGCGTTTGAAAAAGAAACGAGAAGGAGAGGCTGCGGGTAAGAGGAGGGGGTGGAGGGAGGGGAGAAGGATCCTCTAAATTACGACGTTCGTCCCGAGCACTCTATTTAAACGTCGTTTATGATACCGGTTCGCTTCCCATGGAAACGCGGTCCGTGGCACGGGGAAATTAATTAATACACGCGAGGTAGCACGATGAAAAAGGAAGACAATGCCGAAACGGGAATAAATCTTTATCTTTCCCTCGCCGAGCTGGAATTCATAAATTCTTCCGCCGCTTATGGTTCGCTACGAATGACGGCTAGCCCCTCGAGCAGGGGAAAGGGGAGCAGGGAAACAGAGAGGAACCTAGGGTTGCCCAAAATGGAGTCGATGACTCCGAGCGTTTATGGAAACTCGGATTTAGAATCGAACGAGCGGATCCGAGGTATTAGACGAATTTACGTTACACGTTTCCTGTAATATCCTAATTCTTTTTCTACTTTTTCCGGCTAATAGTAATTTTTCTAATCCCTACACTTCATCTTACGTATTATACGTGTGCGGCAATGTCTACACCGTGCGATGTCTACAGCTGTTCCACTTTAAATTCACCCTTTTGCCAATCAAATACTCTTAGATAAATATATGATTTACATAAACACGAAGTGTATCAAATATGATGGTACGTGGGTAGAAAAAGGGCAAGGTGGTAATGGAAATGGTGAATTAATTGTAATCGTATTAAACAAAATTCGTGAAAAAATTCTGGAATCTGAAAATACACGGTCAAACATTGCGTGAATTAGAAATGAGTTGAAACGATTGCGAATCACGTTAATATTCGTATCGATACAAGTTGATCATCGTAATTCGAAAAACACAATTGAGTTGGTATATATAGTATGGTATATAGGATATTTCTTTATTGACTTCCTCTGAGGATTGCAATGGCCCCGTTTCCATAAATACACATTTCTTTGTCCTTTTTTCTACACATTCATTCTATTTCATTTCCTATAACCATTGCTCAATATCTATCTAATTTTGTCTCAACTAACTTACTTCTAACCCTCATCCTAATATCCAACCTCCATCTATAAGATTCTTTGCCACTTTTAATTGTTTCTTTAACTCCTCGCCTTCCAATTAACGAAGTTATGAAATGCACGATACACGTGTACTGTAATAGCGAATCGGTAATTACTACATACATACTGATCTAGTAACACGCGTCCTTTTTATAAAAAATTTTAATCTGTTACAGGCTAATTTGTATTTCACTTCAATTCATATTGTTTCGAGCGAAATATTTATATGCAACTATTCGATTCGTGAAGGGGTGAATTTAAAGTGCAAGGACTGTATCAAACATTGGAAGGGTACGATTGAAACTCTTGCGAGCACGATCGTAGTCGGTTTTATTACAAGACCATTAACGACAAAGAGGATAGAAAAAGCAATTTCTCGTAGCTGTGTGAGCCTTGTTAGCCGAGATATCACTAGCGCCCTCGGTTCTAGGAAACAGCGGGGTTACCTCCGCGTCTGCTAACGAGGGAGTGCTGTATACGTGCGGATACGTATATATAATAATAAGGTTAACGGCTGTCTTGTCGAGTGGTTTTTGTACAACCCTGTACCGAGAGGAAAAAAGGAAGGGGCAGGGGTAGGGGGTATAAGTTAGCAGGGCCCTCCTCGAAGGCAACAGGACTGTTTTCAAAAATGATTTCCGAGAACGGACCTTGAGAGATCTCTCACCGATTGCCGGTCCACTCCCACGCGTTCGAGAGAGGAGCTGTGCTCGGTCTGTTGGCCGACGCGTGGCTCGCAAGCCATAAACTCCGCGAATCGTTCAAGGTGAAGCGGGCCCGCGAGAGGCCGAGCCATCACGGACGTACACGAACAGGCCTGTGGAAGTCGTGCATCACTCGCCTCCTCGCCATCGACGTTCAACGCGCTCCTCGCGAGCGTCTTTTCATCGCTACCAGAGGTCCGACACATTTTTCTTACTCTCAAACGGTCGGACTTTATTCGGGGGAGTTGCGTTGTCTTTCGTACTGGGTTTTCGGACAAGTTTTCGTCTGAGAACTTTGAGGATTCGGGTTTGATTCGGGGAAATATGTGGAACCGAGCGAGGATAGAGTTGGGTTTTCAATTGGGTTTTAAGACGCGTTCATCACTCGCGCCTTTTCACCATTACGCCGATCCAGAGGTCGAACACATTTTTCTCCCTCTCGAACAGCGAACGATGGGACTTTATCGAGTGGAACAGCGTTTTATCGTGCGTTGGGTATTCGGAGAATTTTTGGGATAGGAAGATTACGGTTTAAGAATTTGTGTTTGATTCGACGGACTATGAGTATGTCGAAATATGAATCGACAACGGTGGAATTAACCCTTCACACTCGGCGATTCTTTCGTTAGAGAAAAATAGCAATTCGAAGTCTTTCTGCCACAAAGTCGACGATATTTTTAAAATGGTAAACAAGAAATCGTACAGAAATTGAGGGGTAGAATTATTTTTACTTTGGTATTCATTCTACGCATCATTGGGTAATTTTAAATTCGATATATTACTCAACATCGATCTTTAGAATCTGATGAAATGGTGTCTGAGGCTCATCTCTCGAGTGCAAAGGGTTAAGTAGGGATGGAGTCGTATTTTATGTTGGGTTTCAAGAGAATTCTTGGTTAGGGGAACTTAAGGATTCGTGTGAAATGTGGGTAGTGGACGCTGGAGTGAGTCATTGGTTTTTTGAACTTGTTCTTAGATGGCTGAGTCATTTGAGTAGTCATCAGTGTGAGGAAATATGGATTGGGAACAATGAAATTGAGCGAAGATAGAGTCGTATTTTGTATTTGATTTTGAGGGAATTGAATTTTTCTTAAAACTCTTCGGTCATCTATATCGAAGAAATATATACTGCAAATGAAATGACTATTAAAAGTTTGATTTCAGATTTTTAAAATTTGCTAAAATTATTTAAAAGGTACACGAGCTCTTGATAAAACTGTATTAATATTGGAGCTACCAAAATCAAATTTTATTTTTGAACTTCCTGAAAAGGTGTAGCTATTTCTGACAGATTCCACATTGATTTTTATAATATCAATGTGTCATCTTACTAATATGCTGAAAATGCTGGAAAATTTGCTCTAAGAAAAATTTTGCTTCGAACACTGATTTTAAAAACTCACGAGAATCTGGTTCAAGTGAATATTTAAAACCGGAATTTTCTTTAAAAAATAAATTTCCTAAGATTACCATTGCACGTAAACTCTTCATCATCCTCGACAGTTATGTTCGTCTTTGCTAGTCGACTGAACATCTACCTCGCTTTAATTTTCAGTTTCTTCAAACGTTGTTTCGTCATCTTTATCAGTCTCTACGAAATTTACATTCTTATTACCTCGTCAACGAATTTCATTATCATCGATGTCGTATATAATTATTCTTCGTCTTTTTCCTGACCATATGCGAGTTCTCGCTTTCTTCGTCGTTATTTGGACTTTTCGCTTTTTACGCGATGTTAAACCCAGAAGTAATTTTACTCTGCTCTGAGAGTTCTTTCGGACTTTCTTTACCGCTCTCTGAGCATCGACTGATAATACTAATCTCTATCGATGACCTACATGATTAGTGCTGGGAAAACGATACGGTATAAGCTACCTGATGGGTCTTCAGTCTCTAATATGTTTACCCTTTACGGAGAAGCTGAAAGATAAGAGATAACGGGACATAGAATAAATAATATAAAAACTTTATTTAATTTATTATTTAATAATAACTACAAAATTTCGTGTACACCTTTACAAATTCATTAATTTTACTAATTTCTGTTACTAATTAATGGGTGTCCTAGAATTCGCGCGAGATTTGAATTTTCCGTCATTATCGCGCTAAGGTGTTGCCAAGGAAAAGAAAAAGATAACGTGACAGTTGACAGTTCAGGATTATTGGAAAGAAAAATTACAAATTTGGAATGTTTAATTAAATACCAGAGTTTTCTTGCGTAATTTTTGGGACACCCTATATAACGTAATTTAACTTGTCGATTTTAATACTTATTTTCTTCTTCTTCTTGCGACATCTCTTAAATACGATTAATAATATATCGAGAATTCGATAATTAGGATTATATTGCAACATTCAACTGGATAGTGTTAGAGTTTAATTATCGGTTTATTATTTTTATGATAATCTAATGTAGAAATCGATGTATCGTGTTAATTATCAGCGCATATATAAGTTTATGGGCCTTGGGAGAGATTTGATTTGCTTCAGGTTATGGTGGGTATCCGGCCTACTTAGGGGCCAGGATGGACGCTTGATTGATGTTTATTGGAAGAATTTCTCGTTTGAGATATTGTATCGTTTTCTTCCATTAATTTCAGTTTTATAGCTCTCGGGGCAAATTCTTGGAAATTTATTCACGAGAGCGATAGCTGTTCTTTACGGCGTGTTAATTTACATACTCACGTGACAAATGTTCCTATGTTTGAAGGACTTCGGAGTTAACTTTATCGGCAGGTAGAGTACATGTTTTCACAGCAAACACGCTGAATTACAATACTCGATGAGTTTTGGGTTACGGACAAATTTCGCAATCTTTTCATTTCTTTTCTCTTTCCTTTTCTCTACGGATGGTTCATGTTCCTATCAGATTGTCTAATCCTATACGGAAGCGCAACAAATTTATAGCCATGTGTCAAGAATAACAAAAATGTTATTATATTTTATTTTGAAATAACGCCCATTTCGGAATCTTCTTTTCGTACAAGTATCACGTTAGACTGTAATTGACAAGAACTAATCGTAATAACCGGCTTTCGACACGATATCAAAGCGATGTCGAAGTCGAACAATGTCCTTCTTTCGTGAAGTCGTCGCACGAGTTCAAAGACTCAAATTAAATGCGCTAAATTGAAATATAAAAGTATATATACANACTAATCGTAATAACCGGCTTTCGACACGATATCAAAGCGATGTCGAAGTCGAACAATGTCCTTCTTTCGTGAAGTCGTCGCACGAGTTCAAAGACATACGTTTAATGCGCTAAATTGAAATATAAAAGTATATATACAGTAAAAACCAAAACGTACAAAAAGGTTACAAATGAAGACTTAGACTACGAGATCGATGACTCTAACGTGAAGCACTCGTGATCTTAAAATTAGACTACCGCGCTTATTCCTTTATGATAATATATACCCAAGAACTATCTTATGTTAGGTCGCGTGTATGCCTATGTATAGAAAGGCACGAAAACTGCGCAACTTTTGTTTTTAGATGGGTAGCGAGAAGGGGGTAGACTAGATAAATAAATAGATAAATAAATAAATAGGGGGATACGAAGAGGGGAGTAAAGAAAGGAGTCCTTATTGTTATTTATTCAGTTGTTATATACATTATACGATACTTACAAGTAGAAGCAGTCTGAAAAATTGCGAATAAACGGATAAATAAAAAAATAAATAAATAGGGGGATACGGAGAGGGGAGTAAAGAAGAGAGTCATTTCTTGAATATTTCCCGGGCTTATGTACGTTATACGATACTTATAAGTAGTAGGAATGTGAAAAATGAGGAAAGACAAAAGGCAAGTGACGAGATAAGAGAGGGAAAAGGAAAAGGAGGAGAAGTATCGGGACGTGTCAGCCAGTGTCGCATCGGTCTGCCGGAGCTGGTATACAGGATCCAGTTTCCCGGCGTTCTCATGAAAATTCACGCGAATCCTTGACCCAACTGTGTTCCGTGTGTGCGAGCCAGTGTGCATCGTCCCTGGTTCGCCGCGCGGTTTAACCTCCAGACGGCGTGTGTGTCGCGTCTATCAGATGGCTGTGCTGGTCCGCTGGCTCGGCAATGTCAGTACCCACGACGGCCAAATGTGCCTGCTTCTTCGTGTATCCCGTCCCGCGGCTCCTTCACGGTCTGATTCCCCCCCTCCACGACTCGGCCATTCGTTTCCCACATTTTTATTCCCCCGATTTCGCTACCCTCTCTCTCCCCGCCTCTTCGTCTCTATCCTTGCCGGGTAGACGAGCGGTAATTTCCTCGCCTAGGGGAATTTTATCGTCCGAATTTCATTTCCGGTAACCAACGACGAAATCGACGGGTTTGGGGACACCAGTTCTCGGTAATGATCGCGATCCGATTCGAACGCGCCATTTGTCTTGCTTATCCGCTCTCTCGCGATTTGATGGATCGGTCACCGGGATTGACACGCGGAATTGAAAGAGTCGTTTCAGCGACGATTCAATTGTTAGTAACGGATAATATATTTATTCGAGCGTAATTAACCGTTCGAGGCCCTTTCTCGGTTCCTGATCAAAATCTGCCAAGTTTGTAGTATTCCTCGTTGAAAAATACCAAAGGGCATTATTGCGCTGTTTTCAGTTGTCACGTGCAACAAATTTTTCGTACAGTTTAGTCTTGCTCTGACAACTTATTACCTTTCAGCTTCCTAATCAATCTTACTCGCAACTTGCTCTGAGAAAGATCGTTAAATAATTCGTTTACTAGGTCTGCATAAAACTTTCAATCGTAATATCTGTAAAACAAAGGCCTATTGCGAAGAAACCCATTAGGTCTTTTTAATAATAGGTATTTACTTATTATATATTGTGATTTCTTTTTGTGACAGGTAACCGTCAAGTAGTGCATCGATAGAAACGGAGCCTGCTGTGATTATGGGCTTCGTAGCTTAGAGTCTTTGAGGACAGGATAGAAGAAGTCTTTATAAATAGGCTAAGTAGAAATATAGAAGGATTATATATATATATCTAGTTTGTTCTTTCTTCTTTCATACATCACTCTTCAGTCATTACACGCACACTCGTTTTTCATAAATTTGCTCATATTGATATTCTATCCACACTCGTCCAACTCGTCCTTTCTTTCCAACATCGATATATTAGGTCGTCCCATAAGTTCGTTCCGCGGTGATATTTACATTCTTCGTCGCATTTTGTAAACTATATCGATGATTAACGTCTCTTTGTCAACGAAATAGGAAGAAGTCGTAAAACGAAAGGGCGACTAAATTTTTTCTTAATATTTAAAGGTTTATTCGACGTATAATCTTAAATAGTAAAAGTAAAAACCGGCACGAATTTATGGGACGACCTAATATATATACGTATATTAAACTCTGTGTTTACCATTACCACATCGGTGTTTCGAGAACGAGGCGTTGAACAAACAGAAAAGCGGAGAATTGGCAGGAAAGTTTCTGCTTTGATGTGTTTTATGAAGCCTTCGAAATATCGCTAATTCCATGTTCATCGGCATTTCATACTAATGGTAATACCGATGCCAATGATTCGTTCGATATCGCGTGTGTCGAAGAACCGTACTAATCGTGACATAGTTCAGTAGCATTAGGAAAGAATGTGTATATGTTTGTTATGTGACGAGTCACGCGTGTTTGAAGCTCTGCCTTAGTCGGCGTACTGTATCGTAGGGAATAAGACGTGTGTGGACTAAAAATTAGAGCGTGATGTACTCAGTCGGTAATATTAACTTTAAAACTATCAAACAGGTTAAAGCGACTAGTTTGTGATGTTTCATTTTAACAATTTCCAAGAACACGCAAAATGGTTTTGAGAAAATTTATGTTTACTTTTATTCGGATTAAAGGATAATTGTTTATAGTCATTCGTCTTCCTCGTATCACTACAATTACCTTCGTTTCTATATAATAAACGTAATTACTCGTTACAGATTTACGTCTACCTATTATTTACTCGCCTAAATTACTCCCGATTTAGTAGCGTGTATAACGAAATTATATTATATACGATAATATCTGAATAATAATTAAAATGAAAATAATTATGTATATAGAGGGTGTACTTCAATTACTTCGATATAAAAAGAAACAATTCTATGGGAAAAAATACGTCGGAAATGTGGAATAAAATTTTTTCGTACGAGGTTTTGTTTTTTCAGGAATTAACTAATAATTATGTATATACAGGGTGTACTGCAATTACTTGAATATAAAAGGAGACGATTCTGTGCGAAAAAAACCGAGTCGGAAATATGAGCTAAAATTTTTTCGTGCTTGGCTTTGTTCATGAGAGAATTAGCTTCAAATATTTACTGGTGCAGGTGCACTTAACTATGTCTCGAATTAGCGCGGTCCGCGCCACGTGTGTCGTACACGCCCCGCTCTCAACTTTCCGTTCAGGCCTACTTTCAGTTACGGTAGTCTCCTTTCTTCGACATAAAACACGCAACTACGACAATCGGTCGAAATTTTTCGGCAAACTTTTCCCGTCTTCCACCGTCTACACCAACGTTTCAACCTTTTACTTCGCAATGAATTTTCCAATCTTATGAATATTATCAACCATAATTTTATTCCTTAAAAGAATTAATACATTCTCTCTTACACTGTTCGATGCCTTTTAGAGTTTTTCGAGTGTTTTCAGAGCGGTATATTTTGTTAAAAAAAAAATCGTTCGATTATAAATCAAATTTGATTTTACAGAGGAATATTAGTACTATATAGAGCGGGTGATAAAGATTTTGGAAAAAAAATTTCTATCTTCGGAATATTTTCGTAAAAATAGCAATTTCGTAAACCTAAAATGTTTAAAATTCCAGATTCGGATTCGTCGCTTGAAAATGTATAAGAAGTCTTTCCATTTTCGAAAAACAAAACCTCGTTGATCCTCTTTCTTTTTATACCTGCGTTATCGCTTTATCGCAGCTATTTTTCACGCGAAGAAATAAAATTCGTGTAATAATTCTATATTATTAAAGCCGGGACGCGCTACGCGAGTACGTATGTATGCAACATACGCATACATTACGTTAGTTTCAAGAAACATCGAAAATTACAGGCTGTGCTACTATTCTGTCGCATACTGTATAATACTTGAATAGCTACATTCATCTACAATGTGTAATCTCTTAAATCAAAGCATAATTGAACACAGGCACACCCAACAGATGTTTACAGCCGCTTTCCTCGAAAACCAAATTAATTTTACACTTTTTCGTCGATTTTTTCACGTAGAATCGCCTGCTTTTTCCAATTCCAACGTGCCCTCTTTAATTTCACGTTTTCGATTACCGTGAAAACAGAGAGTCATTCTAATCAGTTAATTACATCCGATTTACTAATTTGTGTCATTACACCGTTACATCGGTATCCACAGATCCGTTCACAGAGATTTTCGACTTGATTGTCACTCGAGTGTATAAAAACTTAGAATTGCGAAAGGAAATTGCGCGCCACGCGCGTGAAAACAATACATGATTTGAGAAACGAAATCCGCGAAACGGAAATTATGACGGAATCGCCGGGACATTCGACTCGTGGAGGATCTCGCTTGAGCATGCGATTAAAATTCACGAGCACACCGACGATCGGCTCTCTATACGCGTCCGCCGTGATACGGGAAAATGGAAAAAAACCATGGGCTGTACGGTTACGTTTTAATCGGTCCGTTGTTCTCCCACGACCATTTGTCACTGGAGGCGAGGTATGATTTACCGTGATGGTGGTCGGACACGGGGAAAACATCGGCGTGTATCCGTAACCCGGGCGTTCGCATTCATCGATCTTTATTCGGTGAAATAGCTGAAGAGACCCGTCATGCATTATCATAATATTAGCATCGATGAATTCGTGGAAGTTTGCGATTTGCATATCCGAGCCCGGTATACATACCGCGTGTTCCACGTACATCTCCATCGGCCGGCCTGTGTTTCGCTGACTGGCCAAGGTCAGCCAGAATTGCCACGTGGCGGTGACACACGCGTGTCCAAGCCGAACTAGAGGGTCAACTAGAGGGCCGAATCGAAGAAAGACCTCTCATTCGAACCCCACGCGTCATCTCCACTCGTCGTTACCATGTAAAACGATTTTTCACTCCTTCTCTCTCTCTCTCTCTCTCTCTCTTATTCTCTCTGTCTATTCCCGGTAAGTTGGCGTAACCGACTCAAGGTGAGGACGCTTCGCCATTTTCGAAATTTTTCCGATGAATGATTCAGAGACGCGCGCGTGGAGATCGACGGAGAGCTCTCTCGCGATGGAGGAAGTACCACGGAGAGATCGCTAATTAGAGGTTGCGATCTCTATTGAGCTTTAAACGTTTAGTCGTCGAAGATTTATCGCCAGTCTGATCACATACCGAACGACGATTGTGCTGTTAATACGAGGGAGTGGCTCGTTATTGAATGATTGAAAAATCCATAGCTCTTTGCATCTCGTTGGTCGTAAAGGGTATTGTCCGCGATTCGTTTTTCCTTTTTTTCTTTTTTTTTTTCTTCTTTTTTTCGAGGTTCCTCGAGGCTCGTCCAGAGGCGTGTTCGTTTTGCGGGAAAATGGTAATCGACGGCTGGATGGAGCCGATAATTTTGATTTGTTCGCGAATTAAACGGAATCGATGCAGAAGTAGCTTTTAGTATATTAATAACCTCGCGAATCTTTTTGTGCTTTGAGGCTCGATGGTTTCTTGAAATCCGTTTCATGAAAAGATAGAATTGATGGAACGGTGTGGAAGTGACGGTGAATTATTTTTGGGTCGTACGACCTTCTGAGATTCGTTTACTTTATTATAAAGTAGGAATTATGGAACGAATTTGAAAAGTTACAAAATTACGAGCTTGTTCATTGATCATCCAATATTAATTTTTCAAAGCTTTTGATTATAAATTCAACGCAAAACCCATCGTTATTCCCCATAAGATTCTCAATGTGGGAAATATTATTTAAAAATTATTTCAACAAACTTGGTGACTCAAAATGAAACTTGGTGTTGGTAAATTGGGACAAGAATATCTTTCGCTATTTTTAACGAGGAACGCAAAGTATATTTCTCCAAAGAATATTTAAGGAATAAAACTCAAAGTAATAAATCAATTCGCTCTTCCCAGAATTTTCTTCTCTCTCTTTCTCTCTCTCTCTCTCTCTCTCTCATAATTCTACGAAGACTATCTTATTCTAGCACATTTTTCTAAACATCATTCACGTCAAACGGAGCACAAATACATTATATTTGCATAGGAGCTCAAATACATCATAATCATAGATTACAATTTATATAGATTACGATACGATTACATATTATAATTATACGGATTTACGATAAATTACATTAAGGTAATCTCACTCATCAACACTCCAAATTTTTCCGTCATTCGAATAATATTCCACCGATTCACACGTTACAAGTGAAACTCATAAATATCCCTTTACTACAAATTCTACCTCTCGCGAATAATTCCAACTAATGGAGGTCCGGTGAAAACGAGAAAATTTCAAATTCGCCAGTTTGGCCGCCATGTTTGTTCACCGGAGCCCGGAGCAGCGTACACCCATTCAGGTATCCGCGATTCGCTTCCTTTTCCCGCTATTTTCCTTCCTTTTTTTTCTCTCCTCCTCTTCAAATCGCCGGTTTATTCATCCGGAAGCATCGAATACACCCTTCGGGATTCCTCTGATCGATCGTAACTCCCGCATGCATTTACCGATGGATGAACTTATAAAAGTTTCCGTAGGGCCGGTACCGGTCGATCGTAAACTCGATCGCGGACGGAGTTTCTGCCGGATTGTACGGAAAGCGAACATTGCCAGTTCAGTTTCGAACAGCGATTGCATCCGCTGTCGTACAAAGTGTGCGTGTCTCGGACGATATTTCACCGCGATAGCGCTCTTTTGTTTGTCACGGCATCCGGGATGAAAAGTGTTCCTCTCCTCTCCTCTTTTTTCCCATCGGCTCGAAAAGCGCGTTATTGTTGCGCGGTAGCTTTTGCTTATACGTCTATGACGATCGTAGGATCGCACAGGGGTGTGGTACACCGATATGTGTGTACACAGGGTGTCTGAAAAGCTCGGGACCAAATTTCGATACCGAGGTTAATCCTTTGTTATACCTTGACGAGTTAGACTCGCGATCAGGATCTTGGGCCAGACCTGAATGTCACGAGGCTGACTCGTTATTTGATTCGTAATATTAGACTTATTTGTCAGCGAAAATTTATAAAACATGTTTCAGTTCGGTTCCTTTCCCGAGCATTCGAGCCCATCGCTTCCGAGTTAACTCTTTAAGCCACTGTGGACTTAAAAATCTTTTTGATGCACTGTAATGGATGTTGGGAGATTTTTAGACCCACCTCTAAATATTGGCAATAGTTGCATACATATAGACACGGTAGGACTATTTGAGTCCCACGCTTGAATTGAATTATTACTATTTTTTTATGTGTCTATATTATGCGATACCTTTGTTAATAAAAGATACTAATTTTATTTAATTTAAACCGCGATCAAATTTCCGTGTAACATGGATCTATTTTATCGTCAGAAATCCTGTGTCTCAAAGAGTTTAATGCTTTGTTATGCTTTGACGAGGTTGACTCGTAATAAGAATTTTGGATAAGAATTCGATTTTTCAATGAGAGTCTATAAAACATATCGCGAAAATTATTTTGCAAAAATTATAACGAAGATCGAGTTGTTAGTCTGCATGATATCCTATAAGGACCAATCGTCCTTAAAAAATTGATGGTGTACATGTAGAATTGTAAAACGAATTTTCTCCTTAAGTCTTTATTAAAAATATTTATTCAAAGCCTTTTCGAACGTAAATTCAAATTTTTTTTTAATCTATTTGACGTAATCTCAGTTTGGTTCCAACCTTTTCGGGCACCCTGTATACGCAATGCAGGAACTTTTTGGATTTATTTCTTCCTTTATTTTCTCGCAATTTAAGTTAGGGTGAGGTTAGATTTGGATTGATGCTCTTCAGCTGTCGCTTGTATTTCTGCGATGGCTGTAGGTCTGAGGAGAGTAGTATAACGACCTATGTATGTGCGTAGTGGATTATTTTTTGACTTATCGTAGCGAGGGAAAAAATATTTTTTATCCTCCTTTTATCGTATTTTCGTTTGGTCGAGTTCTTTCATTCTCTATGAGATTAGATTACACGTACGTGTTTGTGAAAATAAATAATATTAATACCTCGCAACAGGAACACCTTCATAGTGAATTGAAACCGGTTATAGCTCTTGGCAGGACGTAATTTTACGTCAGCAGCTATAGCCTACGAAATGACGTAACCTTACGTCAGTGTCTGAGGATGTGTTCAAGCACATGTCGTCCGACGTGAATAAAGTCCACGGTTTATTTGGCAAATTTTTATAAGGCTGAATTATGAGTTTGACATCTCTTTTTTTATTTTAATTGGTCGGCAGATAGAAAGTTAGGTCGTTTTGTTGGCAGATATGATCACGGATGTGACTCGCAATCGGCCATTGTGAATCGTTTAATATTCATCGTTTCTGACAACCACGAGGCGTATTCTGACGGCACGTGTGTTTTGGAAATAGATAATTGTCAACTCCAAAAGACGTTTGAAAGTTGTCAGCTTTTCGTATCCAGTTATTCGTGTATAAATCTATGTACACCGTTTCAACCTGCAATTGTATAAATTTATATAAGCAGAGGTCGTTTCGAGGTTCTTTTGGATTTTTATTATTCATTTCGATTCGATGTATTAAGCTTATAAAAGAATTTTTAACACTGTACCCTTCTATTCGATCTATTTATTCAAATGGCATTCATAAATTTTTAAAAAAGCTTACTGTAAAATTTAAATGAAATCATAAATGATAAAACAACAACGAAATTATATATCTTTGGTTTCTTTGAGTACTCTATTGCACACGTGTTCTTCTCTTAATATCTTTTCTCTACACTAACTCCCTCTCTCTGAAAACCTAGTCATATATCAACTTTGGAAAATAAAGAGAAATTAAATTACGCTTATATCTGATATTGATTATTCCGCAGCCTTTAGTTTTCCAAATTTTTTAAATCTAATTCTTTGTTTCTCAATTTTGAAAATTTAACTCTTCTAATTTCTCAATNTGAGTACTCTATTGCACACGTGTTCTTCTCTTAATATCTTCTAATTTCTCAATTTTTTATTTTTATATAAACATATACAGTGGCGAGTATACAAAAAGGGAAACAGTATTAACGCCATACATTGACCGGCACAATCACCTGATTTAAACTCCATTGAACATCTTTGAAATTACGTAAAGAAGGAAATCAAATTGATTAAACCTTCCAATTTATATAGTCTGTACGCTATAATTAAAAATGCGTGGAACGAATTATTTCTAGTTCATTCAACCAATGCTGTGCAATGATAAAAACAAAGGTGTCCCAACAAAATATTAATTACCAGTTACCAATATGTTCTACAAATAAGAAAATTTATATTTAAAAAATAAAATGAGTTACATTTTGCAACAAAATTTATTTTCCTGTTTAACTCTTCGTCCTCAACGATGTATTTTTTTGTTAAAAATCAAGCAATGTTAATTATGCAAACTGTACTCATAAATGATGTTGAAGAATCGTACTTGAAGCATGCGCAAACAGAATAGAGGAAATATTAGTATTACCATTAGGACTTTGCATTAAATACGAAGAATTCTCTATTTATATGTTCGCCACTGTGTGTACTACCGAATTGTAATTTTATAAAGGTCTAAATTTAAAGAACGAAGGATAATAAAGGTATCGTTACCGCGTAATTTATGTCAATCAGAAATGATAACAGATACGAAAATATTCGTCGCTCGATAAGCCAAGAGGATTTCACGGACGTTTCTTGTAACGCGTGTAGACCGGTCTTCGAATTACGCTATTCATTGCAGAAGTCATTCGAATAACAATGGGTCCGTTAAGATAGCCGTTGCCTCCTTTGTTGCTCATCGACGATAAGCATAAGTTGCGTAATATCGCAATAACAACCGCATTTGTAATTGGGGGAGATTCGTCAAGGCCGCCACTCTCTGTGCGATGATTTATTCCGATTCGATAACGCGGAGATTCTTTGGACCTTTATTAATTCCACGATGAACGCTTCTCACGAGGACATGAAACATGCATTACGATTCATAAGTACCTAAACGTTTGCTCACTCTGGGCAAGTTACAATTCAATTACGAAATTACGAATGAAACGATGATTTTATCTTTTAGAAGCGTCGAAGTCGTGTTTAATAGAATTACATGACACGAGCTTGACTTGGAAAAATTAATGTTAAATGTCGAGGCAAAACTGTGTGTGAATTTTTCTTCTTTTATTTATACATCTTTTTTTTTTCTGTTCGCCACAATATTATTCGGGAATATCGATAGAACTGTTAAAATTACATTAGATTTAAAAAGCTACAAAATTTTTGAGGAGTACAAAAATCCATGAATTTTTCTTCTTTTATTTGTGCAATTTCAAATCAAGATAATGGGGTATGTATTAATAAGGAGAAAATTTCAGAATTATGTCAATAAAGGTAGCAATTGATTTAAAGATATACAACGTACATTTATCGTAGATATGAACCATGGTGAGGCTAGTGTACTCAATAAAAAATCGTCTGTGAAGAAGATATGATTGTAATTACGATGTAAGAAGTTTCAATGTGATATCGATTCATCTTTTGTTCGTATAACAGCCTAAACACGATTTTTTATCGAACACATTAGCGCCACCACGGTCCATATCTACGTTTAATGTCCGTAACTATCGCGTTTATCGCTGAGTTATTTGTTAATTTTACTAATATAATCTTGAGACTTTCCTCAGTTCATATATATAATATTATTTTAAATACTATACTTAAATGTATATATTTTATTTACTAAAACCAGCAAATCTAAACGTTTCAATATTCTTGTGTACCAGTGTATATTCAAGACAGTTATAATTTCTAAATAAATTCCTTTCTTGTTTTTTTTACCTCTCCGTTTATTTTTGGAAGAAGGAGGTTCTAATAACAAGTTACGAAAATTAGAAACCATTTGCTGGTCACAAGGAGTTCTTTTAAACTGACGGAAATGCCAGTGGTATTTCATTTGAATACTCCACTGAATACGAGTCTTTTCAGAGATAATTTAAATTTATAGTCTGATGATTTCATAGGAAGATAGCGAACGCTGCTCCCAGTCACTAATTTGTCATTAATTTATGCATTTCGGTAACATACGCTGTCGTTTCGAACAGATAAAAATGTTCAGATACTTGCGAGTGGTACTGTACACGACTGAATGATAGATAAGAAAATATTTATGGGAACGGATAATGAAGGTGCAAGATTAAGTATACATCAAACTTCCCAGTTTGTGAGCAACGTTTTAAAGGAACGGAGTCAAAGTGGACATGCAACGAAAAGGGAAAAAGTATGTTTCGAATCTGTCATGATACTATCATTCTAAATTATTCAAGCAAAACGACTGAAACGAGAAAATATCCTTCGATATAGCGAATACAGATTTACTCGATCATTCGCTTCAATGTCTTTAAGTATCGAACAGGGACTAAATAAATAGTGAAAATCTTAGAAAAAATATAATATGTCGAACGTATCTTGAAATTAATTTTGCTGAAAGTAGTTGCATTTTTCCAATAATTTCGAAAGTAACAAATTCCAAAGTTCTCTTGTAGTATTAAAAATAATTTAAAGAATTGAAATTTTGCTGTGAGAAAATTGTTTGCTCGAAAAACAAAATGTCTTTGCAGGTATTAAAAAATACAATGTGCCCAGCATAAAAGGAAATAAAGGGCTACTTAAAAATATTATAGTTATTGACAGTACACCTAGAAAACGTACTTAACACCGTATATTTATAAAAAATAATTTAAAAATAAAATATATAAAAGATATCAGTTACCGTCTGTTTGTTAAAAATAATTTTAAAAACTGGCGAAAGCAACAATACAAAATGTCAATTAAAATTCCTTTTTGACACAAAAATATATTTTTCATTGATGAAGAAAACGATTTGCAAGGCGCGTAACATCGAAAAGAAGGAACGCGAAAAAATTAGGTCGTTGTAGAGCTATTTACGAGCGTAACGAAAATAACGATGCCTGTAATCTGTTATGTTTACAAAGCAGATGACGCAATCTCGATATTCGCCTGATCACTGTACCACTTGGATGCTTCCTTCCATATCGACCAAGGTGAAACTCACAATGCCCGCTTTGTTCCAGCTCAAGTGGCAGACTATGAATTAGCGTTGATGATTCATTATGCGAATCTATAACATCGCCATTTTCATTGCCCCATTAATCGATTATTTTATTGCCACGCAGAAAAACATTTTTATATCTCTGCTATAATTTATCCCGACTGAACGATCCTAAATCTATAATTGAAGAATTTACGAGGGCAATTTTAAATATTCTGCTTGCAGACACGAGGCATGCTCTTATAGGCTAGTCCTGTTTATCGTGCTGCTATTTACGTGGATATTTGAAACATAATGACCCTCTTGTATTCCAGCTTTTTTCAGCTTCTTTTTCTTGCGAATAGTATTATGCAATCACTATAAAATTTCTATGGCTCTTCCTTATGATATTTTTTCTCGCTGATATTCGCGATATTCTTATTTACTAGTGAGCGATTATGGTTATACTGATTAATGTCCTTAGGACTGTGTTTCTTACCTTTTTGTATTGTATTTCGTACGCCTAGAACGCGTGTAGAATAAACTATAAGTATGGTATAACAATGAGAACAAAGTGAGTCATTATAGCGAATCTTCTTTGAGAGACTTGGCAGGTAAACTGTCCTGAAAAATCCAATGTTGTAGGCCAGTAAAAATGTATAAGTAAGGACTTATTAGCCAGAGGATTAATTAAGAAAGCAGATCCACAAACTTGTATTCTAAATTGAAAGTTCAAGTGAGTCATATAGTTTAATTAGGATGTATCTGTATTTAATTGTTTAGATGATCTAGGATTAGAGATTTAGAAGGCTGATCCTTTCACTTTTATCATAAATTGCACATCCATCTAGATCTTCAACTAAAGTATCGTCAAATTAATTTTTTGCACTTGACGATTTTAGAGTAGAGAAAAATAGCAATTCGAAGATTCCCTGCCATAAAATCGACGATATCTTTTGAAATAGTAAATAAGAAATCGCGTGTAAATTAGTACATGGAATATATTTAAATTTGATATATTAACGTTAGATCTACCGGCCTATAATGAGTAGCTACGTATATTATACAGAAATAAAGGTAATTATAGTGGTACGAGGAAGAGGAACGATTACAAACAATTATCTCTCGATCTGAATAGAAGTAAGCATCAATTTTTTCAAAAGCAGTTTATGTGTTCTTAGAAATTGATAAATAAAATATCCCCTTGGTATCAGAGTGTAGGCCAATAGCGATTTTTGGGTCTCAAGGACCCAATTCGATGTTATGCTCGAGTTGGAGGGTCATCTGCCAGGTTTTAGGTTTAAAAAATATTCTATTTTTTGGAAACAATTAATTTCCAAACCCGGTACGGTACAGAACACATGAATCGTTAGGAAACTTAGAGACACCTAGATACATTCTTTGTATCTCTATAAGCGTGTATTACACTAATATTAATAATTAATTTTGCATATTCTTCGCTATACAACTGTATACGGTCAATTTCTCTGCGAATTACAATAAACTCTCGGTAATTTCAATCCCAAACATCGGTCTTCAGAATTTTATTAAACAACGAAATGCTACTTATTTCACTGACAATTATACTACCAATCGGATAATCCCCGAACTTCTTCATCCTCCGATCGATTCTTGGCAAACTTGGTTCGAAGATTCCGAGAACACCGCGAAGTTACGTAATGGAACAAAAGTATTTCCAGGGTAAAAAATCCACGGCTACCAGACGTTCTAAATCCTCTGTTTCGTAACAAGCCGTAAATCATGAAAAACTAGTCTTCGTCCCGACGCGAGTCTGTCGGAATACGATGTTTAAGGTGATTAAAGTGGAAAAGCGACCGTTGGTTCGCGTCGTAAAGAAAATTAGCCGAGATCCTTTATCGATGCGACGACAAGAATCGGGAGAGCAGGAGAAGGAGAGAGAAACGAACTATTAAATTGATGAGAGGACACGTGAGGAGGAAAATGGATGAGACGGTGTCTACGTGGCTCAATGTCAGGTAGCAATTAGCTACTGACTCGAGGCGACCGCTCCGTATCACGACGATGGGAAGATCCAGGAGTCTAGACTCGTTTGATCGCTGATTCGAAACGCTGTTGCCATTTTTTCCTTTTCTTTCTCTTCTCTTTTTTTTCTGCCCGGCGAAATTAATTAAACTGTCCCGGAATATGGCATCGAAAGTTTCATCGTGGGACGATGTAACAGGAATATGTAAAATGGTTCCTGGAACACGTTACCAATAGGGAATTACGAGCGAGACCACGTTTCCTTGCGTTAATTAGGTACCATTATTCTGATTCGACGAGGTTCCATTTCTGCTTTTTATCCGATACACGTGTACTATAGGAAGTTAATTTTCTCTCGAGAGAGGAACATACCGCAGCGGAGTATAATTATTGTGCTTAATTGAGTATTCTGTTAATTGATTATGCGAGGAGACATAAAATGGCGTCGTGCATGGGAGCTCGGGATAGAACGGCTTGCGTCGCTCCATGTACTTTTTTGGAATTTTTAGTACACTTTTCTAACTCTCCGGGAATTCGATTATTGTCATTGATTTAATTAACCCTCGGAACTCTCTTGTCAAGTCACGAAACACGGTAAATAAACGTAATTAGATAAAAAGTTGACTGAGTAGATAGTTTCGTTTGCACACATTCCTATGCCTATTTTTACACATCGTCTATATAAACGTGATTAGATAAAAAAATCGACCGAAGTTGATTCATATCGACCATTTGCTTTTCGAAGTACATTTAAAATAAGATATTTGCAATAATAGAGTTATACAAAGAAAATTAAAGAAGAAACGACACGTAAATAAGTTCGGTAATTCCAGTATCCCGTAACGGATAATTTAAAGTACACGAAATTATTGAAAAACGAAATATCGAAGACGCCGACAATTTCATTTATTAATAACTTACTCCACTCGTAATTACTAGTTACAGAGTATCAGAATTACCAGACGATCAAGACGAATACTCCCAGTTTGTTATCGAAGATATATCAAAAGCTTAAAAAAAGAAGCAACAGGGATCTTAAATCACCAGAATTTATATCGTCAAAACGATCCACATATCCTCCTCGCACTATTTTAACCTCGCTCGCCCAAAGTGGCCACGATAAACGAGACACCATGCGTCCAGCCAAGTCAGACACGAAACATTGAACATAAACGCGAGACTCATTATTCTCGATCAAACTTTCCGCGAACGCGTTCACTGAAATACGCGGTTATCGTTCCGAGATTAATCAGAATTCCAGCCACGACGCTTCGTCTCGCGAGTTAGAACTAAATCGAAATGTTATCAAATAAATCAACGCTATTCTTTTATACTACTTTATTACTCTTAATTACAATTTTTCCTTATTAGCATTACACGCTGGTGACGCTGAATGATAACTGCTTTTGACGCTTAGTTCTCTCGAAATAAATACTACCCTGGACAAAGAACACCTATCTGTCTTTTCGGCGTTCGCCTTTGATCTTTCGGCATTTTAGTCTTTCGGCGTCTCAAACGAACGAGATACAGACGTATCTGATAACTGAAACGAAAAGAAGTAGAAAGAAGAGAAAATTCGAAAGGAAAATCCGAATCGGGGAAGGCTATTTTCGTCGAACCCGACGAGATTTTATCCGTGTAGAAGGTGAGTCATTATTACCACAGAGGTCGCCGAGAGGAGAGACAAAGAGAGGGAGAGAGAGAGAGAGGAATTATGTTGGTCGAGAACCGCAGAGACGTGGATGGGCGCGTTTTGAACAACCACCGGCTGACCTCACTGCTCTCCCCTATAGCCCTGTAAAGGCGCGTAGAACCACGTGAAAGGTGTATCGGTGGTGGTGTTTGTCCCAAGCCGCGATTTTCCTTCGATTCCACGTGTGCGCGGATCACATTCGATTATGGTTACCGAGAAATGTCGCTGGTGTGGCGTCCTTGCGAGCGTGGTCTCGCCCTCTGCCTGGCCGCTTAAGGTGCCCGATAATTGAGCGGTTCAAGGCGATCCCCCGTTCTCGAAAAATTGTACCCGCGGAGATAGGGCCCCGAGTAAGTGTCCGTTGCACTCTGTTGGCAGATCGTACGGATTGTTTTTCTGCGCTGCTAAAGGGACGTTCATTGATACTCTCGGATGATAAATATCTGGCGTGATCGCGCGGCTGACGACGCGAAATTGCTATCGGTGGGCCGATGACGCTTCCAGTCCTTTAATTATAATGTAATACCCTGAAACGCATGGCTGAGCATTTTAATGGAGCAGGGAGGGCAGATGCGCCTCGGCTTATTTGCGTTTCGTGCGCGGCTCATGATTGCCGGTGGTTCGGTAATTTGTAAGCGAGCGGCCAGTGTATAAAAACGTATTTCGATCCGCGATGAAGGTCGGAACTTTTTTTTTTTCTATTTCTCTTTTGGTTCTTTTTTTT
>NIJG01000016.1:821273-869677 GCA_002201625.1 Euglossa dilemma | reverse complement strand
GTTTAATAATTTAATAATTTAGGGCTGAAAAATAATTCGAATAATTATAACGATTCTTCGTGAAATTCTTATTAACGAAATAACGCGGTTTATTTTAACAGAGTTCGGGGAAGATTGAATTTATATTTTTACCGGTTAACGAGGCAACGAGAAGAGCATTCTGAAATCGCAGTGGCATTCTATATCGGGAAGACGATTCGAGTGGTTTCTCTGAATGCGGGATTCAAAGACGACGACGCGGTGGTAAAAAAGAAAAGAGAATAAAGGGTTGGTGATGTTCCAGTCGTAACCGGGATTTTCAGACACACAGTTCCATCTCAATCAGCGCGAATATGAATAACAGACGATGTGGGCTGTGCTCCAAGAACGAAGTTACCAAGCCGGATGTGCATGCACAGATATATCAAACGCACATTCATGCGTGACACACGGATTATTAGCTTCATTCAAATGCGAACTATCAGACTTGGAGCTCGAAGAAAAAAAGGGAGTATTCGCGAACAGGCGTGAAAAATTTCAAAAATTCGTGATAAATTTCTTTCTTTCATTGCACGACGACCGTGACTCATCCGTCGCTCTCACGCTCTCGTCGTCGATTTTCTTATCCGTGATGCGTTTCGACGAAATAACGCGGGTCTGTGTTATAGAAAACACGTGTGTTCGCATTTAGCACGTGATTAATACTAGAACTACCCGCCTCCGATGCGTGGCTAAATATATTACACAGAAATGATAATAATTGAAGCGATGAGAACAAATTGCTCTCCGACCGAATGAAGATCAACATTAATTTTATCAGAAATAGCTGCTGTTCTTCGGTAAATATTCGAAACAATACCTTAAGAAATATTGAAAATATTCAAAGTTATCTTTAGTCTCGACAATTTTAGTGTTAGACACTAGGTGTCTGAAAAATTCAACGAAAATTGTCATTACGTAAACGTATAATAATGAAATATATAAAAAATGATACGTAATAAACACTCAAAGGCTATACAAAATGTAAACAATGCGTAATACAAAATTATTATTAAATGAAGGGTCTTGTAAAATTTTCATTAATTGCCTGGAGAATTTCATACAATTATTTTATTTACCCATAGTAATTTCCTGATAAATTTCTACAAAATTCGAAGTTTAATATTAAAATAATATAGTACGTCGAATGAAAATACAGCTGAAGGGTATCAAAAGGGTATCAAAGGGGTATGAAATCCATTACCGGTAAAAGGGTCAAAACAGTTTCGCAACTTGAAGAAAAGCCTTAAAATTGCGTGAAAACGCGTTAAAAGGTTCCCGAGGACTGGAAGTCAGGATAATTACCCCTTTCTCCCCGTTTCTCTCTCGCGGTTAGCTGAAACACAAAGAGAGAAGGTATTACATCTGGATCCCTGACCGAATCTCTCCGTCCCATCGATCTTCCAGCATTTTCTATTACCCGTGGCTCCTTTCGCGTCACCCCTGCCCCTCCGCTGCTGGTAAAACGGCGAAGGACAAAAAGGGACTTCCGCTCGTTAAATAAATCGATTTCCCTCCGTTTCCTCCAACCTCTGCCGGCTCTTTTTTATTTTTCCAATCCCTGGCCACTTTATCCTGCCTTCTACGGACCACGAGAGATGCCCGTCGTTATTCGCATCCTCTCCTCTCCTCTTTATACGACGAATTATCAGAGATTTATGCCCGCTTCGTGTCTCGAGCCGCGCATAACCGGCCGGCCAATTATTTTCAATTAGCTCTGTCGTGTACACCGGCTCGTAATTTCCTAGCTCCGTTTTCGGCCTCGTCTCCGCGCCGGCCACGCTCGGCCTCGCGAGGTCTCTCCACGATAATTGTCCAGCACAACGGACCAATCGTCTGTAATCCTCCGACGTTTCTTACTCTTGTCAAAAGCTCGCCGTTGCGTAAATTCTTCGCGACTCCTCGCGAGGGGTGCGACGCCGAGGAAGCGGGAAAAGCGACGCTGTTAGACGCTGTTTAAGTGGGTCGGGATCATTTTTCAGCATAACGACTTCTTACCGGACGGAAGGATTCTTAGGAGATTTTAGTGTAGTTAAACACAGTCTTTTTCGCGTTTGATTATACTTTGGCCAATCGCTCGCGTGATGACCAGTTGTTATCCGTCGCTTCGGCTACTTCTTGTTGCTTGTACGAAATCCAGCCGGCAGTTTCTTCGCAGTATCTTTCGCAGCTGTTAATTGGACAGCCGAGGTTTTCTCTCGTTTTTCGATTTCGACGGTTTTTCGATATTACGGATATTAAAATTCGACGATAATCGACATTGTGAGCATTTTCGGGGGTAATAAGAAGCTTCCGCGAAACTGGCGATCGTGATTAAAATATCGATGTAGTATGGAAATCGTGTTACAATGTTTATCGATGGTATGTAAGTATATGGTACGGTATATGTCGATGTGATTGGGTAAAGAAAAATTATATTTCGTAAATTGGAATTGGCAGTGGGTAAAGTTCTTGTCATTATCCCGAAAGAATAATACCATGTGTAGCGTACAGGGAAGTAATTATATTATATTATCATATTATATTGTTGTCATTTCCAGCGTGCACAAATGTTGATACACTGACAACTTGGGTTTGTATAATAAAGTGCACTGGTTTGCGTTTTACACGTTATTATACTGGTTGTATGCGTTCTGATGCGATCTGTTTGATATCGGTTTGTGTTCTCGTGTCTATGGAGTTCGCGATGTTATCGGTTTGATGTTCAACGATGTTCTGCTGTGATCTGCTGATATTCGAGTTCGTTCTGATGCGATCTCTTTGATGTTCGAGTTCATTCTATCTGTGCTGTTCGATGTTTGTTGGAGCTCGGATAGAGCATGTCGTGATTGGTCGTTACTTGCTAGAAGAAAAATAGAGTTTTCTGATTGGATTGTGAGTGTGTCGGAAGAATCTTTGCTGGAGGAGTAGGTAGAAGGCACAGGAGTTTCGCTATTGTTTTGGGTCGTGCGTCTGTTTGTCGCTTCGTTGGATTAAGTCACTTCCTTCTAAGCAACCGTAAAGAAAACTCGTGTAATCATTGTGAAACATCCTAGCAGAACGCAACCGATTCGCCACATTTTACAACATAAATAACAGTAATAATATTCAAATATTATTCTTGATAATAATTTTCCAATAAATATCTCTTTCACCGAGTATGATGTGGTGCCCCGCGCAAGTTGGTATTTTCAACAAATTAAATACCCAAGAATCGCCCTTCGAGTGTGCAAATTGTTAGAGCACCTTGTCGCTAATATTGGTTTGTTTAAAAATTGTTTAAAAGCAAATACAAAATACAACTCTCGAAGAGAAAAAAGAAAAGCAGATTTCTTCGATCACTCGATCGAGTTCCTCCAGTTCCGTTATAATATAATCATAGAACCCCCTCGGGAAACGAAGCGCGGCACGGTGCCCCGCGGAAGTTGGTAACATCAATCGAGAATACTCCGGGCCGTCTAGAAAGTCGACGTGTTTCGCCTTGTTCTATATTAACACGGGACGTTGGATGAAATTTCAAAAAGCGTCTGCTCCCTTTGAAAGGCGAGTCTCGGTGTCGTCGTTGACGGCTTCAGTGGACGTAACTTGTCAACGGGGCGGCGACGTAGCCTCGGCATCACGGCCGTTAAACGTTCCTACTGGCACCAGAGGCACACGCACGAGGGCCCCGCTAATTGCTTATGCATCGTCGTGGATTTCGCCGCGTTCGCTCGAACCCCCTTACGAATTCCACGGGAACGTCGATCTCTCCGGCTCGGAGACGTTATGCAACGCTTGCTACGCCACCGTGTATTTCGAATCGCCGACAAACGACGCCGAGTCGCGGCGAAAGGAGCGCGCTCCAGGCTAAGTTTCCTCCAGTGATGTCTTAAACCACGGTGTAGGTATTGGGGTCGAGAACGCCGATATTTTTTTACGCTATTCGCGCCGGTAATTAACCACGCGATTCATTCGAGGGAACGAACTTGTCTCGCGTTGCTATTTAACGCTAGGACTACCTAAACATGGCATGGATAATCGGAATTTTTACGGTACCACGAACACGAGAGGAATATTTTAACCCTTTGCACTCAAGAGGCGAGTCTCGCTCGCCATTTAATCTGGTTCTAAAGATAAAATTCTAAAGATCGATGTTTATTAATGTATCGAATTTAAAATTAACCTAATATTCGCGTGTTAGTGTTGGATGTGAGTAAATTAATTGATTTATTTATCTAGCAATTTCATTTAAAAAAGTATAAAAGAATAATAAACGGTTAGAAGATGTATAAATTTGTTTCGTTCTTTCGCTCATTACTTCTTTTTACGACGAAGGACTGTTTGTTACTAAACTAACTTTTCCATAATAATCATCGCATACCATACATTCTAGATCTTTCGCTCAGACGTTGACAAATACGCGCAGCGACACTTGTGACATCGTTCGTCCTCGCACAGTCGCATTCACACCTTTTAAAACCAAATTTACAATAGATAGTATATTAGTACAAATAAAATAAATATTTCTTTAACTTTATTAATGGACACTGTAGAAATGTGGTAGAAATATATAATTATGTTAACTCTCCTATACGGTTCTTCTTCACGTGTCCACTCTCGTTTGTTTTTCCTTCTATCATACGTTATGTAAATATTATATACAGTCTATAAAACACTTCATTGCTCACAGGCATACTCGTTTTTTATAACAAACTAAATTGATATTTTTACTTCAGTATATATATATTCCACGCTGTAGTAATGGTTATTATAGAATCACCACTATAATCACCGCTAAGTTTGGCAAATGTGATGAATTCTTGAATATTTATTCAAGTAAATATTAGTCAGAAGAATAGTTTTTCGTTGAACACTATGACACAAGAGGCTGCGAATACCGATATTTTATAATCTACAATAGAAAGTCCAATAAATGACTATTTTATGTCACATGGATGTAACCCAAACCTAACCCAAACCAAACATAGTGGTGATTATATATAATCACTATAATACTGTCAATTATACATAATAACCGGCTTAATCATATTTACCTTAACATATATATATATATTAAAACCTACGTCAACCATTACCACATCGTGGAATGTCGAAATAAAATAATTCTATACGATTTCTTATTTACCGTTTAAAAAATATCAACCACTTTATGGCAAAAAGTCTTCGAATTACTATTTTCCTTTTATGAAAAAATCACCAAGTTCAAAGGGTTAATTGTAATTCTATCGTAATACGAGTCTATGCTAATTTTTTTGTTGAAAGCTCGTATATGTCTTTAGTAATCCGAGAAAGGAAAATTCTGGGCTCAGTCAGTTTGATTAGGTTGGTAGTTCTGGCGGTGACCATTTTGATGCCAGGGACCTGGACAGACTTGGTCGTGTGGATAGGAGACTTCTAAGAAAGGAATGGGTTTGACAGAGACACCGATTGAAGTCTACGCGAGCATGACGCGTATATTTGCATCAATATGAAATGGATGTCGATGGTATCGCGCGAAGCAAGTTGTAAGGACTGGTGAGAATGATAGTTGATGACGAAGTGGGCAGAGATCTGAGCACTTATGCGGGTAGTATTGTGTCTTGTATGGTTGTAGAAATTAAGCATTCCGATTTTACTCGGTCTTTTATGGAATCTTGACCGTTTTATGGTATTTATGAGTCACTTGTCCGGCCTCGGTGAATAAGCGATCTAGTATAAAAAAAATATCAAGAATTTTAGTTTCTTTGATATTTCAATAGGGCCAATTTTTCACGTATTATTTGGACAAAATTTAGAGGCTGAAATAGAATTTTGGATTATCAATTGTAGAGGTGTAATTGATGTAATTTTGTTTTTTTTATTTGAATGTCTAATTTAATTGTCAATTTCTGGTTTATTCGCTATATTCGTTTTATTTGTTTGATAGGTAGAATTATACGTTGTAAATGTATTTAATGAAAAATTATCGAGTTATTGCCAATTGGTAGACGTACAGCATGTAGAATGTTGTAGAATATTAATATGTAATATTTTACGAATCAATGTTTATTATTAATGAACCGAGACAAGAATTTATTTCGCGTCGAAATTTCATTCGGTATATTACGTTCAAAATTCGCTAAATTTAAACGAATTGATTCCATTTGATTCCGGATAAATTGATAACCGAATAGGTGTGTACATTATAAACAATATATTACAAAATGCCGGTGTAATGCAGAATATTAATATCCTCTTCAAATACCTTTATTTCGTGTTCATTTCGTATAAACATTCGTTTCAGTTCATAAACAGCATATTACGGGAATAACGCGTTTATTATGTCTCTTGAAAATTTCACGTGTTTTCATTTTTTCTACGTATCTTTCGCGATACATTCACGTTCGTATGTATTTTTCGCGTTTTCTCATAAAAAGAATATTATCGTGATAAATTTGATGAAATTTTTCTCGTTAAAATTCATGTATCATCGAAATTTAAATCCAACCTAATAATCCTACTAAATATTTATTCACGTGTCACATAAATTTCAATACATTTTTAATTTTATAAAATTAATTAAAAATGAATCTTACTCCCGTTTGGAAAACCTTCGCTTTTATTAATAACCGTACTGAACACTGCTCTTGTTTTAAATATATAACTATACGAATAAATTCATAAGGGAGTATTCTTGTAATCTGACTTTTTGGTATGCAATTTAAAGAATGTTTACAATTTTTTCAATGGAATTAACGAAAATTATAGAAGTTATATAGCTTTCGATAAAGCGTGTTTTTGGAAACAGATTCTGGTCTATCTGATTATTCGAGCTGCAAAAATCAAAAAGTATCTTAATTAGTATAAATATGGCTACAGCATGAACCACTGAAACAGCAAAATTTCGAAAATTAAAAATATACCAGCATTTTGAAGTTTAAATATCGATTTTCCTCGTGCTTACGTCCTTTGTGTGGTAAACGAAAATAAAAAAAAGATTTCGGTTTTTGAAATCCATAGTTCACATGATAAAGGTACATCGGATGAAAACCTCTCAAGATTAACTAAAACACGAAATAAATTAATTAAATTTCGATATGTTTAGAATCTTTGAAGGTCAATTTATTTTCTCTAATTTTTTGATTCATCTACTATATATATATCATAATACATACATGCAAAATTTCAACCGAATTGGTAACCTACTTTTTGAACTATTCTTCCCGCCAATTTGAAAAACGTGATTTCGAGAAAAACGCGGTCGAAGTCTCTGCTCCGCTGTACTTCAAGCATCCATAACTTTTCTAATTTTACAAATACGAATAAATCCTTTTTCACAGAGATTTTCAATAGCACGTACTTCGAGGAAATGTAAAAAAAGAAAAATTTCTTTTATCAATTCGGATTAAAAGAATATTCCCTAAATTTAATAATCCGTAATAAATAAAATTCCTCTCGGTTCTTAGGGTGGCCTTAATTTTAAGGGACGTTTACCCTTTCGTAATTACAGGAAATAGAAAAAAGAAAAGCCGCGTCGGGGAAACCTCGACTTTTATCATGGTCGACTATAAGCTTGTTTAAATCCCTCTCCTCGGCGTAACCACCGTGATATTCTTGGCCGTATTTTACGCGCGATGAATGCTTTTCACGGGGCGATGCAAAACTGCTTGGAAACTGGCTGAGCCGCAAAGACGGTGAACTAAGTGGCCGGCTTGCGGCCGGCTTGTTACAGGACCCGTGGTCGATTAGCGCGCCGGTGTCTCGCAGTGTCGCGTGGGCGGCCATTTTTCTGCCAAGTGGCATGAAAACATCCGTTCGGTCGGATGGCATCCGCCAGGAAACAATGCGACGCATTGTTTAACGTCTAAATCGAATTGGCCGCCTAGAAGAATCCCTCTCTGCAATTTCCTCGCATCTTCCACCGGGTTTCCCTGCCTCGCGTTCTTTCACGCGCGGAGGATACGCTGAGACGTTTAATCGCTAGTCGTAAATAATACGTCACAATGGTAGGCTTTCGATATTCTAATAGCGGATGTACTATGTGTTCGTGCTGAGTTGGCACAGCGAGTTTTCATTTTTAGGGCTAATTGACTCCGTTGACACTCCCTCGATTATAAAAAACGGCTATTATTGGTCAAAGGGTGACAAAGATGATGTAGTAATGTTAACATGTTGATGATCTGTCCGTTTGGACTATGAAAATGATGCAACTCGTTGAGAAAGATCGTATAATGCTACAGAAAGTTAGCTTTTGACCTTTTTTTCAGATACATTATAACATTTATAAGATTTATTTTTGAATTTTGAAGCTGCGGATCTCACGGTTCGTCGTCATCCGAATTGAAAAGTACATTATTAATCCCACGCGGTAACTCCGCCTAAACGAAAAGTTCACCGTCAGTCAGTACGGCTCAACGTGTTAACTTTAACACGTTCAACCCGACGCATTTTTTCGAAGTCTCTATGATCGGCGAACACGAAATGATAAGTTGTGCATTCATCTCGCTTAAATCGCTTGCTTACTTCAGTAGCTTTCCAGTTATCAGTGGCTGTCACCAGAGTCGCTGTAGTTGTATGAAATTCTTAGAAAATACGTATAAAACTTGTATTCACGAATATTGAAATATCTGTATAAATAAAATACTCGTACTTATTTATGGTAAGTTATTCTATGGACCAAACTGGTTCTGGACCACCGGTGTTTGAGCGTGTTAAGAAACAGAAAACTAACACCGATGCTATCTCACTCGGTCTCACTACGGCTGTGGATGATTTTTGTCACCATTTTGACCAATAGTGACCATAATTTATAATAGAGGGAGTGTCAGCAAAATCAGTTAGTCGTAAAGATGAAAATCCACTGTGCCAATTCGACGCGAACTCATAGATCGCGATTCGATATCGTTTCTAGGGAATCGACGTTTAGATGCACGCGATTTGGATTGAAAGAGGAAAGCTTGGCGAAAGCTTTTCGCTATTTTATTAATAGACCTTTGAGTATTTATAAGTGGCACGTTAGAGATTGGTACTGAAGAGGTGGCTAAAATTGGCTGGTTACATCTCGGGTACTCTTTAGCTCGGAACTGTCGAGGAGATAGGAGAGTTAGGAGTATCTTTTCTGTTATTATTATTTAACAGCGATATTACATTCACGATGTTGCGTGGAACGTGTAATTTTCTGATAGGAATTTATTACTGACCCTAATAGCTCACCAGACTTCGCGACTTAAGGAATCTTCGTCACCAGTGTACGAAGATTAGTCGGAATATATATCGAGTTTATTAATAAAATTCACGTATATTTGTGGAATTGAAACGGCTTACGTTCATCCTAAAAGAAATATTTTCTTAACTCTGAATCTAATGACCGGTGAATGAGGAAGCAGTAGGAAGATTTATTACTTGTATATTGGAAGAAAAAATTGCGAAAATGAATGGCTTAGACGACAAGGTTCAATGAGGAATTTTAAATGACATTTTTGGAACGGTTATTTAGGACATGATAGGTTTAGCGTTATGCAATATTCTTCTTACAGTAGTTTATGGAATGTCTAATGTAAATTGTATAATCTGATAAGAACTTATTAAATGATCAATCTTCATTCATTTTCAAATCGACCAAAATCAAAAATCTTTATCAGCAGTATTGAAATATTTATCACAAGATATATCGAGCTGATTAATAAAATTTTCCATTTACACATTCCTATGCATTTTTGAAATTAACACTCCTTACATTCGTCATAAAAGAAATATCTTCTTAAGTAATATTTCATCGCAATAATATATAGCAAGACTAATATACGTTAGATATTCTGATAAGAACTTATTAAATGCTCTGCCGAAACTAATCCTAACAGCTCACGAGGCTTCGCAACCTAGAAAATCTTCACCGGTAATATCTAAAAATTAGTCACAAAATACATCGAGCTACTTAATAAAATTTTCCATTTAGATATTCCCTCGCATTTTCGAAATTAATTGCACTCGAGAGGCGAGACTCGGTCTCGATTTAATCATATTCTAAAGACCAATATTAATTAATATATCAAATTTAAAATTGCCCAACGATGCTTGCAATGAATATCGAAATAAAATAATCCTACGTCTCAATTCCTATACGATGTCTTTACCATTTTAAAAATATCGCCCACTTTATGACAGAAAGTCTTCGAATTACTATTATTCTGTAACGAAAAAATCGCCGAATACAAAGAGTTTACCCTTTGCAGTCCGAATTACATTTCAATTTTGTTACTAACAGCTCTCAACGCTTTAAAACGTTTAATTTGAAATTTACATCGACAAAGAAAACAGGGCAATTTAGCTCTATTGTTAATATCTCTCGAAACAATTTTCTGATGTCGAGTCACCATCGACATAGGAGTTTAAAGGATTAAAACACCTCCGATTCATCCTAAAAGAAGCATCTCGGCACTCTGGAAATATGGACGCGTGTCTCGTGATTGTCAGTGGCGCCGCGGCGCGGGAAACGCACTTGTACACCGAACCAAACGCGATCGGGAACGCAAGCCCATCTACGTCTTAGAAACTCGGTATTGGTCGTAAAATAAAAAAAGAAAAATCATGAATCACCTTTCCGCGAAGCGGCTGGAACGCATAAGAGATCCATGGAGCGTTTATAACTGATCAGAATGTAGCGAGATAGCTAATGTACGAGGAGCTCGTAAAACATTAACGACTTCGTAACGTGTCTCCCACATTCTCTCTCGCGGACCGTCTCTCTCTGGCCAGCGCGATCGTCGGAGCAACACGTGCTCGTTTCATTGTCAGTGTTAAGGTAACAGGGATCGGTAGTAATACGGTTCCGTGGCGGCGCTGTGTGCCCACGCGGTTGAACCGCAGAAACATTCGGGCCGCGAGCCTTCGAAGGCTATTTTATGGAAGCGAAACGAGCGGCGCCCACGCGCGCAACGTGCTCGCATAGCGCTCGATGTGCCAGATGATACTGACGCCGGTAATACCTACGTCTATCCATCCACGTTCGGCCGCCGGTATATATCTTCCCATTAGTCTCTGCCCACGTCGGCCAACTTCTCGCGGCACGTGGGTCGTTGACTTTGACTGACTCGCCTGCTACACGCTCCCCGTTCCCTATCTTTCATTGTCTTTTCCTTCTCCTTCTTCCTCTCCTCCTCTCCTCCTCTCCTCCTCTCCTCTTCCTTTTTCCATTCCGCGCCGCCCTTCGTTATTACCTCGTTCGATGCCTCTACGCCCGCAGCTGTCTCTTGCCCTTCATCGACACCGATCTTTCATACCTTTTCCCCTGTTACGTCCGTCCACTCTTCCCTCCATCTTCTTCCCCGATCGTTTCTGCCTGCATTTCTTCTTCAACCGTTTCGATGGTGAGGGTGGAGAGGATATTTTTAGATTTCGGGTGTACAGCTTCGTGGGAGGTGCCTAGGAGGCACAGGTGCTTCGAGTCTTTGTTGTATGTTGATAAGTATGCCGTTGCTTGCGGCGGTCTTAGAAGTCGCAGAACTCACTAGCGCCACCACGGTCTGTACTTATAATACGTGTATTATAAGCAGCGGGTTTATCGACTTTAACGATATTACGAGTTATCGGATATGTCTGTATCTCATTCGTTTGACGCGCCGAAACGCCCAAAAATCGACAGATACGTGTTCTTTGTCCGAGCGTGTTTTGTTTCGTGAGGATTAACACGTTCCGTGCCGTGTGGGGCGTATACGACCCCCGTTGCACTTTCCGTTCAGGTCATTTGGAATTCTCATTGAAAAACAAAGAATTCTTAAAAATTGATCGTAGAATTAAATATAGACAACCTCACATCGTGTATACAGCGTTTATCGTAGCGTGGGGCGATGCATCAGGCCCTTAATACGTCCACTTATGGTCACTTAACCAAAGAAGATCGAGTTGCAAAATTGATCGAGTTGTAAAATTCGTGTGAAGAAGTAATTCGTACGTTTGATCATCGCTCGCCCATTTGCATAATTAATCAATAAATCACTACCACGGTTTACAACCCCTATAACATCGTTTCTACTCTTTCACTCGTATTAAATGTATGAAATGAGCGTATTAAGCGTGAGAGTCGGAATAATTTAAGCGTGCTGGTATCTTTAATACGAAGCATTACCGGAGAAAATGGCGAGAAAGGAGAGACGGACAGCATTGAGTAGGGAAAACGTAGGAAACCCTTGCAACCCCTAGAAGAGACACATTTACGTCCTCTTTAATTGCACGTCAATCCGACTGGCGGGGTTGGTTCTCGGGCTAAATACCGGTAAAAGATCCGTTGAACGGGACGATTAAAAAGCGCGTCGGACCATCTGTACCCTTTCCCGTGGCACAGAGTTGGCCGCGTCCATTTTTTTCCCTCGTTCGTCCGCGAGCCTTCTTAATTTACTTACTCCCTTTGCTCTCTCCCTTTTTCCGGCTATTTTCTCCCCCTTTTTCCCGGGCCAAGAATTTTAATGCGGGTTTTTCGTGCCGCTACCCCCACTCCCGCTGCCTACCCCCCCACCATGGAGGTCGGTGTCACCGTCTGGCCGCGGCCATTTCTTCCGGCGAAGCGGGCGAAACTTATCGACGTGGCCGGCATTAATTACGCCGGCTACGCGGGAGAGCCCCGCTTCGGCGAGTTATTTCGTAGCCGAGACTTTACGTCCTTTCGACGTTGTAAAACGTAGGTACGACGCTGTAAAGGGTGCCACGGTGTGTGCCGGACGTCGGTAATTTATGCGCCGGATTTAACCCGCGCGCTCGCCGCGCCACGTTCCAATGAGTTTCACGTACTCCCAGGAAATCGTCCAGGAGGATCGTTAGTGGCGTGATTGAGCCCCGGCCGAAGATTTATCGAGTCATTGTTGCGGCTAAGCTGGCTCGCATTTTACCGGATAAACAGCCAACTTACAACGCCGGACTTCATTATACCCGCGATGATCCGGACTCTTTCGAGTTATCCGGGGGGCTGCTGTGCACAGGGGGTGACCTTGGCCACGAGAAAGCTCGAGCGAGATTTTATAACCAGCGCGGATCGTCTGATGAACGCTGAGTTATAGCGAGAAGGTGTCCCGTTTCGAGATGTTTATTCGCGGATGACGCGCGTGCGCGTGGGCGTGCTGCGAGGCGCGAGTCGATTCGCGTGTTTCGCGAGTCGCGAAATGTTCGCTCGCAGGGCGAATTGAAAGCGTTCTGCGACGGTTGTATTATGTTTTTAGTTCGTAGAACGGGTTCCAACCACGCGGAGACAAAGATGGGTATGATTTTGTTTCTTTCGATCTCGTTTCGCGTGGTTAGGCTACTTCGTTTAGGTTCTTCGGTCAGTTGCGGTTTAACGAGCAGTGATTGCTATTTTCGTACCAGTAGTCATGACTCGAAGTCAAATTGGGTAGTGACATGACGTCGATTAGACGTATCTTTGGATACCTATATCTGTCTATGCTAGGTTTAACGAGAAAAGAGGGAAAATATAAACAAAACGTGATCAGCGCTATGATTGCAGTTGAGTGGCTGTCAAACGTCGACGTTCAAGGACGAATAATGAAGGATCCTTGTCAAGGTCCTTGTCGATGGATCTTGTATACGAGTTCAGCTTCTTGCCTTTCGCGCAGGGGTCAGGAAAAGGTGTTCGAGTCCTGTTCTGATCGCGCAGTTGTTTGTTTTTTCTGTCAGTTCTCGTTAAACGAGGTATAAATCTCACTAATAACGATACGGAAGTTAGTTGGACGTATATCTAAGATCAATTTATAAACTTATGGCGCACATTAATGTTATTGTTAATGCGTATAGACAGGGTGATATAAATATAGAATTTTTTAAATTATAATTGAAATTTTAGGAATGTCGGACTATAAAATATAAAATATATATTTTTTCTATGATAATATTTAAAATATTTTATGGTTTAAGCTTATAAACTTCTAAAGCATTTAATATTATTATTAACTAGCGAAGGTAATATAAATATGAAATTTTAAGAATGTTATACTGCAACATACGTACTTGTCAAAATTTATTACCACTATATATTTTATAGTCTTTGAGCTTATAAACTTATGCGAATACTTAATGTTATTATCACGTATGTAAGCAAGGATGATATAAATTTTGAATTTCTTGAATTAAAATTGAAATTTTAAAAGCGCTACACCGTAAAATACTTAAGTAAGTACATACGTGTAAGGATTTATCGGCAATATATATTTTATTTGACAGCGTGTACGAATAGCGACACGCAAAAAGGTAACTAAAAATATTATGACTAGGTAAACGCTATTCACAGTGGAGGCCTCGATCGATCGATGCATCGTTCGTTCCTTTTTTTTTTTCTATATTGTAATATGTAAAAAATTTGTGCGTTGATAGGTCATTTTTCTTTCAGAACACGATATCGTGTGGCCGGTTTTTGCTGAAAAATCCAATCGATAGTTGAACGTGTCGAGTTCCGATAATCTTTCCTGTCGATATTTAGACAGAGTAATATTTTTGCGAGCTTCCGGGAAACAGTTCAATTAAAATAACTTCCGTGTTGCAATATTTTATGGGAGATTTTAGAATGATATACAGTTTTATACGCGTTACAACCAGAATACTCGTATCTTCCGTTTTTTTTTTTTTTTTTTTTTTTTTTTTTTTTTTTTTTTACGGTAATAAATCTTTTCGCGTTAGCATTTACTGTCAGTAAAATACGAATAAAATCGGAGAACGTTTAAATGTCGTGCTTTTTGGGGGAAAAAAATGTTGAAAGGTGCAAATAGCTGCTTTTATCCCATTATTTTGTTAACTATTGCCGTACGAATTTTCGTTTCAAACGAAACCCTATGCATTAATGAAATATAAAGTAAAATATGCAATTTTCTCGATATTAATAACTTTTGCAATTTCAACCCACATGAATGAAACGAGGGAATCTAATTATTGGGCGGATAAATTCTCAAAATTCTAATTCTGAGTTACTAAAATTAGAAAATTTCTGTGTCAACTTTCACTCCGGGACACGAATTCGATCATTATCCCATCACCTCTAAAAATCTCCTAGCCATAGTCACACGAATACCAAAAATATATTTCTCAATATTGCTCATTCTTTCTTATTTTTACTGTTCCCATTTATTCAGTGTCGATATACTTTTGCAAGTTTCTCAAAATAAATTTACAATTTTCCCGTTGTCTTCTTTTTTTATTTTTATTCTTCTCATCCAGTGTTATACTATTTTTATCTATGGGCCAACATAAAATTGTGTAGTAACACCAAAAATAAACTGCACATGCTAGCGATGTGGGGGTGATTCCTATCGCTTGTGTCTCCTGTTTTGGTATTCTTTCAATTTTTACGTAATACCTACAGTTACATTATAATCTCTCAACAAAATTTATAATTTTCTCTTTAAAGATCGTTATAAAAAAATTGTTCATCCCCTGTTCGCAAACACGCGCTGTTGCATTAGGATTTTTATGACGTGGCTTGGAAGGTTTTCCTACTGGGAAAGAAAGCTCAAATTCGCCAGTTGTCAGTAAGAATCCTTCCGGTACGACGAGTTTTATTCTGCTCACACTTTAATTTCCTTTTCTAATTTATCACGCACCATCGCCGTACGAAATTTTCTCAACGAGCTTAAAATTGTGTTCATCACCTCCCGTTGTTTCGCTTACACGCGATGCATCTTCGAAGCAGCCTTACTCTCCGTTCCGATGGGCCCGAAGGACCGCGGCAACTATGCCGATTATTCGCGGATCAGGTGGTCCCATCGGCCGAGCCACGAGAGGAATCTCCGTATTAAGAATCGCTGCAAATACTCGAACAATTCCCCCTGCGAATAATGCCTTTCTCATCGAGCCGGAAAAATCTGCCGAACGGAACGGAAAGTGTCTCCGCCATTTTCAGCTACCATGCATCCTCGAAGCTGCATTATCCCGTGGCGATGGGCCGAAAGGTCCCCGGCAACTATGCTGATTATTCGCAGATCAGGTAATCCCATCGGACAGGCCGTGAAAGGAGCAATTTGTTCGTCGTTCACCGATTACTATCTCTTATAACTTCTTTTTCTTTTCCGCGAAGCAACGCTGTGACACCGAAAACCACTAAATGCCGCTTAAGTCATTCGACGTTACAAGCAGCCGCGGAGGGCCACCGGCCGTAATTGCACGACATTCCTCTCCTCAGGAACGGAGAGCACCGTCATTATACAGGTGGGCACGGCAATTCGCCGTTGCAGCGCCTGCGACCTTCCTTTTCCCTTTTTTCCTCGCCGAGCTCGCGGTCCCTTCTTCGCGATCCGCCGCATTCTCTCGATAAAACTTGGGGATTCTTGGCCCGTCGCTTCGGGACCCAAACGTGTAATTGGCATTTCCAACTTTTCCTTTTTCCCCTGCGTTTCTCTTTTCTTCTTTTTCCCCCTCGTCTTCTTCCTCTCCGTCGTTATCGTCCATGACTCCATCCGCGTCCCCGTCTTCGTCTTCGTCTTCGTCTTCGATCCGGGATTGAGCAGTTTATGGCGATGAGTTTCGGGAATATTCGGCAGAGGGATAATTTGCAACTATGTTGCGACCCACGAGGATTATAATTAATATCCGCGGTTCCCTCGATCTTGTTGCTCCTGCGCGAAATAACTAGATGGCGATCGGCCGAGCAGCGCCGCCTCGTTACCAGGGAGCAGTTTCGGAATTAATTTTAAACGCGGCGGGAAGCGAGGATTTTCACTGATGACAATGAGACAGGCCTGGTTATGGTGATCTACATTCCTGTCGAGATTAAACCAAGTTAAATGCGTTTTTATCTTTACTATTTTTGCGAATTCGATAAACTTTTCCATTTCAATGCCTAATGGTGCCCGACTATTCGCGTCGTCAGAGAGTTCTATATCGAAATAAATTTATAAAACGTTATAAATGGTTCAATTTCGTTGCGAGAGGATTGAAAATATTTTTTATGGAGTCTAGTTTTGTTATATTCTATGCTGGTGTACGCTACGTGTGCTAACCTTTAGTTTTGTGGTCGAATATTGGTTGTTTTGTTATAAATGTTTGAAAGCGTGTATTACTAGGTGATCGGTATGAAGCTAGGATCAAACGACGATTTTTCTTATGTGCAAATACTGTTTCTAGAAAGAGAATTGATTTTACTTTTTTGTATACTGTTTTATATTTATGTTATTCGCGTGATTTCCAACAGATATTTAAATACGATTGGCATTGCTTTTTTGTCCCTTTATATCGTAATATTCATTTGAAATTTTGTATTTGTATGCTATGACATACGTATTAGTCGTTGAACCAAGAAATCGAACAAAATAAATAATTTGAACAATCTTTTTATAAATAGGCGACAAATTTTTTCTTCTTTTTCTTCAAAGAAGAATTTTAAAAAATCGTTTTTAAAGGTTTATCGACTAATCACGTTCGTAAAGAGCAAGACAAATTTTTGTATTCTCGTCTTAGTTAAATGCGACCGAAATTACTGCCGATTTTAGATCTCAATATCGAGACGCTACACATACGCCCTTATAACCCTAATCTGGAACACATTTTAAAATGTAAAACAAATTCTATTTACACTCTTATAGTTGCTTAACCCTTTGCACTCGAGAGGCGAGTGTGAAACGCCATTCAATCAGATTCTAAAGATCAATGTTAATAAACATGTTAAATTTAAAATTACCCAACGACACGTGGAGTATCGAAATAAAATAATTCTCTGTCTTAATTTGTATCCGATTTCTTATTTACCGTTTTAAAAAAGTCATCGATTTTATGGGAGACAGTCTTCGAATTACTGCTTTTCTGTAACGAAAAGATCGTCGAGTGCAAAGGCTTAATAAAACCTCGTAATTCTCAAAATAATCGAGGTAACACACTTGAGGGAAAAAATTCCCAAAAATACGCACGTTTTTTGCGTTCCACGCCTGAGAGTCCCCCTTAAATGAAATTGAAATAAGATTTAATAACGTTTAATTAGATGGAAATAATTATTACTGCTGAGAAATCAGATAAGCACGGATGCACCGTATCCAGTGCAGGAGAAGCACCGTGTCTACAGGATACGGAGAAAGTTCTGTCCTTTTTTACGCTCGAATTTGGCTGCTTTTAAATTATTAATAACGCACCGTTGTTTTATACAAGATTAATGTCGATTTCTATTCAGATAGACGTGCAGCTGTCCGTGTCTGATTATTATACCGTGAATATCCGTGTCTTTTTTTTTCTTTTTTATACAAATCAAAACTATCCCAATCTCGTGTACTCTACGATTAGTCGTCGAATGGCTTTATCGAATAGGCGTTATCGAAGTAACGGTAATTATTAGGAACTCGTTGAGCCGTGTAATTTTCTGTTGCTCGTTTTTTTTTTCTTGTTTTTTTTTCGAAACGAGAAGCACGTTGGGATATTTAGAACGGAATACCGTAAGACTGGTATCGATTTTCGATGATCGCGAGCCTGTTACGCAAGCGCGGCTAATTGCAGGCTGTACAACGTTATCAAAACTTCATTTACATCTGTCTAATTAAGCGGCTCTTTAGGTGCTGGCATTTGCATTATGTCCAAACTGCGCGATTAGCGTTGCGTAATCCCTCGGTGAAAGGTTCCTAAACTCGTAGCGGAAATCACCCTCCGAGATCGAATTATTCAAATGCATTTGTATTTAAAACCCCATCGACCGTGTCTCTGTATGTTCTCGCATGACAGTTATCTCTCTGCTCAATTAAGAATACGAATTCTTTTTCCCGATAAAGTATCTTTTTATCGCCGCTTAATTCGAAAATTATACTCTCGTAATTTTGAGTATTACGTTATCTGGGCGAAGTAATTACATATTTCTGGAAAAAAAAAGGAGAGAATGCCACTCTATCCCCGGTCCGTATGGTGATAATGATAATAATTGCAGAAGCGTAGCTGATGCGATGTAAATAAATTCCGGGAAAAAAGAAAATACACCTTGTACACCTCAGTCCGTGTAAAGAGTGATTAAAAATGTTCGATGTAATTAACGTCGAATTAATGACCAAAACGAGAAATACGAAAATTAGCATATTCTGCATGCCTCGGCAATTCGTAAGACGTATTCCGAATATCGCATACATTATTTCGCGGGCAGATTATTTATGTACTTCATTCAAGAAGGGAACGAGTTCCTTTTTTGTCTCGTCCGATTTTTCTCATTTCGCTTGATGCCTATGCAAATTTAACAGGTACGCGTTACTGCAACAAAAATTGCATCTTTGTCAATCGCGACACAACTTCTTCGCGAACGATTAAGATACAGATCAAGCAACTTTAACGTATTCTTGTAATAATGCTTAAAAATGNTTTTTTTTTTTTTTTTTTTTTTTGGTATATATATTTTCTTTAAGTACATGCTCTTGAACATTTTCGTGTAAAAAAATTTGTTCGAATTCATAAAATTGGCAAAGTTATAAACGTTTGAAGCTCAGCCATTGTACAACAAACTTTGAACGCATTTTTCTCGAATCCATATTTTTCAAATTAACGGGAAGGATACCTCAAAACCAGGTTAGCAATTCACTTGAAATTTCGTGTGCATATGATATAAAAATTAGAAAAAATAAATCGATCTCTAAAGATTCTGAACATATCGAATTTACGAATATACTTTATTTTGCATTGAAATTATAATTTAAATAGCAAATGATACCCAGGCAAATATAGTCGTCAAACACAACTAATTGATTAATGGATACTTAAACATAGCTTGCACAGATAATAGCAATTTCTGCGGTATGACGCATATAAGAAAAATGTATGAATTATATCTCAATACAAATGTACGCTAATTTTTTCAAAAGCAGATATACGTCTTCGATAATTGCAAAAACCCTTATTGTCGTATCAATTGTATTAACCCTTTGCATTTGGCGATTTTTTAGTAATTCGAAGAGTTTTTGTCATAAAGTGGACGATATTTTTAAGGCGGTAAATAAGAAATTGCTTAGAAATTAATCCATTTGCATCTTCGCTCTAAAAATCCTTTCGAGCCTTTGATTGAAATTACACGCAACAAACAGATTTTTCTTTATATGCAATCCAAAAATGATACATGTTTTAAAAGGCATCGTTGGATAATTTTAAATTCGACATATTTATTGATATGACAAGAACTTTAGAATCTTGAATTTAACGCTTTGCACTCGAGAGGTGAGTCTCAGTCGCCACTTAATAAGATTCTAAGCATCGATGTTAATTAATATATCATAATCGATTATTTACCATTTTAGAAATATCGCCTAAATATTAGAGAGTCTTCGAACTACCATTTTTCTGTAACGAAAAGATCGTCGAGTGCAGAGGATTAACACCTTTTTATTTTTCGTACCAATTTTCCGTTTTCCCGTTCGGCGAACGAAAACTCGAAAAGCGTCGAGTATAATTGGATATAGAATTGCAGGCGATAGAAAGCGACGTGGAGTCAGGCTGTAGTCACAGAGAAATGCAAAGAGTTACCGCGTGAATTATTGCTTAGAAAAATGTGAGTTTGGGAGAAAAAAAACGGGAGACCACGTGACACGTATCGAGGCGGAATAAATCTAGCAGGATCGGTCTATTAAATTACCGGACACATCTGCCGAAATAGGATTAGACAAATCGGATTTAGCATGCCGGCCGGTAGCAACAACGCTTGGCCGGAACAAAGACCATAAAGGCGGGCTCGCAAATGCCCATCACGAACGGCCTACCGTTTCGATTTGCCCGATCAAAGGCAGGAAGAGTCACTCGTGTCGGAAGCGAAGTCTTTGGCAAGCGTGCCGGCCTCGTGCTGCACCACGCTCTCTTGTATCCGCGGCGTCGGGTTTATCGACGTCGAATATTGCCCGAACGAGAGGAGAGCCGGCGGAGAGGGGGAGAGAGCGCGCGCGAATAACAGAGCGCGGGTAATGCACGGGCCGTGTAATTCGACGGTACGGAAAAGTGGCCTGCGGTAACGCAATCGGCGCATAATTCGTAACGAGCAAAAATACCGGCTCTCCCCGAGACGTTTCGATCGGCGATGTTTAACGTGTCTCCGCGCGTGCATGCGAACGCGGCCTTACGCCACGGTTTTCGCCTCTCATTGGGACAGGCGTGACCTATCGGCGAACATTTACCGGACGCCGAAGGCGATGCCTTTTACGTGATAAATTATTGCGAGGTGTGCTTCTCGTTCTCCTTCCCGCGGTATCTTATTATGTGTCGTGCATCGGCCCGAGTTTCTCCAGTCGCCGGGCCCCCTCGCGCGTTTTTTCTCATCATCCTCGGTCCGTTTGTTTCGACCCAGCCTTTTTTCTTCTCCTTTTTTCCCCCTCTTTTTTCTTTTCGCTCTCTTGCTTGCTTTTTTTCGCCCGGTGGGAACCAGCCCGGCCGTGCTCGTATTCGACCGTTGCGTCACTCGGTGTTATTGGTTAACGGTTTCGGCTCCAGAGAAGAAACAAGGACGATGGTCCAGCCAAGTGGGGGAGAGTTACAGGCAGAGATGGAGCTAGTGTCGAGTATCACCGATTCCACATCTTTTTCTCTAATTAGCTGTCGATAATTTCTGTTTTAATATAGCTTGGTGAGAGTTTACAGTGTATTCACGCCTGAAATTCGTTATTTTATAACGTTTAAGAAGATATTCGACTCGTACCGACTCGACATCATTTTCTCTACTTAGCTGTCGATAATTTCTGTTTTGATATGGCTTGAAGATAGTTTAGTGTGTAATAGAAACCTAAGAAGATATTCGACTGTTGACAAAAATGGCAAAATGGGCTAGTCTAGGTAATCGGAAATGAAAATATTGCTGATGGAAACGATGAAACCTGGTGTTTACGAAAATACGCGCTATAATTACGAGCGGCTTGGGACCGTAAAGGTTAGTGTCTAAAATAAGCACATCTAGGGACTGGAAGTACCAAACTGGTCAAAGTGACTTTTCCCTTGTATGTGTATTTACTAAAAACGTTCCTGCAGCTATTCTTAACAGTAGCAAAGCAGTTTCCATTTTTAGATTTTTATGTAGGTAAGGAAATATATATCTTTACCATTCTGTATTATCTAGGTACATATGCTATTGACTTAAAATTTGGGTACACCAATTGCATTTGTATTCCATATATAAATCTCAACTGCTTCGCCATATTTTAATCCTTACGAATTGTTTGTGCGATTTTATTATTGTCAGGAGGAAAATTCATAGCTTCCCCGAAAATAATTGTCTATAGTTATTCGTCTCTCCGTAGTAGTTACCCATTACAGGTCGCTAGTTCTGGTGTGAAATCTATTTTAAGTTTATTTATGGTCCAGCTATGTCAAAAAATAGATATTCGTGTCATATAAAATGATCATTTAAAAGCTTAAGAAACTCGCTTTAGGGCCGAGGTGCAAAAGGCGATAACATGTTGTAGGTATTTAAAAACCTATTTGTTTTTTTTTTTTCATACACACTTCCAACAAAGTATTTAGACACGTGCTTAACCCTTTGCAGTCTTATGTCGAGTGTGACTCGACATCAGAAAATAGTTTCAAAACATATCGTACACTTGAACATTACAAAATACAACAATAGCGTAAAGAAAACTGATATTTAATCGAGTTTGATTTCTTTTTTTATGTATTTATATTGTCCAATTTTTTAGTCGAAGTAAATTTCAAATAAGATGCTTAAAAACGTTGAGAGCTGCTGGTAACAAAATTGAAGTATAATTCGGACTGCAAAGGGTTAACGATTCTCGTTTATCCATCCACATAAATCCTAATAATCCTGAATTACAAGCCCAACAGTACTACATGTACTAAATCCAAATTACATGTCTGCAAACCTAATATCAAACCTGTATAGCGACTAACCTTCACACCTTCACTGCTAGATAGAAAACGAAGGTTCGAGGTGAATTCTCGACCTCCATAAATACAAGTTCCTATCCTGCCTGAGTAGACTCCGTTTAAAATAGGGCCTGCAAGGAAGCTTTACCGACCAGTCCACTAGCAGGCCCAGGAAGAAACGCATCCCTTCCTTGCGTCCTTCTACCTGCTACCTGTCATAGCAAGCTGCAGCACCAACGAACCTCAAGACAATCATATAACTCAGTGGAGGGATCTCAACGATACACCGACGAAAACCAATCTATCAGTATATAACAATCTTCTGAACGATGCATAATTTGAAGACAAGTATCTCTTATTAAATAGATTAGACCTTTAGATCGTGATTGCGAATAAAGGAGAAATCAGAACGAATTTACGTACCCAATTTTTAACGATCCTACTAGCGAAAGTCTATTACCTATTCTAATCTATTATTATTATTATGAGAAAACGCGATTCGCGAACAACGCGTGAATACCAACCGGCGACACCAAGGAACCCCAAGACATCTGATAAACCTCACACCTGTAATTTCAATCTACCTAATCTAACCTATAAACGTAACTCGAACCAATTGCTCTTGTTGTATTCCAAGACCTTTTATCGTATTTACAAATTCACAGGAGGAATTTCGAGATGAGTACGTACTAGATATTACGCTTTGATGTTCCAAAACTGACTACTACAAGAGGGAATTCCTGATTTTGGGACGTTGGGAAATATTTATTTGTAGGAAATAACGAGGGGGTTGATTAAGGATCGAAGGTTAGAAGAGGATGATGCAGGGTTCAAACGAGCAATAAGACGAGTTCGGAATAAACAGGGAAAGTTAGCTGGTTTGGAGTTTATCTAATTGATAGCATCTATAGGTGACTAAACAGTCATCCAACAAAACTCAGCAGACATTTTACAGGACCCCCTGTATAGTGTAGTGGATTGAATATTCGGATATGCGTGGAATATTGCAATCGCATAATCCATTAATCGATGACAACTTTCTAATCTAATTTATATCATTTATAACTCTAGTTGTCAAATAACTGCATCCTCGAGTGAAATTTGGTAATGCTCGGATATTGTATAATCATGATTTTACCACTAGAGCTACTGGCGTGTAATGTGTATCTAAATACAGTGCTTGCAATTGGTATTAATTAATATTGTAGGATTTTGCTGCTAGACGAGCTCGAGCTTTGGGTAGGAATGTTGTTTTAATAATAAAAATGGTTTATTCAAAATTATAGTTAATCTCTTCTTAATAACTGACACTTGACTACTGACTATTTTTAACCCATTCGCTGCCAAGTCTAAATTGTATAAAGTTATTCGCTTTGCCATTTCTGTTTTGCGTGTTATTGTTTATCTAAGTTTTATTATTTCAAGATAAATACATATATTTTGTGACAAATAATCATTTACACGTGTGTATAAAAATGAAACATATGTGTTAAGTAACTGACTCGCAAGTGATACTGAGTTAAACTTTGCACTTTGTCTACTTTCATACCCATTCTCTCTTCTTCGACCATACTTTTCTAACGAATTCTAAACATTCGGCACTGTTACAGATATACTCGTTCATCCGATCTCCTTGTACACAGTCTCTTCCATCCTCGCGCACTTACTCCCATTCTCTGCTGTTGCTCTTAACGCTGTTTCCTTTCTTAGGACTCATCAAATCGCGATACCCGCATATCTTAATTTCTAAATACGTCCCGCTCGCCATTCCCGCAATACGATATAAAGAAAATAAAAGAGCATTATTAAGTAATTAGTAAGTGCGGTAAGATGTTGAAATAGAGATGATTTATTGAAAACTTGTCCAATATGATAAAGATGTCAGCACGATCGATTTTGAAGAAGTGTCCGTTTTTGGGCCTGTCATCGGGGCCCTTATACCCTTCATATGCGCGTCATCCAGCCTAGTTTCGCTTTTGCCCGAAACAAAATGGATCTCGCCGCAGGATGACGCCAACCAAATAAAGATTCATCTTTATTTTCAACAATTGCGAAAATAACGCGTCCGAAATAAGTGATTTTCACTCGGATGGTAGTTGTAGCATTAAGTGGCGTTAAATTCGTGGAATTTCGTTGCGTTTCCCAGGGTCCCCCTGTGCCCCGTGGAGAGTGCCCCGAGCGACAGTCCCCCTCGGGGGATATAAATCGTCGCATCGAACAGTTTTTATTCCCCCGTCGCAGGAATGTGTTCGACGAATCGATATCAGCGTCGCGGTGCCCTGGATCGGGTCAACGTCTCTTACGCATTGCCAAGGATGATTAAGATCGCGGAACGAAATCTGCCTGCTAACGAGCATTCCTTGCCCGTGGCTCGTTATTGTATTTCGTTGTTTCAACGACCGGCGAATTCGCCTCGCGCTAATCGATCAAAGGGGGGAGAGAAACACAATGGACGATTGGCGGCGCTGTGCGTCGCTCGCCGCATAACATTCCCGCGGCCGTTTGCTCGTTCGTCATTCCTCGTAACGCGTTCGCTGAAACGTTCCGCGTTTTTCCTTCAGCCCCCCACGTTCGCTGGCGCGTTTGTCCCGCGCGCAGGCGCACGGCGGATCTCGTCCCTAGATAAGAGGCGACGCTTTGTTCCTCTAAGCTGAACGGAATGGCAAGCAGCCCGGGATCATAGGAGTATTAAAATTTATGGCACGGATGGTCGGTGCACGTTACTTTGTTGGAAATTATAGGCGTACGTGGGACGCTCGGGTGTATACGTGGCCGCGTAAATGAGAGTTTAATATCGACATACTGCTGCCCGTTGAAAAGTTCGGTATCATTACCTTATCTCGTACTCGATCGGGTATTCGTAATGCTCGGAGCGAGATATTTCTGGCCCGGCATGCGTGTAATTCATGGCCTGGTAACGATGAAATGATTTTTTCTCGAATTATGTTAACGATTACGCTCGCGAGCCTTAATTATATGTTATTAGTCGTTACAGAGTAATTTATAATGCCGCATTTTCCGTTGTATTTTAATAATTAACCCCTTCGTCGCGCAGCTCCAGGCGCTTTCTCTCTCTCGATCCACGAGTCGGGGCAACTTTTGCTAATATGCGACAAGTGCACGGATAAACGGTTTTTTGTATCGTAATTAATCGCGGCGTAATAAATATAAGTGACAATCGAAGCGATTCTACATGCGCTATTAAGTAAGTACTTACGCTCCTAGCGAGTGATTAATTTCGGAGAACGTATATACCGAGGTAACTCGCGTTGTATTAGCGATCGGAGTTGATTAATCTGCGATTATGAACAGTCGTGAAACGCAGAGTGTTCCGCGAATATATTTCGGTACGGACAAAGACCGTGTGAGTTCGATGGGAATTTTATTTTCTGTTAAATTCGACGATAAATTCCAGTCGCACGAGAAAGCTATTTGCCTCTTAATAGCCACGTTTGCAAGCATTCCTCGAATAAACCGAAAGTTGAAACCGACTGACGAGAATTATATCGTATAGCACACGGTCATTTATCATTTTTACAAATGTCTGGTGTGCTGTGTAATAAACTGGAAAGACGGAATGCGCGAGGTGCAACAAATTTTCCAAAACTTTCTATTGTGACTGCCACTTGATCAGCTTCCATATAATCAGGGAAAAATTTCTGAAATAAAAGACTTATTCGTACAAAAGAATAAGGTTGGGATCGAAGTATAATCATCCAAATTTATTGGGACGCAAGCCTATTCTATTTTTGTGTACGTAGTTTAAGTTAGTCTTTTTACTTAAAAAGGGGGAAAAGTATAAAATATAAGTACCAGGAAGGTGAGACCCTTCTAAAGAATTAACCCTTCAATGATGAGTGTCATCAAATACCCTACAGTGACTTCAAGCCCTTTCCTGTTATAATTATTATACCATAAATATGATAAAAACTAATTTCGTTGACCTAGAACAAAATTTACTCCTATTAATTATTATAACCAAATTTCGTTGACGTAAAACAAATTTTATACCTTTTATTAATTATTATACCCAAAAAATGGTAAAAAATAATTTCATTGACCTCAAACAAAATAATTTAAACCTTTTATTATTCGTTATGCCACCTAAAATGCAAAAGCCAATAAAATCAAATTTCGTTAACCTAAAACAGAATTTCCAGCTTTTACGTAATTTTTCAGTATCCATAGTTCCACGTCCCTGAACTTCTCCTCCAATTTATGGATATTTATGGTAAAAATGGTCTTTTCCGCGGAGGGTTGCCGTTGTCGTTGAATTGGTTTCGTAACACACTTTTCCCGGTTTTTTCCCATTTTTCCACGATTATTCCGCCAAGAGCTGCGACGTAATCTTTTGTTTATATAACAAAACAAATAGCGCGCGAACGTTGAAATCTTGATTACGGAACTGATTAATCAAACGTTTGATCATTCGGGCCGCACGTCGTCCAATTAGTCCGGATAATCGAGATTCAACGTTGCGTCTATGACGTTCCGTATGCACTCACGTTAATTATTGCGCCGGTGTATTATATAAGATACGTTCCCGTAGAACGAGGCGTACTGGGAAACGTGCATCGCAAAGTAAACTTGACGCGATTAGCAAACAGCGCGCACATGCATTGTGCACCGGCCGCGATTGTTGTGCTGCTTTTATGCGATTACAAAATCGTTGCTAATTACTTACGCGCTGCACGATTTTTAATTCCCTTCGCGGTTTAAATTTCGCGCTTCGCTATTTTTCTCTCGCGACATCTTTGGTAAATCGGTTTAAGTCCGAAGCTGAACGAACGGTGTATTTTCTCTGTGATTTTTTTAATGTTACGGAATTATACAAGAAAAAGTATTATACGATAATGTAGTTTCTAGAATGTTGAAAAATATCGTATCTCGAAAATTTTACGAAAGATAAATGTATACGGTGGATAGAAAATATGTTCGAGCAGCGATCAATTTCAACGAAAAGTTTTATAAAATATTTTCTATTAAGCAATGCATACGTATTTTTACCAATCTCGAGATAGAATTTCTTTAAAAATTAATTGCTTATAATTTCTATGAAAATATTATTAGATATCGTACTAATATTTGTATGCTTCTAATTTCATAACAAAGATCGTATAATCGCTTTAAGTCTTCGTTGCATTGAACTTGCTAACTGTTTAGCAATAGTGCTAAGAATTTTATTCTATTCTTCTAACGATGTATTTTTTAAATTGTTTTTCAAGAAATTTGGTGGCTACGAATTTTTATTTCCAGATGACTCCATAAGTGTTCTATGACATTTATGTCTCGAAATTATAGAGGACTTTGTAACTGGTACGGAGTCATTGTCTTCTTATAAACGTTATTCTTCAGATGATTATCTCGTGAAAAAAATATAATCGTTTTGTAATTGCATTTTATTTGCAGTAGTTTGACAAGGTTCCAGTATAATATTCATGTCCTGTCGATAAAATGGAGTGCTCCAACGTCATTTGTATGTTTCTATTCTCCCAAATTATATTTGAATTAAACAAAAGCTAAATGTACATAAGTAGTATCAGTATCCCCTAGGAGATTTGACCCTAGTATATTAAAGTGAGAACTGAACCTGAAACTGAACCCAATACACGTTTTCTTGATGCCTTGGTGTCTCATAACCATTAAGAATACATCGGTGATATACGATTCGATACTAATTTCTAGAGGAAGGACTATCGAAAGAAAAACAGCAACTAAATTAATTTCTGTTAACAAGAAATTGGAAGTCTAATAGAAATCATTCGTGGAATATTAGACATTTCTCAGAAATTATTTCTAAAAAGCAAAGTATCTGTCTCCTATTACACGAAACTCAGAATTCCTAGTACTACTCCATCAGTAAGAACATTTTTACTGAAAAGACTCATATTGATAAAGAAAATCACTTTTTTGCACAGAACGTCTATCGTTTCATTCATTCGCGGGGTATTAAACATTTCTCAGAAATTATTTCTATAAGCTCCAGTATTTCAACCTTCTCTTACACGAAACTCACAATTTCTAGCGATACTACGTCAATGACAATATTAATTATTTTAAACCAGTCGCGATTTAATCAAATTCTAAAGATCGATGTTAATCGAATATCGAATTACAAATTACCCTTTAAATAGAAAATAATTCTACGTCTTAATTTCTTTACGATTACTTACCTTGTGGCAGAAAGTTTTCGTATTACTATTTTTCTGTAACGAAAAAATCATCGGGTGCAAAGGATGAATTCTTTACATTCGAGGATTTTTTCATTACGGAAAAATGGTAGTTCGAAGATTTTCTGTTGGAAAGTCGACGATATTTTTAAAACGGTAAACAATAAATGGTATGCAAATTAAGACGTAGAATTATTTTACTTCGACATTCAGCGTATCGTTGGGCAATTTAAAATTAGATATCTTAATTAACATTGATGTTTAAAATTTGATTAAATGGCGACTGAGACTCGCTTCTTGCGTGCAAAGGGTTAATAACGGAAAAATACGCGCGTTGGTAAAGAAAATCAGGTCTACCTCCTTATCAAAGTCTTAAGGCTTAAACCCGCGCATTTAGTCTGGATTTCCTCGACAACCGAATCGTGGAGAGTCTACGGACTTTTTCCCAGATCACGTGGTTGAACAGAACCGAAGCATGAGCCCCGAGGTCGGCGTTGGGGCCGGTGAATGGATACTTTAAATGCGAATTTGCTGGTGCATTAACTTCGGGAAAAGTGCGCCGCTAATGTGGCATTAACGCTTTGCGGCGCATGCACAGAGTGCAAAGCCCAGGAGCCGTGAATCACGGCCGTGTGCCGTCGTCGTGTCTACCGTACGTGGCGTTCGCTACGTGCGAAACCCTCCCCCCCCTCTCTCTCTCTCTCTCTCTCTCTCTCTTTCTCTCTTTCTCTTCTTGCAACATACATCAGCGTGTCTCTACCTCGGCAGCCTTCTCCGCGAGATGTCGCGAAGAATGCGCCTACCGGCGCGCCATCGACGACAAAGCGAGCCCAATGAAAGGGAAAACGATCGCGATTAATTCGCGAATTCGTTGGTTCGCCTTGCGAGAACGGAACAGGCTTCTCTCTTCGCTTTAGGCTACCGTCTGGCCTCTGTCTGTAAGTAATAATGGAGTTTAAGATATTTCAGATTGTCGTGGTCAAGGTTCCTTAACCTCTAAAGAGGGGCAGGTAAAACGCCGCCATTATAAGTACGTACATGCCCGGACGATACGTTGTTATTAAAAATCCATTAAGCCGTTTGACATATGCATCTCGCGAATTACTTAGGTACAAGTAAAATGAAGATGGAATATAAACGTTGGTTTAAATGGAAGGCTGGAATTATTATCTGCCGCGAAGGATCTTGATTTACTTAAACGCCGCTGTTTGAAATATTCATACGGTTGAACTGACACGAATTATATTTTTTCCCTGTCTCCCCTCCCCCTGATCCTCCTCGTTTTTTCTCGGTTTTATGTTTTATGGCAACGCGTGGCTCGTTTTATGTACCGTAATTATTAAACGGTTGTACTTCGTGCTCAATTTATGATTATATGTCATATGTTTAAGTAATACACGCTCGAGCAAATGGTACACGCGTCGTGTAATTAGGATTTTCTGTATTTAGATACGATAAAATGGTGTATCTCGTGCAGCATGATCAAGCGTAATTAATTTTTCGCGTATTCGCCGCTTCGCCTGTGCGATATAATTTATTTGCGAAACTTACGAACACAACAGAGGGGAATTTTATAACTGGAAGTATGAATATTTATGCTGCGTTATTGAGGTATGCATTTTCTGCTCGTCTGTTGTAAAACAGTACTGTCGCCACGGTAATTTGTTTCTTATCTTTTTTCCATTCGTCCGTTTGTTTTCCTTTTGTGGGTTTTTTCTATCGCGAGATTCCCGCATATGCTATCGACGAATCATCGATTTAAAGAATGCGACTATGAATGATATTATCCGATCTATATAATTCTTCCTCGTGGACGTTTTTGTTGAGATATTGCCTTAAATAATATGTTACGTATTTAAATCAATAATGCCAATGCGTTAACTTTTTCTTCCATAATCATTTTCAAACTCGCATAATCGAAACTCGTTTTCTTAACCAGTCGAATTAAAAGGGCATTCTTGTAATACGGCCTATAAAATCGATTTCTTTGAGATTTTTTCCAAGGAAACCATGATACTTATCGGTATGCAGTTTCTTCACTGAAATTTGTTAATGTTCAGAAAATATTCATAATCTTCTCTCAATGAATTTAATGGAAATTGTGGAAATTACACAGCCTTAGGTACATCGGTTTTTAAAAAATAGGCTCGAATGGCTGACGCTATTTCGGACCATCCGGTCCGACCAACTGAATAGCATTTGTCCATGTTTTAAAAATAATGCGATATAGTATTGTTGAAAAAAGTGTGGGTTTAAAATAAGGCACTTATATATGTTTTAACTGAACCATTGTATTTGTAGCATAAAAATTATTATAATAAGTAGATTGTTTGAACTTCTTTTCTTTACGCACTCGGCTCTTTTCTTTATATCTCACACGTCTCTTCTTCGGCACACACTCTCATGTCCCACTCCCGAATATATAAACAGTCACATAATATATATAGACATCGAAACCAACACTCACAAAAAAAGGAGCAAAAAGATTAAAAATGCAGTAACCGAATTCTTGAAACTACACTCTTTAACACATCGCGTACCAATCACCGTCGAGCTGATCGCAAATCGCACGATGGTGCGTGTCGCGGAACATGGTTTTGGAAGTTTCAGGACCAAAAAGCAGCATGAAACTACGTCTATTCCAGCGAGTGAAAAGAAAAAATTTCCTGCGAGAGCCTGCAGAGTTTGTGCCGCTCGTGGAAAAAGGAGCGAATCTAGATACTTATATAAATCACCCTTTATAACGTTTTATAAATTTATTTTGAGACAGAGCTTTTCGCAATGCGAAGAATAAGGCGCCAACGCATACGCAACGATATATCGTCGTTGGCACTTTTGGCAAGTGCATCGAACGCCGATATATCATCGTCTGACACTAAAAGGCTTAAATAACGTGCAATTTGCCCGAAAAAGATCCGGTCCCTGGCATATGTCTTAGAGATTTCTTAGAACGTGTTAAGCACGCGCAAAGAAAAATTCAGTTTTTTCGAAAGTTCACGCTAGAAGTCCCGGTTAACTACTTGCGCTATAAAGACGTGCCACGCACGTCGAAGATGCTTTTGTTCCAAAACCGGCAGCGACATGTATACCGCGTCGATAGGCATTTGTCACAGAAACAACGTGTCAAAAACGACGTGTCGTCAACACGACGTGTGAAAAACGTCACGTCAGTTAACAGTTGGATCGTTCATTATTCGAGCTACAGTTCCAGAGTGCACGACATCGCGGAGTGTCATCGATATCTTGGAAATATTTCTCAATCGATTTTTTTACACGAAAATTCTTGTAGTTTGCGTTAAGGCACTGCTCAAAGTTTGTCAAGGCGTCGATGTAACTCCTTACCGCGTGTTATATCGTAGAGCGCGGCTACCGAAAGTTAAATCGTAGCGCAAGTGGTTAAACACGTGGAATTGAAACGAGTATATCCATTCCCGATGTCGAACCCGTGGATCTGCCGCGAGTTCAGGACCCGTGGAAAAAGCGAGTCCCGCGGAAAGTCGCGTAGCTCGAAACCGGAGCCAACAAAGAAGAGAAAAGAGACAAAAGGTTCGTCGGAGCGGAAAGTGTTCGGTTTCCATCGACTCGGTGGATCAGATCGCCGCGTTACTTACCGACCGAGCGTGCTCCATTGCAGTGGCCGTTTCCCAAACGGCCATTTCCCGGCGTCGAAACCCCGTCCGCCATTTAAAGGAACTGCGTGGCCGTGGACGGGTCCGCATCGGGTTCGATCGAACGCACGGTAAAGGGAGTAAAGCGAATAAGAGCGTTATCTAGGATCGCACGCTCTACGATAACGTTAGTCCCGATGTCGTCGCGTAACAGTTTTAATTACGGTTGTCGGGACTAATGTGCTTACCCAAGCGACGCGAGCTGTTGTCGCACGCGACACAGCTAGGCGGCAGCTGTCTTCCGCTTTTCCCACCTACCCCTCTCCCTTCCGGCGCGCCCAACCACAGCCTCGTGTAAAGTACCTTTTTTTCTTTCCCTTTTTTCCAAACCGCCATAAAAGCTATTAAGCGTAATAACGCTAGATGCACGACCGAGATTAAGCCGAGTGTCGCGGAGATACGGCGGATTTGTCAAACGCGGCCAGGTCTACCGTGGATCTTGCCTTTGTTATTGCTGTTGTTGTTGTTGTTAAAAACATAACTATTGTAATCTCGAAATTAGGAGATGAGCTAGGAATAAATAGTTTATGAGATGTAAATTTCGAGAAGGGTCGTTTATATAAACGTTAATGTCGGAAAGGAGCCGGGTTAAATTAAAACATGGAAAGAAGAAGATTCTGTAAGATGAATCTTTATTTGGTTGGCGTCATTCTGTATAGAGATCTCTTTTGCTTCGGGGAAATGCGATAAGGTGAAGCGTTCCTCGAAACTAGGCTGCATGATGCGAGGCTGATGTCACCGAATGGTATAAGGACAAATTGATAGAGCTACTCGGATCGCGGACATTTAGATGTCATCGCGTTATTGTATCGGACAATTTTTAATAACATAATACCACAACTCTTAACGAAGATTCGAGGCTTTATTTTATAAACACTAGAGAGAGCACACGGTACGAGAGACTACGTCTCTTGTTGACAACTCGCGAATTTGGAAAAAATTCTCCCGCTAGATTCCGAATCTTCCAGGTCACGTCATAGAGAGCCCATGTATATTCCAACAATTAGATTAAAAAATTGGAAAAAAATTGGTATTTAGGTGGACTGCGTCATGTACCCTCTTTGCGTTCTCTCGCTTGTCGGTCAGTCGTTCTGGAAAGACACTCAAAGAAACGAATATATAACGCATAATTATAAGAAACGTATATATAACGTATAGAAACGTATACCTTTCTTGAGTAGCAAAAGATTTAAAAGATTAAGAAAATTACAAATTCGTGTTATACGAGACTCAGAGCCAAGGTCTGGACATTGTAGATTTCACTAATCTTAATACATTTGATAATTTGTTTATACATTTTCATTATTCTTTCCAGTCGTTATTTAAAACTTTTTTAAATCATATTATCTGGTACCGTACAAGTGCAGTGTTGTAAAAAGGTTTTCGTGATTTCTTTATCGCGTTAGAGCGAAACCGTGTTGTAAGATGCCGTGCTATAGGATGGCTATCTACCTGTAGTTGTCGACGAACACCCAGTCGAAAAGTTTCTTTGATTCATGGAGAGGCTGATAGGCGAGAAAACGCGTGTTTTATTCGTTTAGGTAACGACATTTATAGACTTTATGGATGGATATACTTATCAGAAATATCGTCGCGTGTACAGAGAGAAATTTAATTAGTAAGGAGTGAGTAAGCGTTGACGTGAAATAGCGGGAAATTATAAAATAGAGAATAACAGATGGGATTAGGTGGTTGGTGAATTAGATACGAGAAAGGGGTATGAGAAAGCCACTAATTTCACTGGTAACCAACGTTATTAACCAAATTGAATATACTACTTACGAAATTAATTCGCGAAAAAGTCAATTTCCTCTCCGACACTGCGTGTCTCGTATTTTTAATTTACCCAAAATTGCAATTTTAATAGGCAATTTCTGTCAACGTGGAGTCGAAAGAACATTTTTCCACGAAACTGATACTGCACATTTTCGACAAGCATAATTACAACGCAACTAAATATCCCGTGCCAGAAGGGAGACACGTAGCCGATACAATCAGTGTCAAAATAAAAAATTGCAAAATAAAACGACAGATTACGCGCAGCAAAAGGAATAAACACTCGTTAAAGAATTCTTTTTATCAGAGCCCATCACGTGGCTCAGTGCCGTATGCCTTTGATTAATCACCGCGTCTACATCTCGCTGCAACGATAAATTACGAACACCCTTCTGCACCCTTACAACAGTCTTAATCACTGTTCATAAAAATTTCCTCACCCATACGACAACCAAACACACGCGCATACACATTCTGATACAACCTCGGTGGTCAGCTCACCACGGACTTAAAACCTCGAATTACACCGCTGTACCCTCGATTGTCAAATCTAAATCTCTCGACGAGCAAACGCGAACACTGAAAAATCATAAAAAAGGAAAGAAAAAAGGAAAAAGACAGTTTACGGAACGCGATGGCGCAGCATCGATTGGGACATAGACAAGACAACGCGTCCTGTAATTATATCGTTTGTTCGCGTTTCAGCGACCAGCAATTCGCCACACACACACACACACACACACACACAGAAATACACATACTCACACGTGGTCTGTAGCATTTCGCTGGTCGCAAACGACCATAGGGGGACTGGTTTTTCGTCGAGTCGTGGCCGGTCACTTGCGCGGAAACAATTCATAACGCGCGCTGATCGACGCCAGGCGTCGGCGACGATAAGCGGTGCCGACGGCACTGATACACAGCCACCGACCGATAGGGCCCCGATAACGGCCATCAGGCCACGTGCGTTCGGTGCAGCCGGCAATGCGTCACGATAACTCACACCCCCCACCCCTCGTTCTTTCGCATTGTGTGCCCGGCCATAACGGCGTTGTCGCGTGAACTTTATTTCGATCGTGATAGCGTTCGCTGTGTTTTTTCTCTCTTTTCTCCCCTCCCCGTCCTTCGCCTTCTCTCCTCTTCTTTTTCACTTCGGGGAAAAACTTGGCTAACAACATTCTTGCGGCGAGCCGCGGGGCCCGCCCCCGCCCCCGACGCCGACGCCGCGTTTCGGCCGAGACTTTCCGAGTAATCGTTAGTGGAAGGTGTGTAACCTTTGATAAAAAGCACCGGGTTCCGTGAAGGTCTTTCTCCAGGCACGACCGCGCACGGTACGCTCCTGTCGCTGCGATGAAGAGATTACCGCCGTTTTTCTTCGCTCTTTTCTTTTTCTTTCCTTTTTTTTTTCATTTTGAGGAATCGGGACGCGTGAAACGAGGCTTTGTGATTTATGGAGATCCCAGGATTAGCACTCGAACTTCCGCTCCGAGCACCCTTTGTGGCGAATTTGATGTGTCAGTCACGGGGAGAGGGTGAAATTTTTAGATGTAATTAGGTAAGGGACTTCCTTCGAAATATTGACGTCGTTTTAACCAGTTAACCGTGATTAACAAAATATGTTATTTATCTTGGTAAAGCGAATAACTTCGTACAATTTAGGCTTGGCAGCGACTGGGATATCACGCGCGAATTATTCATCAAACCTACCCACTCAATCGACATTCATTTCAACCTTTCAATTCGTACTATCCAATGAGAACAATTGCATACTAACATATCATCCACTACTGCCTTTGTACGACAAACTCGCGAATTAATTGATAACCAAAAGTTCCTAGAAGCCTATCTCGAAAACCAAAGACCCATATTGTATCAGATTAACCCCTTAACATACAAGGCCCTTCAAGGCCCTTCTTTGACTTTGACAAGTATTTCTCTCCATTGTATGTCAAGAGATAAAGTTTTACGAATCGATCTTATCAATAAAAATCCAATATTTAAAAAAAATACACATACTCCTTTTCAGCTTCCATTCTCTAGTTCAACTTAGCGAAATAAAATAATATTTTTCACTCGCATCGAGTGTATTTAATTTGTGTGTCAAGGGGTTAAATAAAGCAAAGTGCCGTTCGGTAACGAAAGCTTTTATTCTGAGCTTGATTCGCAAAAGAATATCCTGAAAACGCATCCCCCGCAATCTTATAAAGATTGTCGGCGAACACGGACGACCGGAACCCAGAGCAGACGGCGCGCCGGTTTCATTCGCATCCCCGTTTACCCATAGCTGGTCTATAATAACGGGTAGGGGCGCGAGGGAGGGGAAAGCAATAGGAAAATTCCGAGTGAAATTAAACAGTCGGCGTTAATTGGAATTCAAAGGACGTTAACGTGTTTGTTTATGCGGCGACCGGTGGCTACGCTCGGAACGAATCGCACCGCCGAGGATAATTTGTTCGCCGACCGTTCGTCATTGACGCCTGTGCGCGCGTACCGGTTTTATCTTTTCAGCGTATTAATTCGCGTGGACGTGCCGGCGGCGCGCCGCCAGAGGGCGGGCTGGATTTCGCGCAAACCGCCATCCCTCCTCGTCCCTCCAATTTTCCTCACTGCGAAAACTTCCGTTGCCCACTCTGCCACTCTTTCGTCGCTGTTCGCCGAATGCAGGATATTTACGGACAGCGTGCACATGCAGCGTGGTTTATGCGAAAAAGATGAGACGAGTGTGAGGTGTTGTGCTCACCGAGATTAAAATGCTGGTTTTTAATTACGAGAGGAATTATTCGTGGGCAAAATTGGAAAATAGTATCTTACACCGAGAGATAGGGATCGGTCGTGGACTGTCACTTTAACTCTTTTAGTGCCGAGCGAAAAACGGGTTTCTGTAACAAGATAATCGGACCAATTGGACGAATTTATTAACGTTTGGGGAAAAAGAGATTCTACTTTGTGGTTCCAGCGTATTAAAAGCATCGGCACCAACCAGCATAGGATATAACAAATAATCAAACGCGAAAACAGTTTTTTTTTTACATTCTTTTCCAGTGAAATTGGATCGCTTATAACGTTTTATAAATTTATTTTGTCGATATATCGTCGTCCGGCATTAAAAGGGTTAAAGGATGAATTCACCGGAAAGAAACGCCAGGGTGTCTTTATATTTATTATTGATGGAGTATTTATAATATATCGTTGCCAATCGTGTGTTGTCAAGAACAGTGGACATTTTGAAATTGAATATTAATTAACTCTGAAAGTGACGATGTCAGATATTAAATACACTGATCTATTCGAGCGAATGCTCGCAGTAACAGCAAGTCGATTAATATTCTACTCGTATTTCATAACTGCGACATAACTTTTTAATAAAGCTTTAAACAATCCATATTTATAAATCTTTTTTTTTCTTCTTATTCAATGTCATAGAATATACTGAGAATTAACATTAAAACCTAGGACACTCTGCGTATGAGTAATTTAGATGGATGAATAGATAAATCGTAATTGTTTGCGTACTTGTAGTATGAAAACGACATTTTCGGTTTAGATTAGGTTCATAGAATTCTGCTCCTTTTGTCGTCGCGTAATTTGCGTTACGATAAAAAATAACTAGTGCTTTCAAACTCTTCGTCCATTGAATCAAGTTTGAAATTTTCACGCTCCTTTGTTACTTAAAGAAACTCTTCTACCATATCGATGGTAACTCGCTTCAAGTGTCTAAATAAATAAAGAAATGGCAAAGCTGCGTTAATTTGAAGACATAATCGGATCGAAACGAAATAGGAGGAATAAAAGCATGAAATAATTTCTACACAAATAGGGTGGAATATGTATTTCAGCAATTCAGAACTCTCGATAATTAAGCAAACAAAAATAAAAACACTCGACAGGTGAAGTTTACTTTATTTTGCAAAACGTAATCTGGTTTAAATACCGGATGAAAAATACTCGACACGTTTGTACACGTAATTTCCGCGCGAAAACATTATTACGTAATGCGTTATTTATCGGGCCATTGTCTGTGTAAATCCATTATAATGGAGCCGTCGCTGTATTCCTCTGTAGCGTGATTGAAACGATTCAGACGGTTAGTTGAATTTTCCGTTATTAATTCCGTTCTATACATGTCAAATGCCATTTGAAACGGAATACACGAATTCATCGATTGCTATACAAACTCATCGTCGATGTTTCGCCTTTATTAGCGCCATTATCGCGAGACTGCGTAAATCGTCGATACCATCGAGGTTACCATAGACAATCGATAAAACTCGACGAAACGAGGAAGGAAAAATGGAGATTAAAATTATAAAGAGAAGGAAAACAGGAAGCAAAAAACGACGTGTCTCGCACTCGATCATCTTGGCCGATTAAAAATTCCACGTCGTCGTGTTTACCTCGAGCAAACGAATTCTTCTGCTGGAAAAACACGATTGAACCGATTCTAATTGCATATTGGTATTGTGCCTGTTATTATATATCGCTAAATATGCAGAATTTAATTCGTTAATTTAATTCGACGCTCGTTTCCTACGCTCGTCGCGATATTTCTGCGTTGTAACGTGGAATTGGATTCTACAATTAACACGGGAAACAATTATCATAATGTATCTTGTTGCGATGCATATATGCAAGGAAAACTCAATTAATTCCGCGATAATTATCGAACTCGTAACGGCGTGCTTTGACATTTCCATGCCGGAAGAATTTGCATAAAGCTACCCGTAAAGTATTAACCCAATTTCGCTGATCTCTGTTCCGCGTAAACGCCAACTGCGGAACAATTAATTATTATCGCGAAATCGGCTGTCTTTCGTTTGAAATATAGTCGATATTACGAAGAACCTTGGCGATTTACTCAACGCTGCAACTAGATTAGTTATTGCACCAGTCAAACTGATTGCTTTCAGATTTTTCTGCTTTTTTTCTTTTAATTGCAAATATGCGGCATATTTGATAAAATCAGCGTTGTCACTTACATTTATCTTTACTACCACAGTTATGAGACACGCGCTATTTAAACACACATTCTCAGGTCAGTAGTTCTAAGGCTTATGTCTTAGAGTATATCTAGTATATCTTTAACGATCAATGCGATAAGGAAAATAAATTATGATGAATAAATTAAATTATGATAAATGCGCAGTATAGCATAATCTATGACTACGACAATTCTCGTTCGGCTCTTTCTTACCCTCTGACCTCTTCGACTGAACTATGCCTCTTGTTTGCATACCCCTCGTTTTCTACTACCCCATTGCTCCATTCTACATATGTTCTGTAGCTGTTCCTGAAGCATGTCCACCAAAAAACCATGGGTAGCCACTCGTTCTCCATCACGTGACTGTCTCAAGCACTCGGTACAAACACTCTTCTTTCACCCTCTAACACTCCTAGCCCAAGTATACTTTCCTTTACACTTCTATCGTTCGTTCAAACGTTCTTCGTTCGCTTAACATTAATGTCATTGTCGCGTGTCAACTGTGACATTGTAGGATATCAGAGAACGAAGAAGAGAGTGAAAAAGAAGGACAAACTATGTTTCAGACACTATGATAGCATGAAGTTTAGATTAGAAACGGTATTTATTAAAATTAAAATTATTAAAATTAAGGAACGTATATAACATATTTTTGATAGAAAGTATAAAAGTCATCACAGAATATATACTCATATGTATCTAACAATATAAATACCATAATAATAATCATTTCCCATGCTTTCAATCTATAAGCATGTGATTTGAGATATTTTAATATAAAATATGCTTTGTATATTTTTAATAATAATCGATGTCCTGTTTTTCTTTGTTTTATCTTATTTTCAACAAAGTGTAGTTTGCCTCATTTTTAATAGTAATCGATGTCCTGTTTCGTTTAAAAATATCGGAGGTACTTTTTAGCAGAATTTCATCATTTACATGATCGCTTGAGAGGTTACGTTGACGCTGTAAGATTAAAACACTTTAATCTTCGTCGTTTCCTGGCACACATCGACTAATTATTAAAATTTGGCTACATTTCAACTTCGCATTTTTCGTCGTTAGTTTTATTTGGCAGCCTAAGAGAAAAGAGATCGGTGTTTCGAGCTAAATACTCAAGCTTGGTACGCCCCAAAAAATTTCCTAGCCAAAATATCTTTCGTACGCGTTTCCATCTCTCGATTATTTTTATTCCATTCGTCATAAATATTATCACGTTTCGTCAACATCGCGTGCTCGACCGAATATCCCCTCGCAAATTTATTCACGCGTAGTGTCCCCCTTCACTTCCTTCTCCCACTTTTCCTATATTTTTCTTTCCCCCCGACGCACAGGGAATACTCGTGATTCAGGGTAGTTCTTCGCGTCGCACCCTCGACGCGGTCAATCGTATTGAAAGAAAGTTTAAAAGGGGGCGATTTCCCTTCCGGTGTATCAATTGTTTAGGGAGAAGGAGTGAAGTTTCTATCTTTACAGAGCCCCTGGGACAGCCTCTCCACATACTGAAAGTTTCAGCCGAAAGAAATCGGAGGGTCCTGAAAAAAAAGGAAGAAAAATTCCTGTCCCTGTCCACATGGGACAGATTCTTTGTGTACATAAAACATCTTCGTACAATATAGATATGTCATTTATCTTTTCGTTTTGCCGAGCCTACGAATGTAGATGTCATCTTTCACCCTGGTAGACCTTGTATTCGTTCTCATCGCGTGATAACTTGCTTCTCACGTCTTACTTTCCTCTCCTCGTTTTGCGACTTCGACGAAGCGAAAAACTGGTTCGGATCGAAAGTAAATTTTGACTCTGTTGCGCATAATTAATTAACGGGAAGTTAGCAACAATTCTGGGCTAAACAGGTTATGTAAAGACGAATTTCGTTTTCGTTTTTCCCGAAGCTTCAATGTAGAGATCGACAGAGTTAATTAATACGGAACATGAGCGGCGGGCCTGCAGGTGAACCCCGTGTATCGCGTTTATTGACCAATGGCAAAGATCGTCCACCGAGCCTCGTGAGGCTTATTGTTTGTTGCATAAATGGGAGCTCTTGATTTATCAAATTGGTTTTCGTAATGGATACGCGAAAGATCGATACTAGGATGAATTTCTCATTTTGCAATTAACCAGGCTCGGCTGGGTCAGGTGTAGGTACAGCACAGAGTAGCGTGACAGTTTTGGAACTAAGAAACTTTGAAGTTCTATTATATTTTTATCTTATTATCTATTTTATCAGATTCTAGAATATTAAATTGCTATAACATCGACTTTTAGAATTTTAGAAATTACAAACAGCTTTCTGTAATATCAAGCAATNGTATCTAATAAGAGAAAGAATATTTTTTAACCTAACTATAGCGTGCAAGACTAATTTTACACATAATTTTCCAACGACTGTACATCGATGTAAAATAGATACTTGGTTATTAAGCTGAGTTTTTCATTTTGCAATTAACAAGGTTTGAGTTAGGTGTTTGCTTTCACCTTATGTAATGATAATCGAAAGTATGAAGCAGTGTAACAGTTTTAGGATTAAGAAACGTTGAAATTCTATTGCATTTTCATCTTATTATTTATTTTATCAGATTCTAAAATATTAAATTGACCACATGGTTGATAACATCGACCACAGTACAATATGAAATTTTCTAACGTATATATTATACACATAAGCTTTTAGAATTTTAGAAATCTAGCCTAAGTATAATATATAAGAGCAATTTTACACGCAGTTTCCTAACAACTACGCACCAATGTAAAACAGAGATACTTGGCTACTGACTCCTAGAAATCTAGCTCTTAAAATAACTCACGCATCTAAAACTTCGCCTGCTTGATCAACCACTGACACGGTTCTAGCAGCTAAAAACTGCTCACGTCACTCCGGATATCTCAATAACACCGGAATAGGTCGGCGTAGCGTAAGAAAAACACGCGAGCGAAGTAGGAAACGGGCGAGCAGGGCTAAAAAGAGCGACGCGAGAGCATAAGGAAGAATAACAGGAAGCCTGAGCCATAATCGAGAAGGGAAACGGAGGAACGTGACGTAAACTCTGAATGAATCGGATCACCCGGTGCAGGGAGGACGCGGTGGCACATGTGCAATAACTCAAGGGGACCGGAGCTGGTGCAGCTCGAGACACGTATCGGGGGCGAAGCAAGGTAGCAGAAGGGCCGAGGAAAGTTGCACGGAGCAGGAGCAGCAGCGGACCTTAATACAATGAGATTTATCGGCGAGATGCGCTGGACCATTATCACAGCCGGGACGAGTTTCCCGTCCTTTATTCCACGGACGAGCCGGTGACGGGACAGAAGGAGCGCAAGGCGAGGTTTAATCTCACGGGAGAAGACGTTCCACTCGACAAGTGTCCCCGAACGATTCATCTTCAAAGAAACAGTTGGCCTTTTTTCTTTCTACGCCACGTGACAGAAACCCTCTTCCGAGGGTTCTCCCTTTCCTCCCTACTCTTTTATCCCTCTCGTTTTTCCCTCCAACGCCACCGATACCCTGTCTATTTCTACTCAGACGTTGCCCTCTTTCCGTTACTCCAATTTGACGGCGCAGTGGTTCCAGTTCGACGAGATTATCAAAAACTCGCCGATGCTCATGATCGCTCGGTTTCTGTCGTGACTCGGACAAGAGACGCGTCTCATTCGACGAGATTATCGCGAAAAGTCGCGTGAAAAGAGATCATTGTCGCTCTATGACAAAATTGTTACGCCTAATACAATAACAAGTGTCAGCAGACTGCAACAGAAGCGTGGATCTTCTTCTCGTGGAATCACAGTACACGCTATTAGAGTTCTTTGATTTAATAAATCACGCGTAGTGGTATTATTTTATAATTCTTTATTACAAAGCACGTGTTAACAATATAACGATTCTCTGGTCTTTGTGATTATAGTAAAGTGAATCAGAAAATAAAAGTAGCTAAAAAAAAAGCGTGCAGTAAATGTCATACCTATCTCTAGATACAGAAACTTGCAACACACAGATAGCGATTGACAGTTACCTTCTTAACACATGCTACATCGTGCTTGTTAGGGTTCCAGAAGCGTGAGCTGTATGGAATTGTAGGTTAGAAAATCGGATAATACAGCCGGAGGGTCAGCTAGAGAAATGCTCGTGCCTTTTTCTCGTTGGGAACACGGTGTTCTGTTCTGTTTGGTTTGGAAAGGGAAAATGTCTCTGCGGCTTGTTTATCGTTCCTGGGCACGCGACTTGGCGTGGATCCGCAATTTAATTCGGCAGAAATGGTAATTCGTGGGACAAGCGTGTTGCGTATAACCTGATCAATGCGTAGGCGTGTAGAATGATTGAATAGCGTAAGAACGATGGAACTGGTATTTCGACACGTCACGTCGGTGATTGAAATTTTTAGAAAGCAGGCAAGGAACTGGTTCGGGGTAATGAAAATGTTGGGTAGCTATCGGACGAGGTTTTTCTGTACTGCTCGAGTAAATTATAAGGTTGGGAAACGTTTCGCCTGAAATTTGGGTTAAAGTTTAGATATTCGGAAGAAAAGTGAGAGATTATCGGATAATTATATCGCGTATTTGCATTTATCGTACGTTGCTCGGAGGTAATCAAACTCGATATAATTGCCGCTTGCGAACTAATTTTACGAGAATCGGTGTGTTTGATTTCGCGAAATAGTTAAACAATTCGATAATTAGAAGCGTTGGACGAATTACCGATAATATTGTAATTAATAATTACCGGGGCTTGTAACCGTGTACGTAATGAACCATATCGAGCTGTAATTCGTGACTTCCAGCCTATTGGCCACGTGGCCGGCATGGAAATTAATTTGCTAACTATCATAGGCAATAATCACTTCGTATGTTATGATATATTGAAACAGAATTATGATCGGTTTAAACAGCGGCTATCAATAGCCTGAGATATACCGATGATCGAAGTTTCGCAATTTAAATCACCGATTTTCTATTGAATTAGCAACGTTACTTATTATTAACTGCAATTTCACGTTCACTTGTGCGAATATTCATGGAGGCTAATTTTAATCGTCCGTAACAAATGATGCACTTTGTTCGATTACAACAATGAATGGAATCAACTTTCACTTCTCATGAAGGGGAATAAAACTTTCCCACGTTATTACGATCTTTTCTTGGTATCAGTGACAATCTCCTGTCACCATAGACTTTTTAACTTTTTGTTGCCCGATAATGCATGGTAGGACATTTTAGTATTGAATTATTATAATTTTTTTGTGCTTTTATATCATGCGATAACTTTGTCAATAAAAATATACCAATTTTGCTTCGCTTATAACGCAATCAAATTGCCGTTCAGCATGGGTTTATTTTATTTTCTGAAGTTTTAAGAATGATAATGAATACTCGAAATATTTTTCGAGCATAAATTTCGAAATATCGCAATTTAAATCAGCGATATTTTATTATGTTAGCACCATTTCGTATACTGTGAATATTTATGGAGATTAATTTTAATCGTCTTTCCCACGTTATTACGATCTTTTTTTAATATTAGTGACAATCTTTTATCATAATAGGCTTTATAAATTACTATACCTACAAGACGACATTGCAATTTATTTCAAGAATGTTAACTGATACTCCAAATTCATAAATTGACCAACATTTGGCGCCACGCTAGTCATACTTTGTTACGACTTATAAATTACACAGACAGCGATATTTGTTTCAATCCAACGTTACATCTAGTCGTTGAATTTGATATTGGTTTTACAGTCATTGAATTTGGCACACGAGTGCGAGAAATGTGATCGTAACAGAGAGACCTGGAGCAAATGCAGAAAAGATTAAAGATGTTACCGGCCAAGTCTTTGCATCGTAGACGGATGATAGACGTTGGACAGATACCAAAACACCACGGTGACATTATCGCAAAGTCTAGAACCTGGTGTGGTATTGGTAAACTTATATTTTAATACGCATGTCGATGTAATAAATGAGCGATGTTTGAAAGAAAGGATGAGTTGAAAAATCAATATAAGCGAATATAGAAGTATGCGTGTAATGTGTGAAAGAAAAAAAAGGACAAATGAGTATCTTACGAGAGAGACTTTGTAATTATATATTTCTTCTATATAACTCGCGAACCATTTATAAAGTTTAACTCGCTGCACTCGAGCGGCGAGTCTCAGTCGCCATTTAATCAGATTCAAAAGTTCGATATTAATGAATATATCAAATTTAAAATTAACCAACGATACGTGGAATATCGAAATAAAATAATTTTGTCTTAATTTCCATACGACTTCTTATTTACCGTTTTAAAAATCTCGTCGTCTTTATGGGAGAAAGTCTTCGAATTACTATTTTTCTGTGACGAAGGGAACACAGTGCATAGGGTTAAAATAAACATATTGTCCATTACTAACAACTGAGTGCTAGAATTTCGAACACATTACAAATAAAATGGCGGAAAGTATTTCTCGAACGTTCCTCCGAAGCACGTTACAGCAAAACCCCTAAATTCACAGCGAACTGGCTGGAAGAAAATTAAAAAAGAGGGAGGAATGCCGAGAGTGAAACGCGCAAAAACTTGGCGGTTCTAAGGCGAGTTTCCACCGAGGCCGCGAGCGTTCGGAGAAACCGTTTAAAGTGCTTGCGATGGGGAATCCTCAACAGGATAAAGGCGGCGTTGTGCGCGAGATCGTGGATGAATAAAACCGCGGGAATTCTATGCCGCGAACAATAACGAGCCTCGTCGCGCTGTTTGCACACGTGTCCCGAAATTCCACGGGGATCCCCGCTCTCGAGGCTTCGCAGAGCCCATCCAGGGATTTATTTTCGTTCGCGCCGTCGAACGGTCGCGGCTCTCGTTGTCGCTGTTACGACTGACAGTCCCAATGGCGCCCAACGAGCCGCTCTTCGAGATCGGGACTAACGCTAAGAATAGCCGCGAAGAAATTACGAGCCGGCGCACTTTTTCCCAGGCTGATCACCGTGCGAGCCAATTCGACGCGAAATTTCGATAAATCACACCCGGCTTTTCCACGCGTCTTCCGTCTCCGTCGCGACGTCGCCGCGGAAACCTCCGCCATTTCTCTTTGTCCCGGTCATTTTTCCTCCATTCCGACTCGCTTCCAACTTCTGCGCATTTTTATTCCTCGTTAGCATTAGTGGTTCGTGTATCTTCTTTGATTTTTTGGGATTCATTGGATTTAGATGATTTTTGACCAAGTTAAAAACTTAACTTGAAAGTTAGGATTTAACCCTTTGCATTGCTGTGTCGAGTGTGACTCTACGCGAGGAAATTGTTTCAAGAGATATCGTACACTTGAAAATTACGAAATACAATAGTGTAAATAAAATTGCCGTATTTTTAGTCGAAGTGAATTTCGAGTAAAATACTTAAAAGTATGTTTAAGAGCTGCTGGTAACAGAATTGAAATATAATTAGGACCGCAAATGATTAAGGGGGTATTCTTGTAATCCGGCTTAAAAATTTCAATTTCTTCTATTTTTACATATTCTCAAAATGCGAAGTTTCGATAATGTCCGTGTAAAAGGATTTATTCGAATTGGTAAAATTAGCGAAGTTATTAGCGAAGTTAGAAGTTCGAAATTAATATACGTTTTATTTTATTATCGAGATTTATCAGACGCCTGTGATTCATAAATTAGAGTACCTCATCATTGTTCAATTATTTTTGATAAAATTAATTTTTACTTTTAGTGCGGTACAAACGTAATTCTGCATATGTATTTATTTTCATTAGCCTCCTTTAATTATTATTATCTATATATGCTATATCTTGGCTCGCATAATACGTTGATAATTTTAGCGATAATTATGCAATGATTGGAATGTTTGTCTCGAAAGATAAGTGGCATTTATTCTCGAAGCTTAATCGCAGGTATGAAACATAAAGAATGGAATAGATTGCAGAGTATGCATACAGTTTCTAATTGCTACTGGCATTGAATCTATTTTTATGTATTAAATTACGTTTCTGCGACACTCATCCATTAGGATTGTTATTCAAGATCCCAGTTTCAGGTGACTCACTTCGAACTTATGACTGATGCAGGTGTTCAACAATAATACTAGAAGAATCGAAAAAACTATTAAACTTATAATTACTCTGCTCGTGGTTTTCATCTACAAGTATATATTTTCTCGAAAAAAATTCCATTTACAATATTTTATTGTCTATATTAGCCATAGTACTGTTTATTCAAATTATATCCATCCTGATATTCGCAATTCCGGAAATTATTCTTAAAAATCATCGCACAAAAAATGGTAAATTAATTTTCTACGATCATCGATGCCTATAATTTCCTTCTGCAACAAAAACGTTCATAAAATCAATGCTTGCATGTAATTGCATGTAATTACCAGGCGTAAGAAAATTGTCTATTTTATTCACGTACCAGCCGGTTTTTATTTTCAGGGCAATCGCGTAACAAACAAAGCGCAATGCATTATAAACGTCAAGCGAATTTTAATATTTCAAGTGAAATTTAATGTCGTAATTAATCGTAGGAGACTTGCTCGATAAATGTTCGTGATTTAATCGTCGCAGTCGCTGCTGACACGTATCCACGAGAATTTTATTAATGTATACGCGTTTCAACACGCGGAAGCTTATTAATATCATCCATATTAACATTTCGCCGGTGGCTGAACATACTATGCGTCAAAATTATAACGTGCACTATGATTTTCACTGCTCCTTCAGATTAATGCAGTGTGTGCATATTTTACTTACCTACTCGTTTCAAACATCCCATCTTTAACAGATTAATTGCAGTTTACACCTTTTCTACAAAATCGATCTGTTCATGCGCAGAATATGTTCAAAATAATGATAAATCGTATTGCTTAATTCGAGAAGGTTTCTCATATATTCCGATGTGTTGAATTCGAATTTAACGACAAAAATTTCTTATTATATTAACTTTAGGCGGTAAATAAACAAAACATATCAATTTTCAAAATTTTCATCAAATATTTTGAGATAATTTAGGGATAATTTAGATACATAACTTTTCTCAATATCTTTTTCAACAGCTTCGTAGACTACTAACCCTCTGGTGTGAAATCAAATTTAATTTGGAATC
>NIJG01000016.1:788015-821136 GCA_002201625.1 Euglossa dilemma | reverse complement strand
TATTTATTGTATTTTATAGATTTATATATATGTATACTGTTTATATTTATATATACATATTTCGACTATAATGAAATTATACAAGTTTTTAGAATTTATTCGAATTTTCCGCACGTCAGAAGATATTAAGCGTAATGTTAGTCATATACAGAGCGTAGATCATCTTTGCGCAATTTGGCATGAAAAATTCACGTCGGTTTAAGTTCGTGGTTATAGCGCAAGAGGTTGGTTTCATACTTTGAGACCGTTTATCGACTGAACCGAGCCACGTTTCCGCGTTCTCTGGGAAAAAAAGTTATTTGAAAACTGCAACAAGTGGCGCGATGTCGCGGAGACCGCGTCCTACGTGTTTTACTGCACCGATGAAATATTGTCTTTGCATCGCACGAGGAATATTACGACGGACAAAAACTCTGTAAAATCCGTGTATTTGAGAAAAAGAAAGAAGAAAAACGGATATTCGCGAATTAAACCGTCGTTCTTCTATTGACATTGCCCGACGCGTAATGGCGGAGAATAATATAGTTTCGTCGTTTCGAATTGTTTTTAAGCGTAAAAATAAATTTTCCGATTTATTCGCCATCTCATCGAAAGCCTCTGAAATTCAGCATGAGATTCCTTGAACCGGTGTCGGGTAATTAGTCACCCGTTGATTCCGAGTCAACACCGTGTTCATATTTCTCTCTGACAGTTATTTTCTATAGGTATTATTTATCACTGGGTTCGCTTTCTATTTCGCAGTTCAGATTTATCCACACCGACATTCGTTCCTCTGGTACTTACTGTTAGTTGAAATGTCATATGTGCTTAATAAAAGTATACTTCTGCGTGTTGTATTTTTAGAATTACCACAGTCCCGTGTTAATTATACTCGACGCACTGCACTGTTTTTCGTGCAAATAGAAAAAGTAGAACTCGCTGAGGTAATTAATACATCCGAATTTTTAGACAAAATATCATTTAGGATAAATGGAAATATTGTAAGGATGGTATCTTTGGAATTATCCTAACTTTCGATAATCTTTACTTAAATCTCTATGAATAATTTATAGGTAAATATAACAATAATAATAATCTCTATGAATAATGAATAATAATCATTGCCAATAGTAATTTCTCGATAAACATATAATAATGCTTGATGAAAATATTAAATCAAGAATTCTATTTCTAGAATAATTAGCCACACTCGATGTACTCTGATCTGCCTGTCAAGTGACTAGACAACGAACGAAAAATGTCAGATAAAGAAAACTCAGAGGTATAAGCATCGAAGAAAATTCCAGAATTAATTAAACGATTTTCCCACTCGCGAACAAAACTCGTGAATCGGAAATATTCTCAGACGTCGGGCAACTAAAATTTAAAACGGCAAATCGGAAAGTTTACTGTCAAGGCTTAACGAAACAAGAGCAGGCGTCTCGTCGATCATTAACAGGGGGGGAAAAAGAGAAAATCGGAAAGAAAATAATCGACGAACGTTCGAAAATAGCCCGACACATTTTTCTCACCCACGTCCAACATTCCACAGCCGTGAAAGCTGTCCCCGCTTGTACATTCATCACGTCTGAAACCGCGACCGATTCCCGGCACCGGTCGTTTTGTCACGCTTCAACGTGACAGATCCGCCTCGATCCTCTTTCGAGGACGCCGGCCAGAGAGACAAATAAAGCGCTTACGTCGATCCAGAAGCGACGTTGGTTTCTCGAAAATGAATTATTCCACGGAAAGAGCGTTTCGCGTTGCCACGGAGAAGGGATGGGCGGGCGGAATTCGAGGCACGGGGAAAATTTCTGGAAACAACCGGAAACAGATTTGACATCATACGAAGTTACGTATGCCCGTTCATATACACTCGTATACGGAAATATTTCAACGGTTATATTCGTTGTGTCTTTCTTTATTTGCTTGTTTAGAATTTTATCTTACTTTCTGATAATTATGCTACCGTATTTTATCAATGCGTCGTTGCACCGAAATCAAACTAGTCTCTGTCAAAACTGACCGTAAACTAAGAGTTGCAAACAAAATTACACGGAATTTGTTTGAAACAAACAACTTAAATTACTCTTTTGTCAACCCAATATATATACACATTCGTGTATACTCGTATATAAAAATATTTGAATGATTAGATTCGCTATGCCCATTTTTACTTTATTTTCTGATAAGTATAGTATTGTATTTTATCGATATATCATTACAGTATAATCAAATGAATCTCCATGACATTATATAAAGTTATGGGCACATACACATGCATCTACACACGTATACGGAAATATCCGAATGATTATATACGCTACACCTATTTTAATTTATTTGTTTAAAATTTTTCTTTCTTTCCACATAATTATAGTATTATATTTTATCGATATGTCATTACAGTATAATCAAATGAGCCTTGATGACATCATATGAAATTATGGTAATTATAGTATTGTATTTTACTGATATGTCATTATAGCGTAATCAAACGAGTCTCTGTGACATATGAAATTATGTACACGCACACGTTCATGTACACTCGTATATGAAAATATTTGAATAGTTATATTCGCTAAATCTTATTTTATTTTACTTTCTGATAATTATAGTATTGTATCTTGCCGATATGTCATTATAGTGCAATCAAACGAGTCTCGATGACATCATACGAAGTTATGTACATTCATGTGCGCTAGTATACGAGAATACTTCACCGGTTATATTCGTCACATCTTATTTTATTTTATTTCCTGACAATTATGCCACTGTATTTTATCGATAGATAATTCCAATGAAATTAAAGGATTTTTCCATAGCCCTCGTTAATTCCCAAATCGGAGATCGGAGTAAAAACCCGACTTCAATTATAATCTCGCCTATTTAATGGCACCGGTGCCGCGACCGACCCACGCTTAATAAACTTCAAGTTTCCGTCGTAGCAGTGAAATTCAATCGCGTCGTGATAGTGACTGATTTTAATGCGTAACGAGCGCAAGCTGATGCCAAGCTACGAATTAAACCGATAAGTCCGACGGATCACCAGCTAATTATGCGAGTCAATTTCTTTTTTCGCAAACTGCAAATCGGGATCGTTCGCTCGCGTATTATCTGCCAACTGGCTCCCGTTTCACGGATATTGCATTTTGATAAGTTCATTTATCGGACAATTAAATACGCTAAAAAGGTACAAAGAAATAATAACTCGTAATACGATATATATTAGGACTACCGGAAAGTTCCGTTCGTTTATAAAGAGGAAGAAAATGATGCATTTTGTAATACATTTAACGATAATTACCGTACGATATAATTTCCATCGTTGCTTGACTCCTTGCCAGCATGGTGGCAATTTGTAAATCCCATTTTTGAAGAAATATGGCTGAAAAGAGCATTCGCTCTTAAATACATATTCATACTTGAAACGAAATTATCGGACTGAACTGTATGGTAGACCTAATATACATTTGTCTCGCTCAATATCCTTCACTCTTACTGTTCTCTATATGTTATTCATATACACGTATAATATAGAAATAATAACTTGTAATACGATATTTATATGACATATTATTACACAGATATGTATATTATTACATATATATCGTATTACGAGTTATTATTTCTATATTATCTCTATTATTATTATTATATGTATATTTGTCTTGTTCAATATTCCTTTTTCAAACTTTCTCTTTCTCTACGCTCGCTCCTCATTTTTTATTTCTGTACACTACGCTGGTCTATTTCATACTAATCTTACTCTTCTCGTATCACCTTCGTTCTTCTCACCTACGACAATCATCGTGTACCGCACATTCAAGATCTTTCTTTCGTTCAAAACACATCAAACAGATACTCGTGCTATCACTCGACATCGCACACTCGCATTCATACCTTATAAAATCAAATTCACATTATACTCTCTTTGCATTAACCATTTTGTCGTGGTATCGCTACATCGAAGAGCATACCTGTAGCACCACATTTATTTTCGAGTATTTCGTACTCTTGGGTAGGAATGCAAAAACATCGACTATACGAGATACCATAAATGTTGGTTCCGCTATAATTACCAATAAATTAACACGAGACCTTCGACGATGCTAGAGAAACAAGACTGAACTTGTTAAGTAGAAACAGTTTCGAATTGAAAATTCTTTCACCGCGGAAAATGGAAGAAAACTGAAAGATCAGCCATGAAATCCTGAAAAATGGTCTGGCTAAGCGATCCCTATTTGGCGCGAAAGTAAATCGAATTATTCCCATAGCACGCATACACCTCGAACCGGAGCAAAAAGCCTGAAAGGAGCACGTATGTATCGGTGAGAGGGTTTCGCTCTCGTGACGCGATTGGAGCTCGTAGCGCTGGCGACAGAGGGCATTCATCGTGTCGTCCATAAAGATCGTCCATTGAAAGGATCGACTGGACGGAGAAAAAGAGTCGGATGTAAGAGAATCGAGAAACAAGAGCGACCAACGACGACGAGCACGACGAGAGAGCGCGGTACAAGGAGAAACAGAAAAAGGTCGCGCGAGCACGGGACAAAGCCGCTGCTATTTTTGTGCGTGAAAGGCTTGCCTTGGTGCTGCACTCGTCCGGGGGCACGGGACGAAGAAAAAGGGGGCAGGAGAGAAAGAGAGAGACGCGAGGAACATCGGTAGCGGATGATGACAATGTCTCTTACCTGGTTTGGATTGTCGGTTGACATCGAGCCCGGGAAGCAGGATCCTTAATTCGCGGACGACAGATGACGGTGAGCTAAGGGGTGATCGGGGGATCAGCAGCGAGAGAGAGGGAGAGAGAAAGAGAGAGAGAGAGAGAGAGAGAAGCGGGGACGGAAGAACAATCCAGCTTTGTCCTGTCAACTGTCTGCGGCTAATGAGCCTCTCCTACGGTCTTCCTGCAGTCGCTTTCAGGACGGCTGGGGCCGGGGCCCCGTCACGGCTCGATACCCGCCAATAAACCGTTTAATTTTGCACCATCTTCACCGCCGGACCTAAGGCTGTACGCGTGGAATTATTTGACCACGTTCGAGGGACCGTGGCCAGACGTCTCGACGCTCCGGCCGACCTAGTCTGAACCGCAGTTAACGCGAGAATTGCTGTAATTGATCGCGTTATACCGCTTCATCGCTGACCGTGTACCGAACCGATCCTGCTGCTGATAATGGCAAGGAGCCTTCAGAGACTGCCGAGTTTCCAGATCGATTATGCCGAGAAATAGGATTTGCGTTTGACGAGAAAATTCTCAGCCAGGTTTCTTTGTTGCGGGGATAATGAAGAGTTTACGAGCTGGTTTTGATCGTATTTATACGCGTAATTATCGGAGCTGGGGATTTGCAGTTTTGCAGATTTCATAGCTGGTTTTGGTAGGTGTCCAGTGAAACGTCGATAGTGTTAGTAGAGTTGCTTTGTTTATTTATCTACAGAAAAATGCCGATTTTGTTTAATTCAGATATAAACGAAGTTTTTTATATTCGTCATAAAATTTTTCAAAATGACTTAATTTACCAACTTTTGCATCGTTATTGGTTCAACATTGCAGGAACAATCAGCAACTACATTTCCCTAATAATTTTTCATTCTCGACTGTGAGAGATTATGTTTTACAAGTCTGTAAGACCAGTAGACAAGGGTATAACATGACAAATATAGTATCCACTCTAATTAAAAATAGGTGTATAATACGATTCAACATAGTATACATAAATTTATATATTTATCTACATAAAAATATTAATTTTGTTTAATTCAAACTCAAACGAAGCTCTTTATATTTCCCATAAATTTTTTCAGAAGGGTTTAATTCCGCAACTTTTGCGTCATTATCTATCCCCACTGCCAACTCTGCGAATTTACGTTTTCACCGTGGCACCGAAATAAAAATGGACACAAAAAACGAATTGAACACGCGATATTACAAAATCCTACCGATACTCCTTTCGAGAGCCTTTTTACCCATGTACACCCTTGCTCGAGCCGATCGTGCAGTTGCACGGGTCAGCGAGAAATTACGAGGTCCCCCTGCCTCGGGAAGGTAGGAGGAAGGCCGATTTCGAATGTCGCGCGGGGGTAAACGAGCGAACGAAACGCCTGAAAAACAAAAAGAAAAAACAAAAAAAAAAAAAAAAGAAAAGAAAGAAAGGGGGGCGAGAGAGAGAGAGAGAAGGGGTCTCGCCTGGAGTTCGCGTTCCCTCGACTCGATCGGCGTGCGTGTGACCGGTGATAAGTTAATGCCGCGATTGCAGCACGTGAAAAGAGTGAAAGGGTCGGTGTGCAATAACGGGGGGCGGGAGGGGGAGAAGCATGGTCGCGATACGAGTGGCAGACGAAGGAAAAGGAGAAGAAAGGGGCAGCGAGGAGGAAAAGGAGGAAGAGAGAAAAAAAAAGAAGAAAAGAAGGTACCGGTGCAGTTGCACTCATTTACTTTCCCTTCCACGGCATGAGTCACACATGAAAGAGCCTAATCTCACGCGATCGCGTCGTGTCCGGTGACCCCTGATCTCCTCGCGAATCCCACCACCCCCCTTTTCGTTACACGCATTTAAACCACGCTGCTTTGCATCTTTTTTCCCCCCTCCCTCTTTATTTTTTCTTCCCGAATATTACGGTTTTATTCAGCGGCTATCGCGCCGATCTCTTCCCGGCCCTCGTTTATTTTCGACCACTACCACCTTTTCGCTACCTTTCCACCCCTCCTGCCCCTCTGCTCCTCTCTCGGCAAGTTCGACTACCTGTCCGTTTAATTATTTCTTCGCGCGAATTAACCCTTTCGCGACGGGTGCCGTCTATATACGACAGTCACTCGGTACATTACAGCGGCTGACGCCGTCTAGATACGGCAGTCAGTTGTTCGGCATAGAGGCTGTCGCCAACGATATACGGCGCAGATTTTATCGTTGGAGAAATAAAGAATTTTTCTCAGTGAGAGTTTTGTATGCGAATAAGGGCATCACAGAATTGTTTTGCTAAAAATTCCTTGATGCGAAAAAAGTGCATTTATTTCCTGTAAGGTTTATAGTGTATCAGATTCAAATAACTTATAATAATCTAAGATAAGTTGCTGGATTTTGCGAAGGACGATAAAGTATGGTACAGATGCACCATTGTTGCAAAAATTGACGAAGTGTGGTATAGGGTTAGTGTAATATATAATATGCGTTATTTCAACTAATCGCGACGAGTCGCAGGATCGTTTATACGGGACAAAGGATTTCTTCGCTGTTTACGCGATCGCTGGATGGTTAGGAGGCAGTTACGCGAGTTGTCAAAGCTGTCAGAGGTGTCTTGACGAAACTAACGGCGACCTTTTCTCAGCCGTGTCGCGAATTCGCGATTAAAGTTAGGTTGGGGCATGTCTCGAGTATGGTGACGCACCGTGTAACGTGCTGCTTCGTTAACACTGCGACTACTAAACGAGTCGAAATGACCGGTTTCTCGGAGTCTCTTTGTGTTTCCAATTACGGGAAACGCGCAGCTGTTTTCGGTAACGTTCGGTTTAATCTTTAGCTCGACGTAATTACGTAGAGCTGTTTATTTTTATCACGCCGTAAATAGCTCGAGGAATACGGGATGTATGAAAATTCCAGGTTTATTGATAAATTCTTCGTACGAATTGTTTTTTACGACTTGGTATTTCAGGGATTTTGTTAACAACTAACGATAAGTAATTTGCTTCGCGAAGTCGCAAATAGATTATTTCATTGCAAATATATTGACCTATATTTAATTAATTAACGTGGTTTCACGAAAAACACACACATTCGCATGCAATAAACGAGCCGTGGACCTAATACTTCAGGGATTGCATTGAAAATTCGAAAATATATTCCAGAAATATCGCTCTACAAATTGAAGCAATAAAAGAAAAATTTTTATTCGAAAATTTTTGATGCTGTCAAATTTTACCACAAATGATTAAAATGTACACTCGCAGACTCGCACGCGATAATCATGCCACGATCTTAACATTTTGAGAATCACAAAGTCGAAGATATATTCTAGGAACATCGTATCACTGAGTCAGACGACAAAAAACGAGAAAAAGTCGATTTCTTTTCCGAAAATCGCTCCTTAAAGCACGATCAGCTATAACCGAGAACACGAGTGCGCAATTTCTACATAACAAACCGTTCTACCTTCGTACCTGTCTAACATTCTGCATGAGAAAAACTGCGTGCTCGCGTTGAAAGAAACAAGGCTATCCCGCAGACCGTCCGATTCGAATTAAAACACGAATTCGTTATCCCCGGAACAATTACGACTATCATTATATACCCGTGCCGAGTGTTCGAGGCGCATTAAAAAAGGAGCCTCTTACAAGGAGCACACCTCGCGTACCCTGTACACCGATCCAGCATTTCGTGCACGTCTTAATTAACCGCATACCACTTGCAACCTGCGCGAGCGTTGCGCCGGATAATTGTACATTAATTTCGTGAATCATTCGGCGCGTACGAGGAAGAAGATCGATCGGCGGGGTTGCGCGCGCCCGTTTTCTGCTTGTACAAATTTATGCGTATCCACGGTGGTGCATATTCGAGATATCGGGGGCCGACAGTGTGCGCGAGTTTCTGTTGCGGAAGTCACATAATTAATGCTTCACGGTCTGTTTTTCGAAACGACCGCTCCCCGCCTATCTCGGCCCTGGTAATTTCGGCAGGTTCGAATGCCGGTCGGTAGCTGGTGGCCACCCAATTTTGCGCTTCCTTTAACTCCCCTTATTTTCTTCTCCAACCTTTCCATCCTTTCTTAACGTTCATGTTTAGTTTTTAACGCTGCAACTACTGGTCTGCGATCTATACCTAAATACAGCGCGTGCGATTTCAAAAAATAAAACAGACCCACGTTGCACGGAAATTTTATTGCGTTTTAGATTAAACAAACTTGGTATTCTTTATTAACAAAGGTAGAAACATAAAAAAAAATTATTTAATTCAATTTCTTGTCATAGGGTGGGACTTAAACAGCCATTGCAATATTTCGAAGTGGAGTTAAAAATATTTAATCCCACCGTGCCCCAAAGAGTTAATACGATATAATGAAAATAAAAGAGCGTACGTAATCGTGACGCTATTTTAATAAAATATCGATACAAGTTTTACCAAAACAGCGGCATATGTTCAACAATCGCGAAAATAGAATTTTGTTAAATGAAATTTTGCAAAATTTTTTTAATATTTAGAACCTCTTCTCGAGATATCGGGGCGGGGGTGTATTATGCTCGATTTATTTCACGCAATTTCTGTTGTTGATCAACGAGGGAAAAGGGTAATTTGAATATTTTAATTATCGGAAAATAATTTCGTTCATCGGTACATCCGAATAAATAATTGTATGCGCGAAGAATCGGAGGGATTGCTTGTAATATATAATTACGTTGTTGTTTGGATTTATTTTTCAAGTTGAAAAACGAAGGTATTGAATATTTATTTTGCCGATGTCTCGTATTTGCGTGGAAATATTTCAGAAGCATTGGTGATTTATTTAATCTAATAAATATGGAAATAAATGAAATAAGTTATTCAGCGAAACGAAATATTTTAAATATTAAATCTTCCAGCTTCTAATTGAATTATATCGTATTATAATGACAGAGACATTTATTACACCTGACTTGTCTATGCTATTTAAACATTCGAAAATTGAGTTTTAATTATTGAACATGAGAAATAGTCACCTGTGTAGTTTCAAAAATAGCGTAAACTTCATCGCGAGATTAACACCGGAACTACCATGGGGTTTAAAATGACCTGTTTTGCATATTTTACTTTCGCGATTGCTGAAAATACGCAGCTGCTTCTGGTGAAAATTATGTTAATTTTTTGTCCGACTATCGTTTTATTTTCGTTGCGTGTCTATGGTTAATTAATTCCAGTGTTAATATTTGGCGTGCCGTAGGAAAGCTATCGAAAATAAAATTGTTACTGCATAACTAATTTCTGAGAACGAGTGTAGGCAGATTTTGTTCGCTTACGGGAGATTTAATCGAGAGTTAAGACCTTCGATTTTGCGCGATCGTTAAATCGATGCCGATCGATATTCTAGAATTATCGGCTCGTATGCTCGCGTCTTTTCGTTCGCACCGTTCACCCTCGTTTCGTACGACGTGTGAGTGATTTCGACCTCCCCCTATGAATATTCATGCCACCGCGCGTTCTCCGTAAAATCGCTAATTATTCGATTTACACCCGCTGGAGATTAATGCGAGTCGAGTTTTGATGCTTTTAATACCAAGTTCCTGCCGTTCGCGCAGATTCTGATGCTTTGCCAATTATCTTCCGTATCGGAGGTGAACGAAGCACAAGATTACTTTGCATTTGTATATATTTGTATATAAGTGTATACATAAGTATATATTTATACTAGTGTACGTATTAAACAAGTAATAAATGTGTATACATAATACAAGATTACTTTGTATTCCCTTCGTAGATTATGTTTTTAATTCAATCAGTTATTTTATACATTTTTAACCCTTTGCACTCGAAAGGCAACTGTCAGACACCGAAATCAAATAATTTTATCTGTTAATTATTATACGATTCTTTATTTGCCACTGAAAAAAGTAACGTCAGTTTTATCGCAGAAAATCTGTGAATTTCTTCTTTTCTGTAGCCAGAAAGTCGTCGAGTGCAAAGCGTTAAAATAATCAAGATGTTTTACTATTGGAAATCTTTAACCTCCCGCTCCATGTTGCAAGACGCTTTTAGCGACATGTGTTATTTTTCTGATTCGAATAAAAACTGATGGTCGTTTTTTGAATAAAAACTTACGTAAAGCATGTGTAAGCATGTGTAGTCACACGTGTGAGTGAATGTCCCAGTAAACCTAACTCATCCGCTGTATTTAATCCCTTAGTTTAGGATATCGTGAGAGATGTGTCTCATGGCTATGGAATCAAAATTAAACGGCTCGCGTGAAAAAGCAATCGAGCCAAACCTGAACAGCACGTCTGAGAGACGTAGTACACATCACTTGAGCTACACGCGACAAATCGGTTCTAGATTCTTAAAAATGTCTTTAAAAATAATATTAAGCGTCGATGAAGACATTGATAGTTCTAGTAACATCGAAAACAGTAATTTAGTAGATACTTTAAACAGTGATAGCGACAGTAGCGATATTTTATTTTCTGATTTGGACCAGTTCAGAACACTCAGCCACATCCGAGATCTGCCTACTGTTTATGGCCCTCACTATGGGAATTTAAATCATACAGCAAGAAGGTAACAACACTTACGTGAATTTCGAAATACTAAACGTATTGTACCAAAAATACATAATTGCGAAACTTTATTTGAAATGTACTGTTATCCGATTTACATCTGATTACCTCTTCTACTGCCTAAATTATTTAATATTAATTACTCGAGGAAACTTACGATGTATAGAAAGTTTATCGTAATTTGGGTTATACGTATAGATAAATCAGTAAAAGACGAAAGTTGGAGTATTGTTTCAGTTCTGTGGTTGCATTAATTTCGCAAGTTTTCAAAATGGCGTTAATGGCTGCTCATTCGTTTTCCGAACAAGTTTCGAGTTCTCACTGCCTCCTAATTCCAAATTCCAAATTCTAAATTCGCTTTGAACCGCGTTAGAGAGGTCACCTGTAAAGCCAACTCAAGAGATCAGGTCAGAAACGATTGCGGTTAACTCGTCACAATGACTCTTTGCTTCTCAGACAATTCTCAAACGCGTAGAAAACACGCAAAAATTATCTCGACTTCCCAACTTCAGCAAAACGTCGAACACCATAAACATCCGAAAACTCGTTTCATAACCTTATCGAATGCAGGTGAAAAAATAAAACACGATTTAAACGTGTTCAAGGCGCATTCTCGAGGGAACACATCTCCCAATATTATCCTTGGCGATTATCCCTGAGTAATTTCGTATCCACCTTAATTTCGCGATTTCACGCGTTCGGTGTATCGAAAAAAGCCGCGCGCCATTGCGGATTTCGTAAATTACGAGTTGCATGGCGGGTCGAATCGATTCCCCGATCGCGTTGCCTCCTCCCATTCCATTCGTCCCCGTTTTGTCTGATTGATCATCGTATTAAACTGTCCCTTGGTTTCTCTGTTTCAGGTAAGAGCCACGCCGTTGCAGCAGCGGTTTCTGCGATTATTGTTTATTTCGCAGCGAAAGGTAACGATAATCCAGCTGGATGAAAGGAGGAAATTGGCTGTTCCAGCTGGGCCCGGTTACACGCGGTCACGATAGATCCGATCTATGAAACGAGCCGCCGATCGCGGGGGCTATTATATTTCCCGAGTTATCTTCGCTTTGACGATAGAGCTTAATCCTTGCCGATATTATCGGGAATTTATGGCCGCGCGATATATACGGGCCGGGAGAGGGCTGCTTCTACGCGTAATTGATTAATCGCGAATCGATGCGAAATACGCGGATTTCGCGGCGGCCGCAGGAAATCAGATTTGTATCCGTGAATCGTTGAACACCGTTAATATCTGCCTCGAATTATTACCTGTAACCGGGTATAACTGGTACATTTAATTTCTGCCCTGCCTGTAATCGACTTTCGATTACACCGTGTCGTATCGGATATTCGGATCGCGCGGAATTGCACGATCATCGCGAGAGGTCTAAATATCACGGGGCACCGGTTCCAAAGGGATAATCGATCGGGTGTTTGGAATAAAGAGAACTTTGTCCCGAACATTTCAGTGGGAAGTCGTTACCGAGACAATTCGTTANTAAATATCACGGGGGACCGGTTCCAAAGGGATAATCGATCGGGTGTTTGGAATAAAGAGAACTTTGTCCCGAACATTTCAGTGGGAAGTCGTTACCGAGACAATTCGTTAATTGCTGTTTTAATCCTTTGAATCCGAGCTACCGCGCCAGTCCGGGATTGCAGCTATGGTCGGGATAAAGTTGACAGTTGGGACGATACAGAGGCACGATGGGTAGTCTGTTCTTTAGGCTTCGTTTCTCCTTTGATACTCTCGAAATTTATTACTGTAGGCTCTTTTTTTGAGCAGGGAATCCAGTAAAATAATATTGCGACTTCTTAATGGAACAAAGTAAGGTTTATTAATAGAATAACAGATTAATGGAATAGAAACTATGCACACTTTGACTGACTGATACTCGACCCTTTACTCTCACACACACTGACTACTTTTTTACGACTGATTTCTACGACTTTCCCCTACTACTGACCTCAACTGACCTGATCCTCAACTGACTTCTTCTCTGAATTTCTAACTCAACTGAAACTGAGCTGCCTTTGCCCTTGTATTCCTATTTTAATTTTTTCACTTGCATATTCTTATAATTTATTTAACAAATTACCACCACCTATATCAAACCCACGATTTTGCAATATTTGTGTAGGATCGTTATTTTGGAAGAGGGAATTGATTTAAATAATATTGCGATTTCTTGGTGGAATACTATAACTTTGTTAATACGCATGTTCTGACTGACTACAACCTCACTCGATCTTTTATTTTTACAATTGATTTCTACACTACACTTAAAAACTGAAAAAGTTGAACTTTGTTTAACAACTGAAACTAAACTGACTAGAAACTGAACTTGCCTTCGTCCTTACGCTTCTATTTCAACCTTTCATTCTGTTCGCCTTTATACACGAGTTTTCTTTCTCATCCTTGCCCTTGGTGGACCAGGTACTTTAAACGGTCAGGACGTGTCCCTATAGTTTCACTCGTTCCTTGCACTCGTTCCTGTCATAAATGTTCCTTACAATCGCTTGCACACGGTCCTAGGTCCCGGACATTTCTGACATCCTTTCAAGGCCGCGCTTATCTCATTCTTATATATATATGTTTGATTGGCACGAGAAAGTAATGGATGTTGTTTAATTCTAAAATATACATTTGTTAGGTGATACAATGAAGTTAAGATTAAAGTACAGGTAGAGAGATTGAGCTAACAACCGAAACACTTTGTACTTCCTTCCGATTCTAGATTCACACGCATTCTAAGAATTTCTAGAGAATTCCTAGATTCTAAGATAGAGGTATATATATTCAGGCTCTTGGCGAGATATTTTGATATAGTAGCAGGATGAGTTAACGTCAGAACTGTTTTCATCTTATATTAGATAGAAGACACTCGTTTTATGTCTGTGTTAGTGGTTCTTCTTCGATTTCACGTGTCTTGCTTATCGTTTTGGCCACATGGTATGATGCTTCTCTATTTTTAATAATTGTGACACTTCCAGCCAATAACGAAAATTCGTGTAATTTATTCTCATCTGGATCGATATATTAACCCACTTATCGATTCAGTTTTAATAAATGAACAAGGTAACAAAAGACCGAAGGAGAAATGGCGAATCAACCTTAATCTTTTCATGGCCAAATTATTCACAGACATTTCTGACTGACGTAAACTGAATTTCCAATAATCATAATATACATATAATACAACAGAAGTCACTTCGCGTATATTTCAAAACCTTACGAAACGAATAAAACACAAATTACTGAAAACATTGCAACACATTCGCATATGGTGTCTGTGGTTCTCAATAAACTTGGTACGGTTAAATGTAAGTGGGTATCATAGTTCCTATTGATCACAAAAGGGTTAAATAAGACGTGTTCAATTTTTAAAAAAGTCTTCGTCACGTTATAGAACAAACCTGTAATTCTGAGGGAATAAAAAATGTACTCTCACGACTGTATTAGAGCAGGTGGTCCGTTACGTTATAGCCAATTAAACCTATATAACTTTCGCTTGTCATTTCGTGAAATACGTTGTAAAATATTTGTCGATTATACACGATGTCAAGTGTCCGAATCGTTTTAAAACAATTATACAATTATTTAAACGCGATTCCGAATAACACGAACCGAAAATGAATTTCATTTACCGCCGCACAGTGGCGTTAAAAAGTTGGGACAGAGGGTCAATTTTTGTTCGAGGTACCTCGGTCTCGTATCGAAGATACATGGTAATCGACTTTTGATAGCTGGACGTCGAACTGGATACTCGTGTCATGTAAAATAATGTAAGATCATCGCGCGAGGCTTAAGTACGGTCTGCTCGGAAAGTAATGAATTGCTTATTTTATAAGTTAGATTGGGATCCTTGATAAAGAACAGGTGCACTGGTCACTATCTGCGGACCTTATTAAAGTGTTCAGCTTGTATACATCTTAATCTGCTCGGTTGATACACAGTAATCGTCAGATGAGCAACTGTACTCTGGGTGTGCCTGTCACGTGATTGTTTCATCGTGACAGTGCAACCTTCCGTTATATGGATCGTCTGTTAACGAATTTTTGCCCGCGGGAAGAATTGCAACGGTATCTCGACTCTCTATCTTTCGTTCCTTCGGCATCGTTTCATACCACAAAGTTCAAAATTACGCGAAAGTTCGCCATTTTCGTATTGCAATGAAACGTGTATTATCTTCTGTGTCGTTCGAAAATTACGAGTACGATCTTGAAACATCTCCGTAAAGTTAACGTGGGTTCGAATATACGATTGACTGTGGGTCTTCTCTTAATCATTTGCAGTCCGAGTTATATTTCAATTTTGTTACCAACAGCTCCAAGGCTTATCAAGCGTTTTATTTGAAATTTACTTCCACTAAAAAGTAAGGCAATTTGGCACTATTGTTGTACTTTGTAATTTGCAAATGTACGATATCTCTTGAAACAATTTGTCGATATCGAGCCACACTCTTTCCATTCCTACCCAAAAGTACGAAATACTCAAAAATGGGGATGGTGTTATAGTTATGCCCCTCAGCGACTATAGTCTGTTATAAGTATTCTATAGCATTCGTTTCGGACACTTTTGACGCGTCGCATACATTTTCCGTGATATTTGCAGCTCCGTCCGGTTAACGCATTCTCCAGTTAATATTTAGCTAATAAAACCCGTCATGTTGTGTTTCGTTTTCTGTAAAAAAGAAATTTTGAAAAAAATCTCACTTCCATATCCAATGAGACAACAACGCGTTAAAGCAGCTGCGTAAAGTCAACGTAGGTTCGGATAAATAATACGACTGAAACGTTCTATAGCGTTCGTTTCGGACATTCTTGACGCGTCGTGTACATTTTCCAAGATATTTGCAGACGCCACGTATACACGATTGCCAATAGAACGATCATTTAATACGAATTCCGTCGCCGAGGGACAACCAGCGTGTCCCCTTTCGATACAGAGTAACACCTGTAGTGGCAGTAATAGCGACGATAATAGTAACGCTGTCGACGCGTCGGGTGGCATCGTGCAGACCGACGGCGCAGGGCTACCAGGGTTTCCTGTCCATTTTAATTGGGTTATTAACGGGTGCGAGCGTTTCCTGCCTCCTGTGACAAACCCTGGGCCTCGGAACGGCCGACCTCGCAGCTGCCGCCTGGCGGCCACGCTGCCGGAAACCAATCTGTTCCGTTTGTCTTTCGTTCCTTGCTACCTCGTCTCGGCCGTCCCGGCATAAATATGCATCGTGCCACTTAAATATTACACCCTGGGATATATTTGTATCGGCCGGTATCAGCAGCCCCGTCACGGCCAACCTTCCACCGCTTCTCGTACTCGCCGCGTCGGGCCAGTTGTCACGCGTAACGAGCAGGCTAATGCCGATTTCTTTCCGCGCGTTTTGGCATACGGCGAACAGCTGTGTGACGGGTATTCTTGCTGATTGTTTTATCGGGTCTCCAGTTCGGGATATGCAATGTCTATTTAAGCGGGGATAAAACCAGCGATGAAAAGGAACGGCCAGTCTTAGAACGTTTTTACGCGTTACGCGCTTTGTTTGTTTCTTTCACCGTCTCGACAGGCAATCACGCGGAACGCGCGCGTTTAATCGTTCTCGAGGAAACTTTTTTCGTCCCACGATTTAAATTTCTACTATTTTGTACGATTCAGTTTCGAATTAAAACTAAAAGACAAAATAGCTAACGCAATCTAATAATCATGAAAAAGTAGTTGTCATGGTTATCATCGTAATAACCTGATTTTTCTATATTTTTGACACAGACCACTTTCATAATTAACTGTCAAACTATCAAACGATTGGTCGTGGACAATATCGCAAACATTGTATCGAATTAATTTTTTTATTTCGACACTCTCGTAATTACGAACACGTATAACGTGCAGAATTAAACTATTAGCAGACAGGTCGAATATGCCATAGACAAAACGTCGGTCGCAGCACGTTTTAACTCGCATCGGCTTATCGACCGATTATCGCATTAATCAAGGAAAATTAAAAGGCCCGGCGTTATCGACTGACCATGCAGGTTGGCTGGGATATTAAAAACAGCAAGCACGAGGAACGAGACGGAGCGTAGTGGACTAAAACGCTACATATCAATTTGAGCGAAGAGCAACGAAAGCGTCTCGCACGCAACCGGGTCCGTAGGCAAAGTTCCCTAGCCAGGCGGGCACCTAGTAATTATTCGCGGCGTTGTTTCCCTATAAGCGACGATTGATTGCGTGCCAGCGCGAAAGCCGTCCGAGCACCTAGGCGGTCGGTTGTTCGCGTTATATAACGCATTTCCATTCCCGCGCTCGGTTCGCTACCGATCTATTTCCATCGTGGCGAAGTTATTTCGAATCGTTCATAAATGATTCATGCCCTCGGTATTAACACCCGAGTCCGGGGAGAGAAAAGGAACGACGAAGGAGAGAAAAAGGAGAAAAGAGAGAAAAAGGAAGGATAAAAAGAAGAAGGAAGTATAAGGAGAGGAAAAAAAGAGGATAAAAAAGAAGAAAGAACGGGAGCCGGTTCCCTCTCCGTATTCGGTGTTTATCCATAAAACGAGTCGCCGATCGACGACGGGAACACACCTCGGGACGTTTCTCCACGGTGCAAGAACAAAAGAAGCAATTGGCCACGTCGGCATCCTCGCTGAGGATTCCCATGCATATGGATTAAGACGCTCCACATCTCGCCGAGCCAAGGTGCAGGATACGTAATCCTACTGGCGCGCAAGCAAATCATGTTTATTCAGGAACCGTATACATAGCGACAGAGGGCGGCAGCGACGGGGGATGGTGCGCGCGTGCGATTCGTGACTCTGCTAGCACGCGTGCCTCTCGGTTATGCATCCGTCGGTGTGTCACGGGCCCCGAGACGTGTTCGCCTGGTGTCCGTGGACAGTGATGCCTCCGAAGGCCGACCATTGTCGTCCCGTTTTTACCGCCGTCCAATCAGGCTCTCTCTCATTCCCGGCTTCCTTTTCCAACCTGCCTCCGTCCAAATGCAAACGATAGCCCGTGAATCGTCCAGGCTTTTATTTGTTTGCCGGTTTAATTGGTAGCTGTTGCGATAGGTCCTATAGAGGGTGACACCTTTTTTTCCAGAGAACCAGCTCGGCTTTTCAACCGATTAACCCTTTAATCCGCAGCGACGAGCTGAGCCGTCGTTACGAGAGATTTGATTGGCGTGCAAGACGAGTTTGCTCGCTCGAAGATTATGCACTGACGTTCGAATCAGATGTACCGATATCGTGTGATTATACCATAGGTTTTGATATTTCCGTTCATACTGGTCGCACTGCTCGGTCAATTTTCGTTCGACGAACTTGCTTATGGAAAAAATGCCTCTTTTCGTTTCTTTTTTTCTTCATATTTGCGAGGAAACGTGTAATTAGTTTTGATTTTAGGAGCTTAACGCTGAGAAAAATTACTTTTTTCATTTATCTTCGCGTTCCTATTCGCAATCACTCGCAATTACTTCTGGCAAGATTATTGTACCACTTATCGTACCATGTAGTAATTGTATCATTTCTTGAAATTACTTCTTGTAGGTATAATTTTATTTTCGTATTAAAACATCAGGTACTTGACTAGAACTACCAAACTAGTTTATATTTTTATGATTTGTGACGAAAAAATTACTTTTAGCATGATTTATATTCATTTTCATTAAAACAGGAATGTAATTCTGTAACTGTCACGACAAAACACCGAATATCGCGTATTTTCATTTTCGAAATAATCTCGATTAAAATTCTGAGCATTCATTTCTCTTATTAGCAATCGGCTAAATTGGAGAATTTTTCTTTTAATTTGATACGCGACATTCTTCGTTACATGGTTACGTAATTAAACGTGAAAATGTAATTATATTTAATAATACATACGTCGTAGCATTCTTATTCTTATCTTATCTACGCGTATTATATTTCGATATGCATCATAGGTTGGTAGTTGTACTGCTAATCTGGTATCACTCTCGGCAGGAATGATTTGCTGCATCGTGACAGTAAAACATGGCTTGTGTACGTGTAGTTTGAGCTGAAACAGGGAATAGTTCCCACTCGGTATGTCCAGTCTCGTAGATATGATTTTATTTTCTTAATCCTGTGGAAAGGATATGCTACATCGTGTAGGTATTCTTACTGGCTGAACCACAGAAGTCTGTGTACACGGAGTTTAAGCTCGTAAAGTGAAAAGTTCACTTGTAGCATGTCTCGTCGTGTATGATTGTACAATGATAGTAGAAATTGATACTCTGTCGGTGAAACGTCTAGTTAGGATAGCGAACGAGGCAAAGCTATTCAGTCATGTTGCAAAATTGCACTTCGCGTTACACATAAATGAAATTTCTCTCTCTTGACTAATCCTGATTGTAGTCGTTCAAGTGGAGCTCAATTTAGCGTCGCGGAATATAATTCAACCGTGAACTACTTGCAGTCGTTTCGTCCAGTCCAGCAGACCATCAAGGAAACTTATTACGCGTACATTCGGTTGGAAATTTCGTTATTTTATCCAGCAGTGGTAATTTTATCTCGCGTTTGAAAACGTTCAACCATGTTTGCGCAACCACGCGGCAAATGTGTTTTTCAATTTACAAAAATATCAACGTACACGTGTCTTCGATGTAAATAACACTTCGAGACTTTCATTTATAGCACGGTAACATTTCAATTTCTCGATTTCCTACAATCTAAAATAATTTAGGAAATATTGTTATTTAAATAGGAGTATTTACGTCCAAAATCACCTCCAACACTGACCCTCGTTAGTATTAAAAAATCGCAAATAATTTTTTAGGGATAATTTTAAGTTATGTTACAGTGACATTCGGAATTTCTCATTTTTTTACCATCTATAATAGTAGAGGAAATATGGTTATTGAAATAAGAGTTTCTTATATCCAAAATCAGCTGCAACACTGACTCTGGTTGGTATTAAAAAATATAGGTATTCACCGGAATTATCCATGGTTGCTGCCCCACCTCGAATCCCTTCCACCGTTCGACTTTTATTCGAGACGTCAAACAAGAGCATCGGGGGGCTTCCAATCTCGGCTCGCCTTCCGATCCATCGAGCGGCCGTTTAACAAAACTGTCGGGGGTTTTTGCCCGTTTTTTCCGATCGACCACCGGATTATATCCAGACAGATTAAACATTTGAACGGGATCAACGGTCTAATGAAATTTCCCGGGTCCCCACTCCCGTGCCTACCCCCTGTTAGAAGGGGGAACTTTCATCGTAGCTTCGAACGTTTACAGAGCTAATAGTTTAACATGCGTCCCTCTCAGCCGCGGCCGGAATTTTCAGCGTCGCCTCGCGAAACTCCCTTCGGGGATCCAATAAAATTTCTCATTTGCGCGACAGCGTGTTGACTTTCTCCGACGCGCGTTGGCGTGGCTTTCGTCGCGACAGAGACACTAGGCGTCGTTTCGACAGCTTCGCGATTTATAAAAGGCCAACGCGATCGCCTATTTCCCTTTTTTTCTTTCATCTCTACCTCTCCGTCTCTAGCTCTGTCTATCTTTTTCTCGTTTTTCAACGGCGACAATTCGCTCGTTAATTAACGGTGCAAACTCGTCTGTCGGCGAAGTGGCCTCCTTTTTTGGCCACAGACACGAACGGCGGCCGTCATATTTCGTGGCGGCCGGTGCTGGAAACTTGCCGGGGTCTTAAGGTGTACCGGCAAGGGCGAGCTGCACGCCGTATAGGCGCGTATGCACCGCGAACAATGCATATTCATGAAGCGCCGTGCATATTTACGAGCGGCTGTTCGCCGGGATCCATGGCACAACTTTACAACGCTTTCGGTCCCGACCATCCACGTACAAAGGAAGCCGTGCCCTGCCCGATACGTCGTCGCTCGATATAGCGTTTCTGGATCGAGAGCCGCGCTCGTTCACCGAACACGTTCCTCTTCCGTACGGATTTCGGATTCGCCATGGAAAACGCGCTGCAGAAGAAACGACGAACGACCCGCCGCGCTGATGAATTTCCATGAATACGAACACGAAATTCGACAAATTTTTTTTTCACTTCAAATCCACGCAGCAAGTACAGTTTGTAAACAAGGAGACTACGATTTCCCGAGAGGATTCATTCGTCTCTCGCAATCCTTTAACGCTAGAAGTACTACGGGAGTCAAAATGACTCGTTTCGGACATTTTATTTTTCCGATTGCTGAAAATGTGCAGCTTTTTTGGTAAAGATTACGTATATTCTTTTATTTTCATTGTGTCGTTTTAGCGTTAAAGGATAGGTAGAAAGTTTTTAATGTAATCTTTTTCTACGGGTATGTTTTCTAGATAGACGAATATGAAATTGTAATCGAAAGTGCAGAAAACGAAATAGTTGTCCTATTTTAATCATCAGCGTTATTTAAGATTAGATTTACTGGTCTGTATTTGTACCTAAATACGTGCAATTGGTATTAATTAATATGATATAACGAAAATAAAAGAGCATACGTAATCGTATAAGTTTTACTAAAAATAGCGGCATATTTTCAACAATCGCAAAAATAAAATGTCTGAAACGAGCCATTTCCACTTTCATCGTAGTTTTGGTGTTTATGGCGATAAATACACTGCCAATCAAAATAAAGTTTAAAATTTTATAATTATGGTATAGTAAATATAATTCATTGTTTCTTTCTTATAAAATTATAGAATCCTTGTTCCGTCTAATTTCTAAATTATTTCACGATAGTATTAATTCAGTATTTAAAATCGTCAATTTATATTTTTTTCATATATTCACAAGTCATATTAGGTCTCTATCTTTCTTTTTTTTTTCGATTTTAAATTTACGATTAGAGATCTCAACAAATTTATTACACAAATTGAATAAACGTCTTTATACTTTATCTGTGCCTCGTGATTTGGGAATTATTTAAACGCATGGTTCTTGTATAAATCCATAAAAGACGCGTAATTCGAATTAGAATATTGGTAATTAATTTCTGGATATAATTAACATTGAAAATATGGAAAAAGATATTTAATGTTATGTCGTTAGCCTGTTCACTTCCGCACTCGTTCGTCGCGTAGTATCACTTGACGTTTGCAGGTGAACGTAGCACGAGCTACTTTCTATAACGCTATTGCGTATTGAAGTATAACTATTAACTTGTATAATTTTTACGTGTAATTTATAACTATTTAAATCATGAAATTGCACGAAAGTTGATCTATTTGTAATAAAGTGTCCGAAATGAGCAAATATGGGAATATGAATGACAAATAAAAGACGACGGAAAAATTATCACGCAACGCGTTCGACAGTCGTCGACTTTTGCCGATGCTCGATCGTACGGATGCGTTCGGCAATGTTCGGCCTTTGTCGTGGTTCAGCTATGGCAGTTCGTTCGACAACTTTCGACTACAATTGACATTCGAGCCGAGAAGGCTAACAAACTACGTATTGCATTCGTCGTTGCATCTGTAAAGTTACTTACATATCTAACGGATACACACTTGAAACATTAATTGCACATATATCTTGTCCATACGCTTTCTACATATATACGCGTCAACTACTTAACACGAAGCGACGTATTAAAAATTCGCATTAAAAATGATTACCGTCTCATTGTCCCGATTCGGTATCGACGCGTAATTTCTGCAAAGCCGAGCAGCAGATGCAGCGTTCCATGTCCAGGCTTGAAACAGCGTCAAAAGAGCCTCGTCGAAACGAATTTACCTTCGCAGCGGTTGTTCCCGAACTCGTTGAATTTCCATCTGCATCGCGATCGGCATTTGTCGCGCAAACCGTATGAATTTCCTTCGATTAATTAGCGAAACGACCGCGTAACGATTCCAGCGCGTGGAATCGGCCTTTCACGAGCGTCGGCCATGTTCCTTTATTTCGACTGTGGCGAAAATTAGGTCGGTCACGTGGTAATTGCCTCGGATACGGCAGACCGGCGGTGACACGGTCGTTCGTGTGATTAGAATGCGTTGGGAACGGGAAGAAGGCAGCAGTGTCGTTGCGCGGTCGGTAAGGGGGTTCGATGTTAAAGGGAACGAAAGTAGAAATAAGTCGTCCGGTGAAACGATGTTATTAAAAGTGGCTAATTGCCCCCGCTTTATTATCGACTGCCCCGTTGGCAGCCTGGAATAGGCGAGAGGCTGTTTTTCATTCGGCAGGGCTAATTAATGATCCGCGCTTGGCTGCGGCGGGAGTGGGGAGGGAAAATAAAAAGGAAGAAGGAACTCAGGAGGCACTCAACGCACTCGTTAAACCGCTTTATCGCTGGATGCTTGCGGAGCAAACGTTGTCGAGTGGCGCTGCTGGAGCGTTACTCCTTTTACGTTTTATCGATAGAGATTCGTATAATCGCGACGAGCCGTCAGGCGAAAAGGAGAAGGGAAGAAAAGGAAGGTCGGTCCGATAGAATTTTCCTTTAATTACATTAGCTACACGAGAAAGCGCCTACCGACCGAGCTACTCAAGATTGATCGATCGATCGTGTACCATCGATTAGGAACTGCCTGCCCTCCCGTTGCGCAAGAAAGAACCTTTTTAAACATACACTCTCGGAATTAATTGTTTTGCTCGTTCGACCGCGAGAGTTCGCGTTGCCCGGGACTTTATTCGCAACGCTCATTTTCCGCCGGCCGCTTATTAATTATGTTCCTTTTCTTCGTTGTTTCACCTCGACGACCAGACGGAGACTTTTACGGCTGCCTTGCCTTTCATCCCGTCACGCTCGCAGCATGAAAAAAGATTAATTAATGGTAAACACTTTCCTTGTTTTTGCGGACATAGTAATAACGGAGATGAATTTAATTACGCCGGAGGGGAGACCGCTTTTTCAACGGCTTCGACTTTTCGCGTTTTAATGCGTCAGCGATGGGAACGATCGGGACGATTACACGTGACCGTGTGAAACAAAGATGGCGAATTGAAAGGTGCTTCGTGTTTCCGAGTGTGGAAAAAGAGGAAATGTACCATTAACCGCGAACGCGATATCGAACAAGTAAGTCGTAATGGATTATAATTATCCAGCACAATGTTATCAGAAATTAAGCTAACCGCAGCAATATCGCGTATATGGCGCGGTGGCGGTGATTTAACGTGCTTCTCGTTCGAGTGACGTAATTTTTCTTCGGTGCATTCTAGCGATAATGAGCCAGATAGAATTCGCATTTTACACGGAAAAATGAGAAAGTTAGATTCTGTACCGGTGCGTTTATAAATTCCTTCGGTTCCGAACTATCCAAGCTGCTACCCGACCGATTGCGACACGTGGTGAAATCCATCCAGTGCTCGAAATTATTTAACGATCTCCCGTCGCACGATTGCGAGGATCTAAATTTATTTGACTTCTGATAGACAGGTTACTTGATTTCCTTTGATCTCTCAGGTATTTCTTCCAGCATGAAACTTTAAACCGCTACGAGTCGAGAAGTTAAAGTTCAAATGGAGTATTTTAGGATCGATATTTATGTATTCCTTTTCCACTATACTAAGCAAAGTAAAATTTAGCCACTCACGTGAAGCAGAGCTTATAACGGATAAATTACCGTGCTGGTGTGAAAATAAATGTATGAAAAACCAAACGGTGTAATAATTTATTGCGAATTAATTTATATAACTGTGTACAGGGTGATTAGTAATAACGATTTAAAACTTTTAGAGCTTCTGGCAGGCACTCGAGGGAATAAAAAAATATTTAATCAATTATATTTTTCGCATTTGAATACGTTATTTATATATATCAATTTTTTATCTTTTCCACATTCTTTGATATAGTAATTACACTAATCATGGTCAGATAAATTATTCTACAGTCAGATGCAGAATTATAGTTTATAGAAAAATTTTAATATCCAATTAAACATTAGCCTTATCATACGCTGTCTTGCTATTTTCATTATCGTAACATTAATTAAACGTTACCGCTGTTATTACTGTCACAATTATTACGTTATTTTTATAAAAAGCTGGAAATCCTTATTTAGCGCTAGAACTACCGATCTTTAATGGTTACTTAAACATAGATAATAGTAATTTCATCGGCACGATGAATATAAGAAAAATATATTAATTACAGTTCTATCTCGGTACGAGTCGCCTTTAATTTTTTAAAAGCAGGTACATGTTTTTCATAATTGCGGAAAGGAAAATTCCGAGACCAGTCATTTTGACTGAAATCTAGTATTAACCGACTCTATACACGTACACAGTGAAACTATACGTATTCTCATATTCAACTACAACGTATTCCGTCTTCGTTTCAGATAACTCGTCTCAAAGATGTTAATAAAAAATAAACAATTTTTACCGCGCACTCGATTAGCCAGAAGGAAAGAGTCACTCGGGTAATAGCATCTCCGCGCCCTTCGCATTTTTCCCTCCGTTTCGACGACGTTTTATTAAGATTCAAAAGAGAAAAAAAGAACGAAACTCATTAACGGGCATTGTTGCAATTATGCTTGGCCTCGTTTGCGACATACCACGCGTTGTTAAAAATTTGATCATCGGCGAAGCAGGTTGTGCCCGAACGTAGCCGGCGTCTCGGCACCGGTCGTCGTCACGACGCTGCTCGCCGCCTTTTTATCCGCGTGGATTGTCGTAATTAAACAGGGACGGTTATCGGGCACGATAAAGTGTAATTTTAATTGCGTTACCCCGCGCGAAAAGGCATTAACGCGTGATCCGGCGGGTAATTGATTCGGGTCTGTTTGGAAATTAGCCTGGAAAATATAACCCCCGGTTAATTCTTATCGATCGGGACCTCTTAAAATATTATTAACACCGAATGCCCGGCCGCTGGTGATTAACGAAGATTACTTTCTCCTTGCACCGCGAGCGCTTTTTCTTCGCCCCTCCCCGCCCACCTTTCTCTTCGCCGGCTTCCTTTCTTTTCACCTCGCGTTCCGTTTCTCGAATAACCGTAATTCATTGCCTTCAATGGTCTTCGGGTTATCGGGACGCGGTGCTGGAATTATTTTCGCGCGATAGCTTCATATCGGGCTGGCAGATTCATTCGCGTGCTCGAAAATTATGTTAATGAACGGAGGTATCGATGGGAACAATTTTAGAGTGTTTCTTTCCTTTTGAAAATAATTAGTCCTGCTAATGTTTGAATCTTATTTCTTCTTCCTCGACGTTGTTCTAATAATAAGCAATGTCGAATGTTTTGAAGAACTTTTTAAGATCTGATTAATTGTATTGTTTATGCGCGTATATGTACACGTATTATGAACTATAACTAGGTATTATAATTGTGCAAATAGGATTTTGGATGCATAGTTAAAAAGATGTCGGAAAATTAGTGTGTTTATGAAAGGTTTCTGTACTAATACTCCTTAACGTCACGTGACCCGGAAATTACTAGATAATTTATTTTATTTTCCAGCTTTCATTTCGTTTACTTCTTGCTCGATTAGTATACTTTTTTATTATATCATGACTCCAATATACCAGTCGTATTGTATATGTGTATATATAGTTGTACTGTTCTACAGTGTAACTTTTAGATTTGAAATCTAATTAATTACATTATATATGTGCAGATATGTATAGTGGATGTATTTTGATTTTGTATTCTGCAACTAGGAATTATAATTATACAAACAGGATTATGGTAGGGTCTTTGAAAAGGCATTGGATAAATAGTACGTTTTTAAAAGGTGTTCTACATATTACCCCTAATACCTCTATATTGCTACTCTATAACGTCACATAACTAGGAAGTTACTGGCTAATTAATTTTATTTTTCACCTTTCATTTCGTTTACTTGTTACTCAATTACTATATCTTTTTTATTATATCACGACACCACTATACCAATTCTTACTATATAGGTATACTATTACAGTGATACTGATCCAATCCTCTGTAACGATTCTTTCAAATTTGACATTAATATAAAATAAACTATAATAAATTACATTAACTAATGAATTATAATACTTGATAATTATTACATTTATCGTATTAGGCTTCTGCTGTTTCTCTTTTAATTTATACGTAAGTGCTTATTATTATGCGAACATTTCCAATTTTACAGATCCTTAACTAAAATTGCAATATTCTCTCGTAAAACCAAACAAAATTCTGGTAATAACTGATTAAAAAGCAACAGCTTCCTAATTTCCCTGTCTATAATGTCACATTGGAACACCGTCATTCCACGTATAATTTTTGAAAATCTGGAAATTATAATTCAACAATTATCTTCGACTGGTCAATCCTGCCAACCGATATGCAAAAAAAGAAATTTCTCGATTGTCCAGTGCGCCGGCTCGAAGGGTGTCGCCTGGCAACGCGACGCTTGACAAGATTAAAAATTATTGCATCACGCTATACATGTCGCGCGCGCGCGCGCGTCCACGCTCGCCATGTTTCATCGTATTTCGCCGGCGGAATATATCCGCATTCGCGATGCAACAAGTTTTACGCGTGCATAGATACGCGGCATCGGTGAAATTTTAATCGGATTATATGAAAAATTCTCTCGTGTCGCGACGCCGACGGGCCCACGCATTTTCGTGCGCGGTTATTTGCGCGGTCCTCAAACTTCGCGCCAAGATAATTGTATAAAATAATTGAATAATCATGACAGAGGCCGGGGCTACCTAGCAGCGTGCATGACACCGCGGCTTGCCTGTCATCCTCGTAATACGTATGGAAATTTTCATTTTCGGCCCGAAGTCGCCCCGGTTTATTGAATTGACGGCTGAAAATTGATAGAGCTTTTTAATCTCGCTTCTCGCGAACCGAGTTCCTCTTTTTTTTCATTTTTCACCCTTTTTCCCCTTTTTTCTTTTTTCAGTTCGACGCTCGTTTTTTCCCCCGCCCGGAGCTGACCGCACGAGCGCGAGCTGTCTCGCGTCGACGGCTTATGGAATGTTTATTTGCAACGGGATTATTTTCGCGATGCTGTTACGCTAAAATTTTTATGCGTCAGAAATGCCGCTCGACTCTTATTGTTAGACAAAGATTTATATTTGTGTAAAAATTAACATCAATCCTTCCAAGAATTCAAAGTTACGATCTTAATCACTCGTCTTTGCGATTTTTCATTCGATACACTTATAGCCATTTTTAAAGCTTCTTTCAGTGTTTTTCCAAAATCCTCTGCGACTGAAACGGTTAATTCTTTCAAATTCTTCCTTTCAAAATTCCAAGCTATATTTGAGAGTAGCATAAGCATGTAGATCGGTAGAGATATCAGTAGTGGAAATCTATACCGGGTTTGCGGGAGTCTTTGGTCCCCGGCAGTTAGCTTGTTAAAACATGGAAACCGAGGTTCGGGCCAGTTCGCTCGCCTTAATTTCGTTCGGTGCGAGTGATAAATTCGGCCGCCTCTAATCGGCGATTTTCCACGGGGCGAAAGGGTAGCCGGGGCTGGTGTGGAACATTAGCGGGCAGCGCGTGTAATCGAGTTACGTGGTGGCGCGTCGGTCGTATCGTTGCCCCCGAAAGCGAACAGTTTGCGTAGAGGTTGTAGCGCGATCGTAAAACGTAGACGGCGCACGACGCCGCGTGATTATTCCGCCGATGGCCGAGGCCTCTCAAAATTTACAAACACGTAACGATGTAAGCGGCTTAACATTGCACGCGAGAGCTCCTGTTACGTGAAACACCAGCCGTCTCCGATAAGGGGAGCACGACCCGTTATCATCGATCATCGTTAACTCGCCGACAATTAGGGTCGCCCACCCTCCCACACCCCCGCACCCTCCACATCCACGCGCGATACCTTCGCCTCTCTCCCCCTCGTTGCTCCACGATAACTTCTAAATACGTAATTTCAATATTCTTAGATAATCGTTCGCCCGTGTTCTGCACGAACGACCATACGCTGTGCTATGGGGTGATCGATGTTTCCAATTTTCGATGGTGTATTAATGATTTTTGGGGGTAACTTTTACCCGATAGTGAAAGCACGGAATGTTAAATTCGAGATTAGATATTTTTCTTTTTATTTTTGTGCAAAATTTTCTTTTTCGATAGGCTTTTGATCGATTATTTCCTGTATCGATCATTATTACGTTGTATCGATGACCGTGATGTTTTTTCATGGTATACTGAATTTTGGGATTAGGTTCTATCTGATAGCGAGAGTTTAGGATGTTAAATTTAATATTAGATATTATTTTGTTAATTTTTGTGCAAGATTCCTTTTTTTTTGTAATAGAACTTTGATTGATTATCGTAGCGATGATTGCTTTCGATGGTATATCGATGTGTTTTCATGGTATACTGAATTTTGGGATTAGGTCCTATCTGATAGTGAGAGTACAAGATGTTAAATTCGAGATTAGATATTTTTTTTAATTTCTGTGAATGTTTTTTTCTTTTTTGGTGAGTCTTTGATCGATTATATAGAAGCATGAAAATAGTAATATTCGAATTAGAAATTCCAGCTGAGAGGGAAGATTAAGAATAAAATATGGAATGGAATAAAATAATGTAAGTTTAATTACGTCAAAGTATCGCGATGCTGTGCATCGACTTAACAATGCCAATTAAGAACCGGATTGATTAACTATGGCAAGATTGGTATTTTCTTTTATTTATATGCATCGGGATTAAAATATTTTGCTCGACAGTTTCATTTATTTCATTCTGCAGTTTGCAGGGGAAACATTTTTCAAATTTTTTCACTTGTTAATTGCTCGCTGGTTGGGCGGGCTGTCATGTCACGTCGTCTTGCGAGTTCTTTCATGACTGACGTACTTCTGTTTCAATTAAGATTCATCAATCTTCCGCGTTGTTTTTCCCGTGTTTTCAACGTTGACAAAGATTCTGGTTGTCAGGTATTAATATCAGTAAAAACAAACGTATCTTTTAATCTGAACGTTCTATACGTGTACCTTTACCACGTCAATTTTTATTCCGATATTTCAGATGGTATTAAACACGCTAGTTTCATTCCGTAAAGATTCTTCCTCGTTTTGTATCGTAGTTTTGAAAAGAAAAAAAAAAAAAAAAAAAAATTGAAAGGGTATTTTAAACGGAATGTACGCTATGGTTATGTACTTAGCAGACACAATAACGAAACGTATTTCCCATAGAGGCTGACCCATAATTTTCTATTTTCAACGGCTACGCTAATCACGCACCTCTCACCCATGAAACAATTTACCTCCATCTTCTTTCCCTGTAATCCCGCGATTTCTCTACTAAATCAACATCTCCCGACTTGCCATTTTGTACCTCGTAATCCACCAAACGATTAGTCATAACCGATCCTTTAACCAGAGACGCCATCACACTCGTTACCCTCGTACTCGAACCTCTTCTTCCGCCAGGCACGATTGTCTCGTGATCGATACTTTCACGATGTAACTGGTCCTGTCGTAAAACCTGTCGCGATCAACTTTCTCCGTTGATCATTTTCTCGAGCATTCTGCCATCTCTTTGCACCCATCCGACAAAATCTAGACGTGTCTTTCGAAACGTTCAATTTTTTCCGATTGTTCGATTTCTTCCAAATCTTACGAATCTTTTGATATTTTTTGAGTTATTCGATTTCTTCCGATGGTTTGGCTAATTTCTCAAATTGTTCCATTTGTTTCCTAACGTTCTCATACTTTTCGAATTGTTCGATCTTGTCCGAACCGTTCGAATTTCAGAAATTATTCGATTCTTTCCAATTCTTCGATTACTTCTGAACCGTTCGATTTTCTCGAATTGCCTACCTTTCCTTCCAATTCAATTTTATCCGAACCGTTCGGTTTTTTCCCAAATATTTAACTTGCTCCCGATTTTTCCGAGTTCGGTTGGAGTTTCGAAGGATTCCGTGACCTGTGGCAAAATTTGTCCGACGCGGCGCGCGATGGCCGACATCGCGCGAGACGCGCGGTGCATGCACGAAAATGTGATGTCACGCGTGGTCGTGGTCCCCCTGGTTTCCAGCGGACGCGTAATTGCCAAGGCATTCAAGGCCGACCGGCTGGACCTGCCACCTTGTGTCATTTTTAGGAGAAGCTCGCGCGACAAATTATCATCGTACGCGACCATCAGAGGCCGTGCGCGCCGCTCTCGTCCCCTTGTCATTGTTCCTCGGCGCCATTACATTATTTATACGCCGCTTGAAAATCTCCGTTCGTCTCGTGTGCACTCCTGTTCTTCCCCCATCATCGATGCCTCGTCGTCGTGTTTGCACGCCCGTTCCTCGCGCTCGTACCGCGATTTCTACGCTCGAGTGTGCCTATTCATAACCACGGTCAACCCGCCGCGGCTCTCCTCTTCCACGCTCGCGATGGCGCCGCGCGAGATTTCCGTTTGCCGGCGATTTTCTCGCTCGATCAACCCGTCCCGATGACGCGAGCAACATTTCTCAACGTTTATCGAGTGTGCTCGTTCAATGTGTCACTGCGTTCTGCTCGTATGCTAATTCGCTCTGAACGGTATATAAAAGACGACGCGACGATGACGTTTTGAAACAGCGTACAATCCCGGTATTTATTTTATCGCGATGAAACTTCGAATTGCTTCGTGACTATCGTATCGTAATATAAATATTACCTCGAGTACCGTGATATTACACCAACTCTATCGGACCCGGTTTCCCTAACGGAACGAAAGGGGGCGTGTTTAATTCCGGTCGTTTGGAGGGAAAAAAAAAGGAAAAGGAGGAAAATGGAATATCACGATTTTCTGCGAAACGAGCTGTGCGCGCAGTGTTGTACGAGCCGGAAAGCAAATTACGTAAAATTGCAAGAAAAACACGAACGGTTCGGTTCGCATGGCAGGAAAGAAAACGTAATAAAGTTGCTCGAGGCCAACTCTATTGGGCGTACGATCAATGAAATTACAGAACTAACGCACGTACCTCGGACTACCCTGGAGAGTAGAACGGGAGTGGGGAGAAGAAAAAAAAAAAAAAAAATATAAACCGCTCCAATTTCACGTCTCGGGAGAAAACGCGTATGATATCGTTACCGATACATCGTGGCCCCGGTAAATGGGTTAACCCGATAGTATTCGGTAACACGCGGCGATGACTAATAAATTTCTCGGCGTCCATTAAATTTCGCTGCTCCCCCGAGTTAATTTTAAAACCTGTTTTGTTTTCGTGTAAATTTCCAAATAGCCGGTAGCTAATGATATTGAATAATCTTCGACGTGATTTTAAAGCAGCTGCCGATGTTAACTTGTAATAAATTGTACAGGCGGGTTATTTATGGGGGGAACGTAAGATAGGTGTGTTGTTATTTAATTATCTTCGGGTACTTGGGATTTTTTTTTTTCTAAGGAAACCATTATACTTGTCAAAGGCTTGGAATCCAGACACCTAAATACTTCTATTCACAACTGTACACGTAAATAGCTATAAACTGTGTTTACAGAAGAAATATTTAATCTGTTATTCAAATGTCAGTTTAGGTTCTAATACAAGAATTCAATGAACAGATTTGAATTCAACAATCGAGTTGTTCACCAGCTAAGAAGATTGGGTGTATTTTTGTAATCTAATAAAAATCGACTTCTTTAGGATTTTTTTTATAAGGAAACTGTGATACGTTTTGATATGCAGTTTTCGCGGTCAGATTTATTTATACGTGAAGAATATTTCCAATTTTTTCCCTACGAAATTAACGAATGTTATGAAAATTGTATAATCTATAGCGTAAAGCGCGTTTTTGAAAATGGGTCCGAATCACTGACACAATTTCGGATCATCTGGTTATTCGAAGCGAGAAAAACAAAAAGCATTTTGATTAGTATAAATACGGCTAGACCGTGAACTATTGAAACAACGAAATTTCGAAAATGAATAAAACAGCGGCATTTTGAAATTTAAATATTGTATCGGATTTGCTGGGTATCATAGTTTTGATTAATTTTATTTTTCTATTGGAAATGTGTCGTGGTATTTATAGATTGGTCATGTTGAATTCTTTTTATTACTAAATTTACAGATTTTTTGGAATGGTACGAATATGTCGCTCCA
>NIJG01000016.1:704207-786593 GCA_002201625.1 Euglossa dilemma | reverse complement strand
GGATTAAATTCTCGAAACAATTAAACAGTAATCTAAGCACAATATCAATCAAATTCTACGTCAAATTAAATATTTTTAATTCCTCCTTTTTATTTTTTTATTATTATTATTTGCAGAAATGCACGTAAATCTAGCGTTAATGTCATTTCTGCAGATGCACATTTGTAGATGCAGGATGAGCTGAAGGAAAATGATATCGTTAAATTGATTTAACAACTATTGTATGAAAAGTCAAGAAATTAGTCGCGGAGAAATAGCTCGGAGAATAATTCGAAGTTAAATTTTGAAAAGCGAATTTTGCACGGAGATTGCTTTTTAATATAAGAACAAAAAAATAATAATTCGATTCGATTTATTGTTATAAGACGGGACTCAAACAGCTATTGCAATATTTCCAAGTGGAGCTAAAAATGTCCCATCATACTTTACCGTACGTCAAAAAGGTGGGGCATTTTTAATCCCACCGAGCCCCAAAGATTTAATTAACATAGATACGGATACGAATCATAGCTACAACGAAATTGTGAAAATTAGAATAACGGCAGCATTTTGAAATTTAAGTATCGATTTTCTTCACGTTTGTCGTACTTTGGGCGGTAAAGAAAAACAGAAAAAGGGGGAAAAAATATGGAATTTTAAAATGGAAGCGATGTGAACCTTACGGTATAAACGTTGCACGGATGAAGAACGAGGTTTCCTAACCTAACAACCGAGCCGATATCGCTGGACGCTAACCCCATCAATTTACGTATCTGTATACTTCGAGCCCCATAAAAACGAGGAGAAGAGGCAGTCGGTGCGGCGCAGCGATACCCAACAATAAACCCATTAACCGGATAGAGGGAATCGCGGCGAGAAGTCCATTGGGGACTCGATTAATTCCGGCGATAGATAGCGCGACGGTCGCGAGTGGCGGGCTCGCGAGTGCGCAGACGCCGTGGCTTTGCCAGATAAATCGAACATCCGCCGATAAAGCGTTACACGCCGAAATGGATTCCGCGCGTCTTCGGGGCAGGCTGCTCGTTGGCTAACGACCAAGTGACAAGCGGCAACGGAAAGGAATTCCTCGTCTATCCGAGACTTGTCTGGCCCATCGACGGGTACATTTCGATTAACAGGGAGTCGTGGTCGCGCCGGGCAAATTGTCGGTCGCGGAACGGGCCGATAACGTTATGCCCGGCAATAAATTAAACGGCCGGCCGATAAACTGGTAGCGGCGTCCGCGCGAGCAGAAGCGCGCGGTACACGCGCGAAGGAAAGCGGAAACCTGTTCCATAGGAGCTGGCCGCTTATCTGAATCGCCGGTATCATAACTAGGACCCCCGGTACGTGTCGTGCGTGCGTGCATGCGTGGCTTGTAAAATGAATTTTCCATTAAGCGACGGTCAACGGTGATTCACGAGGTGTACGCGACGCGGTGTCACCGGGCACGCTGTCAGGGCCCTGACTCACTTCGCCAGGTTGTGTCCGCGTTTGGGATTACGCCGGGGTTCGCTGCCTGATATTCACCCGGCTTCGTGATACTCTGACGGACCTTCGGCCGATTGGCTTCGCTCTCGAGCGTTAACACGTTCAGCGGCGATCTCTCTCTTCCGACTATCGGAACGATGCAACCTGTCCACGTCCAGACAGACCATCTAATGAAAGTTACATTTTTAACTTCTTTTTAACCGTTTCAGTACCACGCGTCTTTGCTATTTCCCCATCCGAACGACGAGATAGCGCTTGTCTTATTCTCCGATTAAATAACATTTTCATCCAAATGTTAGATTGAAATTAAAATTCGTCTTTTCATCAGCTGTCTCGTTATTTTATTTTTACCTAAAACGGAATGGTAGCCGTAAAATCGTGCATCGATACAATTTGAGTGTCTGGCAGTAATCAGCTTCGCTGCGTGGAGCGCTGCCACTTTTCGAGTGAAAACAAAGGTTAAAAAAATCGAGAGGCGATCTGATCGGATGCTAAAATCGATGTTGATTAACGCGTTGAGCGCCACGTTAGTGAACTTTCCGTTTGGATGGCGTTAGTCCATGGGATTTGATAATGTGCTTTTCATTTGGGTGACGTTGGACCATTAGATATATATATATATATCAATTCTGTGAGATGTCGCTTCGCAAAGGTGAATGTTTCACAAAATTATATTCATAAACATAGATTTTAACATATATATATATATGGATGTAATAAAAGAGCGATGTTTGAGTTGGAAGTGTGTGGATGTTGTGAAAGAACGAGTATGCGTGTAAGTGAATGAAACGTGATACTGATTATGTATATGAGTGAGTAATTTATGAAAGAAAAAAGGACAAATGAGATAGTAAATGGAAATGTTAGTTGCAATTGAGAAATCATTAAAAATAAAGTCTTTAAACTTATTTACATATTACATTCCTTTTATATTATTACGCAATCCACTTTTAACTTTCAATAAATATTTATTATTTTTGAACAAATATATTATCCGTTACTAACAAAAATATCATGCCCTTAAGAAATACTAAATATGCTGATAACTTGTCGATAATTATGTTCATTTAATGAAATTACAAATATTTTTTTATCTTTTTTCATTTCGCGATTATTAATTTTCTTACAAAAGAATCAGTATTACGTGTATTTTGAACGTTAGGATGATAAGAGACCAAAATAATATTATTACTCGCGCTACGCGGAATCAAGCAAAGACTGTGTACACACGTCAACCACAGGGGAAATATAAATTGTGCAAAAAGAGTGAAACGAAACAAGAAAGGATTACATTTTTATTCGACAAAAAATTAATTATAAGTCTTTCCTTTTTTTCTAAAAACAAAGTCTCGTTCATCTGGTTCTTGGTACCTGTGTTATCATTTCGTCGCTGCCATTTTTTAAATAAACAAACAAAATGTGTAAAAATAAGTGCAAATCGTAGTTAACATTTCTCTGTATTTTTAAAGACCAGACATTTATACTAATACATATGTAACACGTATACCTTGAAAACTACAGGGTGTTCTATTATTTCTTCGCTTGTTGTATATACAAAACCAATAGATAAATGGGACTGACAAAAGTATTATAATATTATAAAAGGTGTTACCTTATAATATATATTTAATATTTAATACCTCATATCTGTCACTTGATAACAAAAGGTACTCGATTAATATTATAACTAATTTTGAAATTTAAACATCTACTATACGTTATAAATAATCGCATACAGTCGAACATACGTATGACATTTATATTACTTAATCTCCGCAAACACGAATACGCAAGGCGATAAATACTAATCACTTTTAATCTCTTCATATTCCCACGTCTTCCCGTATAAAACCATCGCCAGCTTTCCGATTAGTCAGCGATTTAAATCGATAATAAAATTGCAAAAGCTCGCGGTATGCGAAATAAAACTATCAACGAGAACCTAACAACATGCTAAACAGAATTCCTTATCGTCTCGTACGTTTCGATCTTCCAATACAGCGAACAAGTATCAAAGCGCGAGGAAACTGGTCAAGAATATTTTTTCCCCGAAGAATAACTGACCTGTCATCTGACTTGTTGCTTCTCGAAGACCGACAGGCTCAAACCCGATTCGTCGAATACGAAACCTTCGATTCGTCTTCGAGAAGTAATTCCATTGAAAAATAAGACGCGGTGAGAGACGCGAGCGAAGATGATGGCAATTAACGTTGCGGAATAAAGATACAAGCGTCCTCCGATTTTCTTGCCCGGATCCGTTCCGCAGATTAACAGAGTACACGGGTTAGAAAGAAAATGCAAATGACACGATGCAAATTTGAAATAAATCACGAACCTGTTCTCAAACGGCTCGCAAGTCAGCAACAGTGTACGCGTATGTAAATAAAGTACATATCATTAGAGGCCTGCACGACACTTTTCCGTGCAATATTTCAACGCCAACTCTCCAGTCCCGTGATACCGAATCGCGCGAAAAGCACGTTAATCCCTATCATCGGTAGTTTATGATCTATGCCCGCGCGTTCCCTGGACCTCTCTTTGACGGTTACTTGATTCGCTTATTGATCGCGGGTATAGTAAATCATTGGCCGTATCGATGAGATAGTGGATCGCGTGGTCGTTGAAGAATTTATTGGCCGCAGATGGTTGACTGAGCAACACGACCACTTGCCACGAGTTAGACCAGCCTCTGTTTTGCTCTGTCACGTTCTTGAAAAGAGAGACGCTGAGCGTCTTTCGTTTCTTTTTCTCCCCCGTGACTCAGCTTCGTCCTGGCCCGAATGCGTATCCTTTTCAATTTTGCAATTAATTCCCTCGAATCCCGGTCCGAACGAGCCGCGTTACGCAAGTCCTCCTCCTCTGTTCAGGGGTAAACGTTCCGCCGTTCCGGAGGCAATTGATCAATCGCTGGCGCGGTGAAAGGCACGGATGAATAGCCGGTGAAAGCTGCGAATAAATTGTAATATTGTGACTCCGTAAATCCGATATCGCGCTGAAATTACAGATTCGATAACGCGATACGATACTTTAATTCCCCTCTGTGTGTACCCATTGAAAACGCGCCGCCGGAAAAGAGAGGACGACGGGGAGCAAACAGCGAATAAAACGTAATACTCTAATTCGGTAAATCTGAAATCGCGATGTAATTACGAAATTAATAACACGCGTACCGGCGAGGTGCAAGCCTGAAATCGAGGCTGACGGCAATAATTGCCAAGTGTATTAATAAACGCCGTGGCGCGAGCTATGCGCGTAATTTTGTTCCAACGCCGATATCGTAGCGGAGAGTCAAGTGAAACGAGGCTTTGTCTCCTGCATCGACGAATGAAAACGACCTGTATAACTAGACTATCGAAGGGATAGTCGTGAGTATTAACCCTTAACCGTTGTCACCTGACAATAATACTTCGATGCTGTGGTAAAAGGTGACAAGATGAATCCTATCGAAACTCGCTTCTGTGAAAAGTGGGCACATGTTGTCAGTTAAGCATCAATTACCATCCCTCATGATTCGTCGATACTTTAATATATTCAGCCCGGGAAATGAACGAATAAAATTTGATAAATTTCGCTAGTGACAATGGCAACGAATGCTAAATTGCTCTATTTTTTAGTCGAAGCAGATTTCAAATAAAATGCTTAAAACCGTTGGGAGCTACTCGCAGTAAAATTGAAATATAATTCAAAGTGCGTAGGGTTAATGAAAGTCTGTTATTAACGCAGGGGGGGTCTGATGGGAAGACAAGGCGTCGTGTCTCGAAAAAGGTCTGTTCTGTTTTTCCAGAGCCTAGTCCAAGTGGTGTCGAGGTGGTCATAGGGCGCTGGTCGTAAAGACATAAACCAGACTCCCATTGACTCGGGACCCTCGATGGCTATGGAAGCGAAAATAGCGGAAAATACACGGGGTTTTTCTTCTACCATCAACGGATGCGTTCCTACACTATGATCAGTCTACTATGTGATTCTTGGTGTTTTCGAATAACAGGCTACCCTAAACTTAGCGATATTTAAGAAAATATTTGCAATTTTCAAAGTATCGAGGTATCTCTCTTTTTCGTATTACGAGCATATCTTTACTTGGGACAAGACAGGATCAACTGGTGTGTTATTGTTTGGGATCTTATAACAGTGGAATCATCACGATAGTGTTAGGTATTTTGCGTTCGAGATGAGTTGGCATAACTGACTACGGACAATCCTCTGATTACAGACAGTGATCACTATTGGCTGAAACGGTGACGAAGATCATGATCGAGTGAGATAGGACACAGCAATATCGGCGTTTTCTGTTTTTTAAAGTTAACATCATCTCACTGAATGGTGATCTTCGTCACCGTTTCGGCCAATAGTGACTACAGCCTGTAATGGAAAGAGTGTCAGCGGTGTCAGTCAGTCGCAAGAATGCAATCACGCTGTGCCAACTCTTCTGGACCTACTATTACACTCGTGATCTTCCTTAGAACCGAAGGGACCTGAACAACACGCGTGACTCGCGACCCTTGGGCCAATGAACTTAATTACAGGGAAACGAGGCACGGATGCTCAGACATGCCTATGGGAGGAATAGTAATAGCGTGTAGACAAAGGACAAGGATTGTATGGTCTTGGTCCATCGGAATGCAGCTGATTGGACCAAGCCTTCGGTCCAGTTTTGACCAAAACACTCCAACAGGACGTTCGAAGTTCCCATAGAGCACAAGAGGACAGGATTCGCGACACGAACAGATCGTACTACACGAACAAAACCATTTGTTTCATTAAACGATAATAACGCGAACAATACTTTGTCAAACGCATATATGGGTTCATAGCGCTGAAAGTGTTAATGTTCTTATTTGTAACAAAAGTGGCAAGCAACGAAAGAAAGTTCTATAAGAAATTCAGTTCTATAATACCCGAAGAGCCACGTACTCGCTCCTACCACTAACAAAAGGAAACTGCCTGGTGTCTTCGTAAAACGGAACCAGTCCCGGGCCGATAGAAAGCTCGAGAAGCTCACGACCAGAAGCACTACGATAGTCAGTGGTAGAAGCGGACACGGCTTCGGTAGTGGCGAATATATATATAAACACAAACACTCGATACTAAAAATCACGCATACATTCTAACAGGAACATAGCAAATGAAGTCATTTGTCACGTGATCTATTTCTGGAGCGAGCTTAGAGCTAACAGTGTACGGTTACGATGATCCTAGCTCTCGACCCTTTGCTATTCTCTGCTCGCCACTGTTCTCGAGTTAATTTCTACCCTTTGCCTTTCTCCACTCGAGCATCTCCACGTTCCTTTTTGCTCTGTTATCTTATGGATTCTGTTTTATTCAGCGATCGTTAAGGCACATTCAGGGAGGTCTAGTCAAAACCACAGGCAGTCTTTGAACAAAGCTATAACTCAGCTATGATTAACTGCTTCGACTACTGTCCGAGGTAGTAGCTTCTGACTATGACCAGTCTAGCTCGATTCTCCGCTACCCTCTAATCTTTACTCTCTTCGCTATCTCTCCACTAACTTCTGCCCTTTTCACGCGTAACAGCTTGTTTGCACGTTCTTCCTTTCTCTATTATCCTATAGCTTTCGTTCTAAACTCGCGAACAGCATCCAATAAAGCCGCGCAACGACTCTATCCTCGATGGCGAAATTGTCCGAAGCACTCGTCGCGAACGCTCTTCTCTCGCTTTGTCACTCGATCGAGCAATCTTTACTCGTGATATTGCTCCCGATAAGAGTCACGTCGATGACGATTCGAGTGACTGATGGAAGATCGATGAGAGGCCGGATCCTCCTTCCACGGTGGTTCTCTGTTTGCTTCTCTTCGCGATCGGTTTATCGCGAATTCTCTTATTTCCGATTTTTCTTTCGAGCAATTCGAGCAGATTGCGAGAAGAATCCGCCACGTTTCCCATCATCGAGGCTGGCCTCTTTGCTCGACGGAGCACATTGTATCGGAATTGGGACGAGATCCCCATTAACTCTGCGAACCGGCGAACCGTTCTCCTATATCGCTTGCCCCCGACCATTGTTCTCTCTCTCCCTTTCTCTCTGCGTCTCTCTCTTTCTCTGTTCGGCTAACAAACCGTTTCTACCACTGAATCGTGAACTCTCTCGTGATAGCGCGCAGAGCTGGCTGGGACGTGACTCGGCTTAATACCCGCTACCCTGGCTGAATCGCATCGCGAACGAGCGCATTTACGAAAAATTTCATTCCGGATATTTGTCGAGCAATTCCCTTCCCGTGCGGGGATTACCCGCCCGATGACAATTTGATTTCGATCGATCAGGCAAGTTAAACGTGAATTCTCCAGCCATCGTTTCTTCGAGATTCGTTAAATTTTATCTCGACCCCCGTTTAATCCTTCGCGAACAAATATCGAATCGCGCGTAACCTTATTTAATTCTAATCTGTTATTTGCATCGTTGTTACCCGTCTGTTTTTACTAATCATATTGGTAATATGAATCATTCGTTACATTATTTAATAGTTAAAGAAATATTGCGAATTTTATTATTGAAATAATGAAATACGGGTAACCCTCCTATAACACGGTAGGTAGGTTCCTAGAAAATCCTGTGTTGCTTGAAACCGTGTTATATAAGACAAAGAGATAATTTTTTTTTAATTCCATATAAGCATACAATCATAACACATTTGATAATTTGTTTATACATTCTCACATAAAGCCACTATAGTTCATTATTCTTTCTCGTCATTATTTTAAGATAATTTAGTTTTTAAACGCGTGAATCCGTATTATCTAGTGGTGTAGAAGTACAGTGTTGTAATTTTGAATGGTTTTCAAATTATTCTTAGTTTATATTTTAACTCCATGGGACACCATATTTGACAACTTGACCGATTTAGTTCCTAATTTGTGATATTACACATTTTTCTGTATTTCCTTTTGCTTATAAAATATAAAATTTTATTTTAGAATGTCAAACAAATAGAGTCAAGAAATTTTAGCGTCATTATACATTTCTCGGTACTTCGTTCTGTTTATAGAATACATAATTTCATCCAAAGAAAATGAATTAAAGAGAATTTGATGCTCCACTATATCACTTACCCCCTTTCAGTCTGGAGGTACTTCAAAGTACTACTTTCATCAAAATGGTACCATGAATCAAATATACTCGGATGTACTCTGATGGTACTTACAAGTACTATTTCCGTGATGTTCTATATATGCTCCAGTAATGATAAAAGATATTTATACTTGGCAAATGTACCCCAGACTTGATAGCATAAAAACAGAAAGAAAAAGAGAAAAAGATGAAATAAGAAGAAAGTAATTGAGAAGGTAGAAAATTAAAGATCGAATATTAAAAGCGGAAAATTTTTCGTAGCGCGTTAATACATGGAAAAATAGTTATGAAATTCGACGAAACGAAAATTTCCCTTGATTCCTGGTATATTAATAAAACGATAAATCGCATCAGCTTGATATCACGATTTAAAACGGTGAATTAAATTCCAACTTATCGCCTCGCCATTACGTTCCATTGCGCTTAAATATTTCTCCGCCAGAGGGTGCTCGCGCAGGCGACAAAAATACGCGCACGTTCACGCGTCTGGGTTCCCGTTGCGTTAAATCAGTTTCGCGGTGTGAATTCATTATGTAGCAGAATTTTCAGGATTGTCATCGTGGAATTAAATTTGTAACACTGTCAACCTGTCATTTACCGGTTTCAACGGCCGCGCACGCCGCGTAACGAGCCGGCGTATGCAAATTAACCACGCCGACTTCATAGATCCGCGACAGTCCAATTACTTTACGGTAGCGTTTTATAATAACCGGCCACCCGATATAACGCACGCCCGCGAACGTTATTCTAAAATTATTAGCACAATTTCGCAGGAAGCGCCGGCGAATTGCATAATGAATTATGCAACCCGATACTGTAATGAGCACGGGCCTGAACACGGTAATATTTTGAGTGTAACGTTACAAGACACACAAATGAAGAAAGGAAAAGGAGAGAGAGAGAGGGTAGAGCGGAGTTATTTATAAAGACCTTGACGCACTCCCTTCGCGATTCGTGGCCGCGCTTTATATTGTTCTTAATTTGCATTACAATGTAAATAACATGTGTAGCGAAGCAACAATGAGATACATAATATAGATAGAGGGAACTTGCTGCGTCTTATTTGAAAGGTACGTAATGGAAATGAGGCAGAGTTGGATCTACCCTCTCCTTTCAGCTCCCGGGCTTCATGAATGGCGCCTGAAATAGCTACCGTGTTAGCTTTTAATAAACCCTGATATATCAGGGCATAATAATATTCAGATCAGCGGTAATTACTGTAATTAGCGCTACTTATCGACGTAATAACGTCCGATTCTTTTTTCAATTCTCGATGCTTCGCGGGATCAACCGGTTGTTCCAATTTCCTAGGCCGTTCTGTAAGGAAGGAAGATTTTCGCGAGATGAAAGATATTATTCTGTTTTTATTTTCGTATCTGAAACTTTCACCTGGCTTTGATACGGCGAATCGACTCTGTTAATTATTATATTTAAACCCGTTATTATATCGGGACTGAGTTCATAGTTTTCAGGTTTGTCCATTTTCACGTATATTCTAGATTTGTCAAGAGACGAACAATTATACTTATTGCATAATTGATTTAAGGAAATCGATTTATTACTAGTAATGACAGATCCGTGATATTAATTAGTAGATTAAATTCTAATGGATGATTGAACATAACTTCTTTCAACTGCATCGAAATTAATTATTCGGTTCTCGAATAATTAAACACCGAGTCTATATTTTACTGATAGATAATTGATCATAACCTTCATAAACGTTTTGTTAAATGAACAATTCTTCTTTTAACGCGATTGAAATTAATTACTTGGTTCTAGAATAATTAAACACCGTGTCCATATTTTGCTAATTGATGCATGTACTTAAATGATTGAACATAGCACGTTTTCAACTCTTTAGTCGTGTCACACCTTACTAATCATTTCATTAAATAAACAATTCTCTTTTAAATTCCGTGAAAATTAATCATTTGGTTTCCGAATAATTAAACCCAAAAAGGAAAAAATTACCTGTAGATTAAATTCTAAACTTTATATTAAGTTTACGATTCTCTGACAAGAAAAGACCTATTAAGTAAAACAGTAACTCGTGTTTCACCCATTTCCATGCTCGACATTCCCGATCTGGCGTCAACGAGATGGTGTGCACATAGCACGACAGGGGTGAAAGATCAGTGGAAATGGAGAAATCGGTGCGCGAGTGAGGGAAGAGGTTGGCTAAAGAAATAGAGGGAAGAACAAAGGTGTATTCCGAAGGACGCGATATTATTTGCATGAGGCGAGAAGAGGAGAAAGAGGGTGGTGGAAGGAAGGGAGTTACCTCGAGAGAGGCTCTCCATTCTTCGCCGGTGTTTCGCGTGCTCCTTTCCCGCGAGGGCCATAAACGCAGAAACCATAATGCACCTCCGGCAAATGAGCAGTTAACCCCGATTTAGCTCGCGCTTGCGCGCCCGTCCACCATTAAATAATAAATCAATAACGCTAGCTAATAATACGCAGATTTACCAAGGCCCGCGAACAAAGATACCACCCCGTTAGAGGTGCGATCACAGCGCCGAGATCCAGAGCGAAGCCAAAGGGGATCGACGCCAGCGCCATCTTCGTTGGCCCCGTTCGCTCCGCGTCCTCTTCCCTCGGCTCACTTCCATAATTTCTTCTACTCTTCTCCCTCCTCCTCCTCCTCCTCCTATTCCTCGTTGTTCCCTTTGCTTCCTTCGACCAGCAACCTTTCGACGAGAAACGATTACGCGAAATCGAACGACGCTTGCCTGTTTTTCTCTGCGCGGCCAATTTCTCCGATTCCTCCATTCGTGTCCCATGCAAATTTACCGTGAATTTACACACCCATTACGCGGCAGTCTTCTTCCACGATGATCTCCTCCCCTTCGGGGAAGACGGTTCTTGCACTAGCTTCGCGAGATACCCTTGCTTTACTCCTGTAGACTCGCGAAGTTTTCCAAGGACGAGATTCCACGCGTGATTTCTCCGATCTTCGCCAAACCTTCGTGCACTCCCGAGTATGCAGATACCGATTCTGACTTCGCGTGTGAATTACGATCTTCCTTCCAAGTGTTTCCATTCTTCGGCTTCTCAACAGAGGTTCTCAGCTACGATATGCAGAGAAACTTTTCGAATTGTAATGTTAGATTATTCAAATAGTACGGATTGCAATTGTAATTGCAAATACGCAATTACGGGTATAAATGTGCTCATAATTATGAAAGTGGCTTAGGTCATATATTTTTTATTTCGAGATTAATGGATTACATTTGAATAAATTAAAAAATATTTTTATATTATGCAACATTTTAATTTTGAATTTTATTGGTCTTGATTAATGAAAATTTATTATGAATGTGAAATTTTGAGCGAATCTCATACAAAAATGTTTTGAAAGTTTGAGTTGACTTAGACCACTTTCATAATTAACGCTAAATGAATTCCATATAATGTTGCAACTAACAACCTCTAACTGATAAACTCTTTTTTTTTTTTTTAATTTTGACTTAGACCACTTTCATAATTAGGGGCTCAGATATGAACCTTCGTGTTCTATCTAACCTAGAAATTAAAAAAATTTTACTGCAGAAGCTACATTCGGAATACTAATTAATTCTCGCATAAGAGAATTTTTTTAATCATTATACGTTGTATCTTTTTCTAATTATTGTTATTATTACCGTGTAACGGATTGTGTCGATTTCATACTGGATCACTGTGAATAAATTTTATCTTATAGCAGGAAATAATTAATTTATTCGTTTACGTGCAATATTGTCACTGGAACTATATCGTGCATGTACAGTACGCGACAAAATTTCGGTCTTTTCGGAGTAAATTGAGAGTGGCGTATCTCGTTAAAAGAAAAAAATAAAATCGTTCGATTATATGCAAATTTGATTTTACAGAAGAGCAATGATAAAGATTTTGAAAAAAAGAAATCTATATTTTCTCTTTCCACCGAAAAAAGAAAAAAGAAAATCTCGTTGATTTGTTTTGTTGGCACCAGTGTTATCATTCCGTCGCAACGATTTCACACAAACGAGTAAAATTTGTGGAAAGAAGAAAGGTAAACCGTAGTTGATACGCAGCCGTGTTATTAAAAACCGGACACACACTGTGCATGTGTAACATATGTAACATATGCACAGGTTGAATTAATTTCCAGAAACACGGAAAACTACAGGCAGCGCTATTATTTTGTCGCGTACTGCATCATAATAGAACACTCGCGTATCGAACGTTCGTGTAACGTAGGTTTTGCCGTATTACAAACGCGAAAAACGAATAAAGGCGTGGTTATTACATGGAAAAAAGCGGTTTCATCGGAAAAGGAATTTTGCATTTTTGCTGGAGCGAATGGACGGAAATTATGCGTGAAGGGGTTAACGGCTGACGCATTTTGTCGAATACCGGGGCGAGGGAATAAGGACGGTGGTAACGGGAAGGTGGCGGTTAATTAATATGCCTCGGCTACCCGTTTTCAATAATAATTATACCCTTCCGTCCATCCCCGGCCTGTTTTTCATTCGAGCATAATCACGGCGTCCACGTCGAGATCCTCGGTTCTGAACGAAGGCGGGAAGGATGGCGAGAGGAGGGTGCGAGGAAGGGAAGAGAAGAGGGGAAAAGTTTGGCAGCCGTTTCGTAGACGAGCAATTACGCGAAATTAGCGGGCCACCGATATTTTGCGATCGATTATCTCGTTCTCTTGCCGGGATATCTTCGCCAACTGAGGCTGGGCATGATGCGAAACAACAGACGCGAAGCGCGATTTATATTCACCAGCGAGCCTGTTTACCCGGTCAAGACGTAGCGAAATAGAACGCTGTAATTTCCTGCTTCCTTTGCTCTAATTGAATTAATTAATACGGCCCGGATTTGAATTTTCTCACTGCCACTCGCGCCTGTGTCACGGCAGAGACGGTTAAAATCGAAACTACTATCGGTGACGATGAAGTATCAATTTTGAACTAACACGGAGAGTTCCGAGGTCTATGAAAATATGCCACTATAATGACATTTTTTTTTTTATGATATTTTTCAGATGGCATATATTACAACATTCGATAAGTTTTTCTATATTTCTTATTAAAGATTCGTCATTTTACCATATATGTATATTTCTATTCGTTTCCTTTTATATGCATTTTTAATTTGTAATTATACGTAGTTTTATATTTCCATTTAGTGAAATGGCAGTATTTTGTGTCATGTGACCAAAAAAATGGTCACGCTAAGTCTTCCACCCTGTATAATAGTCTGAACGCTCTTTTGCAAAAATTTGCTACAATTTTCCGATAGTACGATATTTTTACAATTTTTCTTTCTTTAATATTTCATATTTTAATAAGTTTTGTAAGTTTTCCTTGATTTCTATTAATTTCAGGTGTTTTACCCAGTGTCAGTACAACGCCATAACCTTGTTACAAGGAGGGCGAATTTATTTTTATTTCTTACATTATATTATTTTTATATTTACATTAACTTTTACTTTCACTTCGCATTTCGTGCTATAAATACAACGAACGGAATTTAAAAAGCCTATTGAAATAAAATTAGATAACACAAGTCGAAGCTTAACTCATACCAGCGTAATACCAACTGGGGTAATTAACTGAACTAGGAAATATTATTTATGTTTCTACACGCGGACTGCATAAAAATATAAACCGGATATCCATGATGTAACGTAAAAACCGAAACTTGATTTTTCTCCTTGTAGTTTGCCTGTTTGAAGTACGATATTCGAAAGAAAATCTCATAAGGTACCAAGTCCATAACTTAGCGAATATTTGTTTTTCGAATAAAGAGTTCAGTCTTGGAGAGATTAAAAATAAAGCAGGCGTAGAACAACATGGCCGAGTTATTTCTACGCTCTGCGAGTTGATCCTTTAAGGTTGTAGGTCAAGATATTTCCGGCGACCGGCGCGTATGGTCGTAAAGGTATTAATGGATTATTAAAACGAAATTCAGGAAGTTACTTGTTCGCCATTCGGCTACGATTCCGCCTGCTATAATTTCCAACTGCCCTGCAATTCCGTCGTAAGATCAAACGAAATAATCCCCGAAACGAAATTAGAAATCACGAGACGCCCTGGCGAATTTAGGTTACTCTCGCAAGTAGATTTCTCGAGTAGACAGTTATTTCGGTGTTTCGCAAACTCGCGAAAAATTACCGGCTTAAAAATTTCACTTACCAACCGCCTGTGACGTCACTCTGCACACTCTTGACGACCACTCGAGCGCAAACCGACTCGCAGCCACAGGACACCCACATTTAGACACGCGTTTAGACACTTTACCCCTAAAACCGATGTATTATATAAAGGATTCGCTATTCTCGAAATAAACTCAGTATTTCTAAACTCCGTTCAACGAGAATTGACAGGGAATATAAACAGAAAGTTGATAGATCGACGCTGTTGTAAAGAGAATCTTGTCGTATCTAATTTGCGACCGTGATGATGGTGACCAATGACTCGAGAGCCAAACCTGAGAAACGAGGTAATTTCCCCCATTGTACATCGTTTTACACAAAACCCAAATCCGACACGCGTCATCCAGTATCCACCTTAATCAACCAATATTTTACAAACCATTCCTCTGTCCTACCGTACAGAACTGCATATATATCCAAACTCAAACCTAAATAAAGGACATTCGTTTAACTCCTGTGTTATATTTCCATCGTTGTGCTATACATACTTAGTTATCCGCGTTATCAAGGGAAGGACACGAACTGTCCGACTTGGATTTTAATGTGCTTTTGCGGTTAGGTAGTTGAGATATCCTCTTTGATGTGTGCAAAATATCCGGTGTAGATACCGAACAGTTTTTTGACACGTTGAATGCTACAGGAGTGATCGGTGACAGGAACTCAGCTTGGCAGACCCAGATTGGTAGAAATACATAATTTGGACAAATGTCGATACTTAGGAATTTTTCATTATTACCATCGTTAACCCTTTGAAGAAATTAATGCAATATGTGACACGGTCACACGCTGTAATTTATTTGTTGTAGGTAATATTTCAATATTATATGGAGGTGTACATAGATAGGTGTTGGTGATTTATACCTTTGCATTCGGCGATTTTTTCATTGTAGAAAAATAGTAATTCGAAGACGTTCTACCACCAAGTGGACGATATTTTTAAAACGGTAAATAAGAAATCGTATAGAAATTAAATCGTAGAATTATTTTACTCCGACATTCCACGCGTCGTTGGGTAGTTTAAAATTTGATGTTTGAATTAACATGGATTTTTAGAATTTAATTAAATGGCGACTGAGGTTCGCCTCTTGAGTGTAAAGGGTTAAATAAATTGGAAGAATGTGCGAGTGACGGTTAGAGATAGGCATTATCTCTCGAGATGGACAACTGGTTATAACTAACGATTCTACTACTAACTCTTTACAACTATCCCCAACTAACTTTCTACTGAACGTCAACTGACTTTGAATAACTTCAACTGAACTAGATTGACTTAAACTTAACTTCGCTGCTTTCAACTAACTCTTCACAACACAATGTTCCTTTTTTTACATTTCTTTTCCACCATGCACACGCTTTCCAACGTTTTCTGACGCATCGCTCAGATTGTCCAATTAACCTAGGCTCTTCGTAAGGCCATGCGCACTTATATTTTGGATAAATGTGCGATATTACAATTATATATATCGGATAATAGGAAATCCATTATAACTGACGTGACATTCAACGTTTTAAGATTGTAAGGTTTTCCTGCTCGACGGGTCCAAACTTTGGATAGGCGTGTTGGGTGAACAACGGAAACGAAGTCTTCTTTAAATAATAAAAATGGTTCATTGAAAATAATAGTTAATCGGTCTTTAACAACTGACACTTACAACGGAACACGTATGCATAACTCGTCCTTATATGCTGGCTCTTGTACACTGACAACCCAACTCTGAATACTGAATACCGACTTGTTCATATCCGTTATTTAAACTTTACACCTCGTGCTCATGCTCTCTTCTTCAGTCGTGCTTTCGTCACGTATCCTAAACATTCGGCACTATCGTAGATAAACTCGTTCTCCTTGTACACGATCTCTTTCATCTATCCGCACACACCCGTTCGCTCTGTTATCGCTCATAATATATCAGCCCGTTCGCCATTTCCACGAGATATAAATGCTGGAAGATCTCATTAAACCCTAGCCCTCCAAATCTCCGAAAAGCCTGCGGCAAATGAAAAATACTAATTTCTCCCTTTTCCTTAACAACACCTAAAGTGTCCCGTCCCAAAACCATCAAGCCTGATACCTGCCAGCAGAGATCAGGATCGTAAACCTAGTACACGTCTACCCACTCCCTTATCATCCTCCCCATCACTCGATAAGTCGAATACGGCGAGCGAAACCTAACCGAAACGGACGGAATCGTCGTAGATCAAGCCTGGAGGACCCGAATCCTGAGGAGGGTAGCCGAGGAGTATACTGAGGTTATCCCGAGGTGAAGGCGATGCTTCTCGACGAGTGGGACAGCTATTAAGCTCTCTATCGTTTCTAAAGCGTATGCATCAGCCATTAACCGAATCGCTAAAGGTCCATAAAACCTGTCCCCCATCTGGGACGGGACACGGAGGGCGGTCTGAAGCAGCAGCTTCATGGGTTGCCGAAGGAAATCAGGGCCGATTTGCACGGTCGTTTGTCGTAATTCCGGCGAGCACGGGCGGTTTGCATCCCGAGCGATTGATAAGCTCCTTGGAACAAGAGGAGAAGCTGACACGGGGGGGAGGGGGTTGGTTCTGCGGAGCACCTGGGCCCGTAGTCGTAAAGTTGGCAGTAAGCCTTGTTTATTGGCCCCGGCCGCTGGCAGAGATCTCTTTTATTTGAGCCACGACCAGCCACCGAACCGCCGGGAAATTCCATTTGCGGCGAAGTAAATAAAGCCCTAAATTTTCGCTGGAATTATGCCGTTTTCACGCTTAAGCAACTCCGCCTTCCGTTCGCCGGGAGAATTATGTCGGCCCAGGGACGAGAGAGGGATAGAGAGAGAGAGAGAGAGAGAGACAGCGATAGGACAGCGAGATAGAGGGCAGGCAGAGCGGGGTCCCGTGCACTGGCTGGCGTGTTGTAATTGAATCTGCCGAATAAAATACGACACCTAGGCTGCTCGCGTGTCCTGAAATTAGTTTAATCGCGTCCCGCGTCCGATCGCCGATTCGAATTACCGGCGTGCCTTTTTCGCTTGGGAAAAAATCGGCCGATCTCCTCGCGCGATCCAACCATCGATTGCCCCGTCAGCGCTGCGCCCTCGCCGCGTGTGCCGTTAATTATCCGCCCCGGGATGCAATTTCTTCCGATCGTTATCAGCCTTTATTTCTCGAGGAGGTTACATTGCTAAGATCGATCGCCGAGTCCAGTTCGATTCGGGAATCTCTCGTATCAGAAGGATTCGGGAGTCCTTCAATATCGCGAGTTTCCGAGTTATTATGACAGAGATAAAGAAAATAGACGTTTTCATAGAGGGTGCTTTTCAAGAATTTTCGATGTATCGACGAAGCGTATTTGTGCATGTGGTTTTACCGTGGAATTTTTGACGATATTTAATTTCGTGTAATTTAGCTTTTTCGCGTATTTTAAGGAATGTGCAAACTTTTGGCAATTTTGGATGTATCGGTGAAGCATTTTTGTGGAGATGGTTTTAGCAGTGAATTTTTGATGAAATTTAATTTCGTGTGATTTTACTCCTTCGTGTATTTCGAGGAGAGTTTATTTTTCGATGAGATATTCGGTTTATTAATTTATTTCACCTTATTGTTGATTTTATATATTTTGTAATCTACCGTTTTTATCGCTTTATGCAGAAAATTTATTTTTTTAAATGAGATTTGTTTACGTTAACATTTATCTTTATTGTTATTTTTGAATAACAACCTCTTCTTTTGGGGAAGATTTACTTCTAGGTAAGATTCGTCTATATTAATTTATTTCATGTCATTGCCGATTTTATAAATTTATATTTTCCAATTTATCGTTTTTATCGCTTTGAGGATGTTTATTTTTTAGTTAAATTTGTTTCGCTTGTTATCGATGTAAATATAAATTTTGTTATTTATCGTTTTCATAAGATTTAAACGAGGTTACTCTTAAATTCTTATTTCGTTTTATCGACATTCTTGTAAATCGTAATTTTGCGTAATTTATTCGCTTTCGCAAGTTTTGGGGCAAGGTCTACCTTCCTTCTACGAATTTTTTGAATTTTTGTATATTTACCACTTTCGAATAAATAATTGGTGATAAATAAGCGTTGAAATATAATAACGCAATTTTTCGTCAAAATACATTTAAAAATTCGCAACAATTTTATGAAATTACGCAGTCAGATTGTGACAGTTCGATGAAACCGGATGAAAAAAAGCCTGTACTCTTTTGCAAGCCCCGAAGAAATTCAGAGAGATGTATGGAATCTTAATCGCAGTGTTTGCTGCGGTTCCATGCAATTTGTGGTTCGTGCGATCGGTTCGCGTGATCTTTTGCTAAAAGCCTGTTATTTCGTATTCATACCTGTGTCTACAGCTGTCGTCGATCGATTCTTTCAAACAAAGTCACTTTCTCGTGCTGAGATTCCTTCGCTATACATTCAACGATTTTCAAGGCGTTTATATTTACGTAAAACACAAAAAAAATATTTTAAAAAAATATTTTAAACATTATATAGTTTACGCGACTCGTATTCTTTGATGAATCATCGTCAAGTTTATTTCAAACGCAAAAGAAACGAAAAAATTATACGATAAATTTTTTTTTTAAACGTTTTAATCTCATTCGTCCACCGTTTTATTTATTTACTCGTAATTGTATTTACGCGAAAAAAAAAGAAAAATGTATGGGAATTCGCATTTTCTAATTTGAACTGGATATATATCGCAAATCTTGTAAAATGAAATTATGTAATGTATTACTTACAGGAAATACTGATAGCTCGTTATCGAACGTGTTGACAATCAATATTCAAGCCCTGGAAGCTTTTATCGAATATAATCACCCGTGTCTACGTTCTCGTATCATTTATCGCATTGTAAATATTTACCAGATATTTTCATTAATTTGGTTACCACGTCGAAAAACGTTTTTAAACATTTTATAGCTGATTGTACAGCGCGCAAATATCCCTTGTCCAGCTTGTTTTTCTTTCCCTCTATTTTTTTTCGCGACAAATTGCTCGCTTTTTCTTGCTGAAACCTCGCTTCGTATGTTTATTTCCATTAGTCGCGATATTAAATTGCTCGCCACGGTAAACAGTTTTTCGAGTTATTTCACAGTGATATTACCTTTATAATTCGTGGAAACGCGTAATTCATCTTTTAAATTTATTTCCTAAATTTAATTCACGCGGATAATATTAAACATCTTCCCATTTGTTTCCGCGGATTACATTTTTAAACAACGTTAAACGTTTTCGTCTAAATAAATAATTGTTTCGCCGCTCGTTGTCTCGATAAAAGCATTAACAGGAATATAATATTCGATGAACCGAAATATCGTGGAATTTTTAAGGAGAAATTTATTTATTAGTATAGTTTTATCATGCAAATTACGATAGAACGCAGAATCGTATTTTTAGCAGATTTAATAAAATCGCGTCGTTATTAAAATCGATGGAAGGTTTTTCGAGCGGGGAACAGAAATTCTTAATTAATTACCAGTTATAAATTCCGAAATTTATTACACAGTTTTTCGCGTATTCGATAATTTTAATAACTCGCAGGCTGTTAATAAATCATCAGACAAATTTCATAAAAGATTCCATTNGCCAAAAAAAAAGAAAAAGAAAGAAAATATCACGCTTTCATACCAAAAATAACTTCATTCTAGAAGCACGCGTTCCACAGTGAAATTTCGCTGCGATAATATCTCACTTTTAACTAAAGCTGTAAAATTTTACTACCCAGAGAACAAGATTTCACAAAAATAAAATCCACCGCATTATACAATGAAATTTCAGCCTCTTTTCTACAATTTATTTCCAACCTCGAAACCGCACGAAATATCGAGCGAGCAATTTTCAAAGCACGGAAATAAATCAACACCGCCGTACATAAAAACATTTTACGTGTCTCATACACGTATGTAGATACACAGTAGAGGGAAAGTTCATCGTTTCTTCGTTACCTGTTCAGTGACCAACGCGTGCAACGTGCATAACCTATGTCTACGTTGACTGTAAGAATTCACGCTATGCGGCTTTATCGGCGACACCAGCGCCGTGAGCGGCAGATAATCTTATCTGCTAATGCGTACATTGTCGTTGATAGTTGCGGCTCACCTCGTAGCGTAGTTCCATCGTAAAAAAGTCTGGGAAAGATCGCGGTTATAGCGGAAACAAATCTGCCCGACGCCGTAAATATTCATGCGAACGTTTACGGGTTTAGAGAACATTTACTCGTATTTCAGCGTGAGAAGGAAATATAACTTCGTTACTCTTGTTGTTCTTCCTGTTGCTCGCGGCAATTGTTGGCACAGTTTCGATTCGTTTCCATTAACACGATTTATTATTGGCTCATGCGGGCGAGAAAAAGTTTGTTTTTGTTTTCGCAGTTTGGCGAAGCATTATTGCGTTTACATTCTCATTGTGCGCGATGAGAAATTACATCGGCGAATAACGAATACTCTTTTTCGCTACGGGTTATAATTTGCGCAAAAGTTGCTGCCCGGTGTTGTATAACATTTCTAGGTTAAATGCAATATCGCATATTCTTGATATTAAATTTAATATCGAACTGTGCGATGCAGATGTAATTCAAGTTTTATGTACAGGTACGGGTATAGTTATTATGAAGGAAATGTTTAATCAATTTGTATATGATGACTTTGCTTATATTTCAATACTTTTTTTTTATAAAAAGTATATTTTGTCCTCTCTTATAAGGTACAAAGTTAAAATTAATAACTTCCGTGATGCTTGATAGCTTTATACTTTGAGAACATTGCGTAACAATTCTATATCAAATATTATCTGATATATTTTAATATTAAATTTAATATACTGTGTAATACAGATGTAATACAAGTTTTATGTACTGGTATACATGTACATAATGTACATAATTATGTACAGATATAATTGTTACGAGCAAAGTGCTTAATGAATTGGAATATGAATTTATTTAAATTACATTTTCGATATTCTTTTTTAAGAAGAATATGTTTTGTCCTGTCTTGTAAAGTACAAAGTGTTATAATATGATTCTGAAGAATACTTAAAGATGGCGTTTACTTAGATCGAATAATTTCCAACTTTATAAATGTCAATTCATACAATACGGTTTTATTTAAAAAAACGTGATAACAAATAGTTCCAAACATTATTCGTTTATAAAAAATGACACTCTAAATTCTCTCTTATAAGGTATCTATAGCACAAAGTGTTATAACGTATTTCCCAAATGTGTATAAAATAATTCCCGACTTTACAAAATATCGCACCCTTATTTCTTCACATTTATCGACAACTAAAATTCGAACAACCTTGGACGCAACAAAACTTCCCCGATAAATTCAAAGCAGCATAAACATTAACCCAAACCTTCGATCACCTTAATTCAAACGCAGTCTTACCGCGAATCGATATTACGAATTGCCAATAGCCCCGGAATCCCCGAGCACACCGACCACGTTCACTCAGAGTAGTATGCCCTAGAATCAGCGGCGACACGGAATTAAATTTTTCGCTGGCAGAGAGTACACACCCAATTAATTAAGAAACTTATCATTCGAAATAAATTGCACCCCCCACCACTCCCGGACCTCTCAGACCAGTGAGAATTAATCGTCGGCTCCCACGGAGGCGAGAGAATCGCTGCAAAGTCGGCGTAGAGGCGAGAAACGAAAGGAAAGGAATGGAATGGAATGGAATGGAATGGAATGGAATCGATCTCTCGATCATCTCGTGTACGTTGCTCGCCGAGAGCGATCGACAACAGCGCCGTGAGCGTCTTCCGCGTACCGGGAATCCATCGAGGTACGGCTAGCCCCCCCTCCCGGGCGGGGAAGCCCGGATTTTTTCCCGATCCGAGGCGTTTTCGACGTGCACCGTATAACGGCTCTCGTTTCTCCGCACGAGACGATTACCAGGCCGTGCAATTTATGTCGGCAAATGACTGCAATCTGCGGCCTGATCCAACGTTGCGAAATGGTTGCCAGGTCGGTCTCTGTCTGGTTCGCAGCAGGCCGGGTCCCGCGCGAGTCCAAACTCGCATGCACAAAAGTGCAAAACAGCCGAAGGAAACAAGCGGTTCGTGATCGCGCGCCGTTAACGTTTCACTTTTCGTGGTCGAAAATTATCCCATCCCCACTCCAACGTTCTGCCGGTCTAGGCCCGCGCAGCGCAGGACCCCCCACTCCTCCCTCTCTCTCTCTTTCTCTCTATCTCTCTCTCCTGCTCGCTCTATGGCCGACTGCGCGCTGGCTCGGCCGATAATATCGTGCCGCAGGCCTGGCCGCAGATAGAGACCGCTCTCGTCGAAGCGTAATGGACACCGAAATTGATCGGACACGAACGATCTTGCGAATGGGATTATTGATTTGTGGCGGCGTTCGGGTTGCGCTGTTTTCGTGCCGCGGACCGACGCAACCTCGTCTCGATGCCGATCCTAACCTAATCCTAACCTCTTCGTTACCATGTGTTTCGCTTGGTTACGCGTTCACCGCGTTTATCGCGCTCTTCTTTCTCGCGTTTCCAGCCTTCATTGCTTTGCGGTTCCTGTTTTCTAGGCTTTTGTCCACGGAACGTTCGGATGCTGGATTCGACTGTGGTTAATCTTTCTTTTCAACCCGCTCGAGGTTTCATTCATATATTTTCCTCGGCAACGGTGGATTACTTTCGTTTGATAAACGATTGCTTTAGTTTTTCGGTATTATTTTATTCGGTATTGTATTCTGCTTTGCCATATACTATGACGTTTGTGTTCTTCTCTTCGCATAACTGTTATTTAGAAGAGAGTATTGAAATATGTAATTAGAAAAGAGGAAAATGTCGTGGAATGTTTTATGATATTAGGAGGAATAGAGACAGATGGTGAATTAATTTGTATATGTGAAATGTCAAGATCTGAGAAACTGTAATGCATAGCTTAAATAGGTAGTGCTTTTAATTATACGTTCTCCCAGTTTGGATCTAATAAAGACTTATTTCGTAGAAGCTTTGAATGAGTCCCAACAGTTAAACTCAATGGCCCGTACAAGGGTTAATAGAGCTATTACAGTGCTGACAATCGTGAGTTATAATCGCGAATCAACAAGTAGGTAAGCAATATTTACCGAACGAAAATGAAATCTGATTGTCATCATATCGCGTTACAATAGACAACCGAGAAAAGGTACAAATATTTGTATAAACATTGACACAAACTAAAAAAAAAAAAAATTATCAGAAAAATGTTATTTTCTAAAACATGTAGAAACTACCTTATTATTCAAGGTTCTTAATACTTTGGAAGATGAATTGTTTCCAATATTACCAATATTAACACACGCGACTATTTAAAGCAATTTTCAAGATTTCTTCGTATTTCGGAGAATTTTTTTAAGAATTGATCGTTCCAAGAAATGGAAAAAAAAATATAGGAAAAAAGGAAAATTGTTTTAAATTGAGGGAAACGTGAAGATTCCAAGCAACGCGGTAAAGCACGAATGTATACAGAGATTTGTGTGGTTTACAAGCGTCGAGTGCTGCCTTTAAAGTGTTAATAGAGGGGGAAGGTACAGTTAATACCGAGACTTCCGGGTGTAAAGCGTGTCCTTTTGGAAGAGTGTTCTGACGGTTTGCCAGCAGCATCGCAATTAGTTTCATTAGAAGCATGATGACGCATTTATGGTGATGCGTGCCTTACAGCTATAATCTATTTAAAACATCCATGCTCGTGCCACGGATCACCGATTGCCAACCGCAGATTTTTTAATTGGTTAGAAACAACACTAGAGATAATGATCTAGTAGTATCTCTTCTTGCTGTTTTCTCAATTTTTTGTTTGCCATGGAAGAAATCCATTGTCTTGTATGCTAAATCAACCCTTTGCATTCGAGAGGCGTCTTTCAGCCACTATTTAAATAAATGGTAATCAAATGTTTTAAAATTTTGTTAAAAACTTGCATTGTTCGATACTTACTACAAATATATTCAAAATTAAAATCTAGAAAAGGAAAAAGTATGAATAACAAAGTGTTTTTATTCTATTTCATTAAGATAATGTGATAGCGTACGAATTATGGAAATCGAGTAATATTTCGACAAATTTTTAATAGAAAATCTTTGAATTTCTACTCTTCTGTAGCTAAAAAATCGTCGAATGCAAATAATTAATTTTTGGTTAACGTGGTAATATTTGATACACCGTTCTTATGTCAAGCACATTTTTCAAAATTATAAAATTAATCTAGTAGCAAAATTGAAGGATTAAACATTTTTTACATTAAATTAAGATATTGCGTTGTATAATAACGTGTTTATTTATATATGGTTCATATTAAATGTCAAAGAATTAATATGCATGGAAGAATATGTTTATTATAGAATATTAACGATATTGTTGTAATAAAAATTGGAAGTGTAATAATGTGCGGATATTTTATTACTTAAAGATTTATTAATCAGTTAACTGTGATTGACGAGTACACTCTTGTCATCACAAGTATACTCGTCATGCGTAAAAAATAGTGACCATTGGCTATTTAAATTGTAATTTTTGTAAAAAGCGAAACATATTCTCAAATTTCAAAATGTTTACAATATTTTGAGGCCAGGCCGGAATAAAAGAAATAAATAAAAAATATGAAAAATTTGAGATGAACTCACGCGTCCCCGTATACACTGGCTGAAACAGCGTATCAATTCCCATAACGAATTTATTTATGTGCGATGATAACGTTTTTTAGATGGTAGCGTAAAAAGGGCAAAAGTAAAATTCGGAAAGCAGATTTATGATAGGGTTCCTTCAGGGATGGTCGGCCATGGGACAAATTGCGTGACGCTGACCAGGCGCTCAGCCCATTGATGGTTGCTGGCCCGAAGTTATCTAGCTATCGAGTGGTGTAGATGCCAATTTTGTTATGTTCGAACCATGTGCTGACATCAGACAAATTCCCCGATGCCGTGCTACCTAAACAACAGTTATTTTGTTAACAATTTTATAAAATAAACCCATCTTTTTGATGCAATGTTTTAACAGCGACACTTACTATCGCTCGATTTCCGCGACACGTATAAGCGCGCGCTCTCAAAAGGGAGCGCCACAGCTAACCGGTTAATTAGATAATATCTGACGTAAATGAACATGAAAATATATAATGTACATAAACGTAGGACAACAATAGCAACACAGCAATATGAAATCTTTGATACGTATCGAGATTTACTTTTAGCGCTGCGCGAAGTAATAACAGCAACACTTATCTGATCTGTTTATACAACTCGTGTTTACCATTCATCAGATCAACGCGAGTGATCGACTGGATCTATCGAGCTATTAAAAAACAATACTCGCACCAACAGCAATTCGTGCGACATTGAAAAATACTTGCACCCTCCGTTAATTCGACTTCGCTCCTCGTAAACGCACTTCCCGTGTTTAATCATCGCCTAAGCAGAAACTAAGACGTAAAACAGCGATAAAAATCTAGCAGACTTCCATCATCCGTATTTATAATCCTGCGAACGTCGGACTAACTTCGTGAGCGCGAACTTGGTCCGCGAGGGCGGGAGGAACAGAGGTCGGGGCGTCGCGGCGCTAGCGTCGGCGGCAGCGGTCCGCGTAGCTTCGTTTTATAGTTAATCGCTCTTTATCGAGCCAGTCGGGCGCAGTTTCCGCGTAAATTATTGCTGTCATAAATTTATCACGGAGCGGTAATTATCGGGGTGAAGCCATCCGTCGGAATGGCCGCGAATTACGAGCCAATTCCAATTGGTACGCCTCGGTATATCTAGCGTTGCGGCCTGCCTTCCACGATTTATCACCCGTGATCTTCGTTTCTCCACTCTCTCTCTCTCTCTCTCTCTCGCTCTCTTCCTCAACCCTCTCGCCCAGCCCTCTCGCGCCCTCGCGCTTAACAATTTCGATCGCTTTGCGGATACTCTGGCCTCTCGGATACCAGCGATTGTTTGCCTGCACAATTACGTCCGCGACTGGAATATACCGGCTGAAACGATTATACGAACGACGTGCTCCAAGGAAGGAGAATCGAATAAATCTGCACGTTCGTCGAAACGTAATCTCCGGTCTCTCGTTCTGTATCAGCCATCGACGAGACGTCCGCGTAAAGTTTAACGGTGCCTCCTTTGTACCAGGCAGTTAGAACGGTGGTGGTTGCAGAGAGGATGATCACGCGGGGGTTGTTTCTCCTTCGTTAGGCGACTTGGCGAGATCCGTTCGTGGCTCTGGATATCGGGTTATCGGGTTGGTCTGTTTAGCTTATTCGAAATTGCCTTTCGCTTTGTTCCGAGTCTCGTTGTTTCGTCCGCTTGGATCGTTGGGGGTTCGTCGATCGGGGCTGCGGCGGTTAGGTGTTTTTACTGCACGAGGACTATGTTTTGCTATCGATGTTTCGTTTTATTACCAGGGGATGAGTGTTTTTCGTTGCTCGGAGGATTGCGGTTTGGATCTTGGTGCACGTGTATGCACCGGATTTTTCACTTTTTAGTTTATTTTCCCGAAAATCCTGCTCCGATGGGAGAAATGTTGTTTTACATTTTTTTGTTTACTTTTTTTTAGTAAATAAGAGTGGATAGATGTCTTTACTGGAGATGTATTTTTCGTTTGTCAGAAATAGTCGATGTTTCATTTTTTTTTTACCAGTGAGTGAGTGTTTTGTGTTATTCGGAGGATTGTGTTTTGGGTCTTGGTGCACATGTATGGAGCAGATTTTTCAATTTTTCAATTTTCTCGAAAATTCTGCTCTAATGGAAGAAATGTTATTTTATATATTTTTATTTATTTATTTTTTAGTAAAGAAGAGCGGATAGATGTCTTTACTGGAGATGCATTTTTCATTTGGTAGAGATAGTTGATATTTCATTTTATCACGAGAGGATGATTGTTTCGTCTAGTGGATTTTTTGTTATTTTATATTTTTCTATTTGTTTTCCGTTTTTCTTCTTTGTTTCTATAATTGTATTTGCACAGGTGAAAATAAATTAATTTATCTGCGCGCTACGTTGACTTTGCATTTGAAAGATGTCTCTGATTTTGAGAGTACGGACAAATATTTGATCACCTTATAAGGATAAAAATACTACGATGTACGGAGAAGTTTTTGAATTATAAATAGTCTGTGTTCGAATGTATTAAAGAATTACGCAATTCTTGTAAGAGCAGAAATTGTCTGATATTCTTGGACTTCCTGGTGAATGCAATTCGTCATTGTATACTTTGGCAGGGACCTTACAACGAAGCGAGCACGTCATTTCAACGCATGGAGTTTCGTTTCATTTTCTATTTTCGAAATAAATTGTAACTTCGCACTCGAATGGAGTCGTAAATTATCAGTATTCCATCTTCCGGGTGTATTGTAACGGGTGTATAATAACTTTATTTTTCTTTTACCGTTCAGCTACTTTTACTTTTACTTTCCTTATGTAACATTAAATAAAGTTTACTTGGAATTGTGTTTGCGTATTCGCACGATTAATCAAAATATTGCAATGATTTAAAATTTAGCAATGTTTTGTCCAAATTACCGTCTTGTTTGATGAATATTTATTAATCATTCATTGTCACAATTTTCCAAGTAATCTCTATTCTATCGTCGATTCAAGCTTAGTGTTGCAGATAATAATCTTGAAAAATTGAATAAAATACATGACGTATTTTGCATCCTATTATTGTCATGCCTTCGTAGCTTTATTTTACATGATCATAAACGTACATAATTCCGTGTAGTATTGTACAACCTAATACATTCGACATTACAATGGTCACCATTGAAGATCGGTAGACAATACCTATTTTGAATTTAAGCTTCGGAGGAAGAGTCTATAGACAACTTCGTTAATCGTACTAGCTAATTCAATAATCAATCTAAATACAATGGAACCTCCGTTATTCGAACTATATATATCTTTCACTGTTAGAATGAAATCGGTATTATATGTATTAATACCTCGTGCCTCGTAGCATCATGCAAGTAACGTATAATTTCAACTGTTAAAACGAAGCATTATATATTTCAGACCTAGTACTTTAGATCATTGTTTCTCATTCCATATATTATAATATTGGAAAAATGATACTTTCAAAAGGATCAAGATGAATTGTTCATTTTATTTTTACAATTCTCAGAACACATAGGTATATTTGACATAATTAACTTTGATCTCCGTTTATTTGACAATTATTCATCTTCCTCGGACCACCATAATTATTTTCATTGGTGTATAATATTCTCGACTACCCATTATTGGTTAGTATTATTAATATCAAATATTATAGATAAAAGCGAGTCAACCCTTCGTACTCGATAAAGAAAAATAGGATTTGGAAGATTGTTTGTTACAAAGTCGATGATATTTTTTAAAATAGTAAGAACGGAATCGTATGTTAATTAACACGTAGAATTATTTTATTTCGACATTGTTACGTTATTTTAAATTTAATATGTCAATTAATGTCGATCTTTGGAATTTTATTTAATGGCGACTTTTTTAATAAAAGTTTTTAATAAAATAAGTGACTCGTGGAATTATTCGTCGGACGGTGTGTCTCCCTGCTAGCCCAGCCGTTACAGGTTCAACCGCACATTACACTGGTCTCGTCAAATCGAGGCGCGATACCCGCAGCTGTTTAAATATTTACCAAGATTTTATCGCGATTCGGTATTTCCCGCATGTCGAGCGTAATTGATTTTCAAACGATGAATTGCAACATTGTGGAAGAAAGGATCCGTTTCGCCTTCCCACGTTCGGTCCCGAACACCGCGATCGGTCGCGGTTCCCCCGGAGCCTGTGTTCCATAGCACGCGTGCGCATTACCATGAAAAAGTCGTGTGTGAAGGGTGAACTGTTCATAGATCGTGGATAAGTATAGTCCACGCGCCGACGGCATTCCCAGCTTCGGGTAGTTAGGGGTTATGGGAACCTGACCGTCTAATGTCACGTCTTGTCAGCAGCACGCGTGGCAACAGTGTTGGCCAAAGGATACCACGATTTAAATACTGCAATCGTGTCCCGATCCTCCTCCACTGTCGCCTTGCTGCTCTGTGTTTACCGCTCTCATGGCAGCTTCCGCCACGAAGCGAGATTCTAACTCGCGGTGATGTTATTTAACGCGAAATCTGACCGGTCGGATGATCGGTTAGCTGCGAATCCCCGAAGAAACGGTACAAGCAAAGGGAGTTGAGTTAACCGTGACTAGCAATCGAAGGTTATGGGAACCCGACTGTCTAATGTCACGCCTGTCAGCAGCACAGTGCTAAAGGATATCGCGATTCGAACGTGCGAGTCGTGTTCGGATCTTTCTTGACTGTCAATTTACTGCTCCGTGTTTATTGCTCTTGTAGCTTTCGCGAGCTTCCAACTTGCAGCGGTGTCGTTTGACACCGAATGTGCCAGGATTGATCGTTCGATCGATCAAACGATCAGTCGCGAGGCAGGCTGGGTATGAATCTTGGAAGAAACGGCGCGAGTGAGGAGATACGCAGAGTGGTAGGCTATGCGAATCGTTATAACGTCTTGTTAGTAGCTGTTAGGCTGAAGGATATTATGACGCGAATGCGAGAATCATGGTCGGATCTTCCTCAACTGTCGCTCTAGCTACTCCACGCTGGCTGCTGTTATGGTAGCTCGCGTGATGAAGCAAGGTTCTAACTCGAAGCGATGTTGTTTAACGCTAAACCTGTCACGGCTAATCGTTTGATCGATCAAATGATCGGTCATGATTGATGAAGTACGCCAGATACGAATCTTCGAAGGAACATTATGAGAAGCGAGGTAGAATGGTAACTTTGTTGTACACGGATAGTCGGAGCTTATGGCAGTTTGTCCGTCAAATGTCGCGTCTTGTCGATATCGCGGATTCGAGGCATTTATCCCTCTAGTACTAAGTTTTTATATCAGTTTACTTGCCTAGCTCGTCTATCAGCCCATTGGGTCTTGTGGGAATCATCTTGGGGACGGTCCAAATATCCACATTGCACAGGGAAGCTCTATTATTTTTAGACAAAATGCAAAACATATTTATATCGTAATAGAAAGAAAAACTGCTTTCTACTTTTCCATGTAAAATAATAATTTGACAGTTCATGAATGTACAATGTACTCTGCAGGGTACAATCCCTTCTTGTTCTTTTGTATATGTATAATAAATAATTAATTTTTTCTTTATTAGTTTTGCTTCTTTATTTACAAATTTGCTGGCATAAAAACATTTTTTCTTTTTTTAAATAAAATGATTAAATCGCGCATTTAAGGGTTATAACCCTCTTTGTACTCAAGAGGCGAGTCTCAGTCGCCATTTAATCAAATTCTAAAGCCTGATATTAAAATGAAATTTAAAATTACCCAACGATACGTGGAATATCGGAATAAAATAATTCTGTGTCTTAATTTGCATACGATTTCTTATTTACCGTTTTAAAAATGTCACCGACTGTATGAGAGAAAGTTTTCGAGTTACTATATTTATATAACGAAAAGATCGTTGAGTGCAAAGGATTAAAATCGAGAAATAAGAGGTTAATATCATTGTTCAAAGTATACTACGATTCGAACGCTAGAATCTTACTTAGATGCTTCTCTAACAACCTCTAAAAGCTTCTTCTCACAAACGAAAAACACAAGAAGATTCTAGATACGTTTAAACTGTTAAACAGTTTTGCGAACAGCTGCAGTGACATTCAGAGTTGCACGCAGCATTCCACTTTTCCGAATATCCGCAGAACGAATTTACAGATATTGGACTGTTCTTATCACCCGTCGATCCGGTCGTCGAATGTCTGGAATGCATAAATTTGGACAGTCGACCGATTTTACAACCTTGTCCTAGCCAAAGCAGACTGTATATCTGCTACCCGAGATCTCTCGGAACTTCCTACTCGCGTGATTTTTATCAATCTCGTCGCGATGCGGATAAGATCGGCTAATTTATGCGAACGTGGTCGTGCCGCCGGGAAAAATAATTCGTTTGCGGTATGTTTTTGTCTATCTGATTGACCTAAGCGTTCCTGGAACAAGTTTGTTACGTCGCGAAATTGTTTCGATTATCATAACGGTTTTTCGGTATTGCCTGTAATTTAAAGTAGCCGGCTGATCAGGCCGTTTAGATCAACGAATAATACGTTTGCGTTTCGCTAACCTTGTTCCCGTGAAATTGCCACGGTGGAACGCACCTGTTATGCTTAGCCTGTATTCCGAAATTTAAATAACTCCTCCGTGCTTCGTCTCGCGTGATTTTCATCGCCGTTCTGAGGACTGCGATAACATCGGACGCGAAGCGATTTGAGAAACGGGAAAAATTGACATAGCAGAGGCTATTAAGTGGATTAAATCGCGTCACGAATCGTGATAATTTTTAGAATTAACCGAACTCTGAATTCGGACCGAAATAAAATCGTGTCACGGGTCACGATAATTTTTACAATTAACCGAACTTTGAATTCAGACTGATATAAAACAAATAAATAAAATCGTGTCACGAATAGCGATAATTTTTACAATGAACCAAACTACATATTCAAACCGATATAAAAGAAATAAATAAAATCGTGTCACGAATCGCAATAATTTTCACTATTAACTGAACGCCGAATTCAGATCGGAATAAGATAGTTTCTACTACTTTTCTTTTCGCTGAAAATCCTATAGTCTACTGATTACGCGTCGGGTAAACTCGGAATCTGTTTTCCCTAAGCAAGATATGCGTCTGATAATATAATGGGAATAATTATATACTTTAAATTAATTTTCGTTCGAACCGTGAAACAGTTTGGGCAGCTATATTAGAATTAGAGGTAATTGCAATTGTGAAACTGGATACGAGAGTACGGATTCCAATTGTAATTTCGATATTACTATTACTATACTATTAATACTAATAACTTTATATCGGTATAATTCAAGTAGTTATAACTTTTATTTCCCACACAGTGTGTTGATAATATTTTCAATTATTTCAATTTATCGTAAATAATTATATTTCATATAGAATTCGTGTAATTTTCGATGAGTAAAAATCAAATTTTTTCAAGAGAGAGTAGCTTTCGCTGTAGGACAAGACAATACTGTAAACAACAACAGGTGCAGTACAGCTTAGGGAACAAGAATGATTGGATGATTGGACAAGGTCTGGGGTGGAGCCGAAGGGGTGGAAGCGTCGTAAAAGCTGATGTTGGTTTCGTTGGCGGCAGAGTTCGCTTTACGAGGACAAGCAGCTTAGCCAGCCTTTCCAAACCGATATAATTCATCCACCGTGCCTCTTTACTCCAGGCAACATGCCTCCACGCACTTCACGCGCTAACTGAAAACGGGAGGAACTCGCTCGCAACCCTTATTTATGGAATCACAGCTGCGCGTTGAATCCGTTCTCGTGGCTTTATAGGAAAATAAGTTATCGCTGTCGCGCGATTATCGATCGTCTTTCGAGAAGATAAAAACGACCCACGTACCCGTCTTCGATTATTTGTTACTTAACTATTTTACCCCTTCTCTGCGTTTCGATTCTCTGGTTTCACGTCTTGGTATATATAGCGGAATTTCGTGGTTCATTATTGAAAAATAATCGAGTATTTTCCGTCATTCTAGAAATATAATAACCTTACTAATCTTTTGCATCAGAGAGGTGAGCCTTAGTCGCCATTTAATTGGATTCTAAATTAAGTTAATTGATACATCGAATTCAAATATTATCCAACGATGCGCAGGATCTGATTTCTTATTTACCGTTTTAAAAATATCGTCGACTTTATGATAGGAGATCTTCGAATCACTATTTTTCGGTAACGAGAAAATTGTCGAGCGCACAAAACTAATATTATGTAACGTGAAAAGTGGTGAAATTTGTTAAAATTGATCTTACAATAAGAGTCGTTACAATAATAAAAATCAAATCGCAATTAAAAATTTATAATACGAATGTTCATACGATGGATATATTTTTAAAGAATATATTATAATTGTAGAAAATGTTATTACGAATGTATAAGTTACTATAACGTAATACGCGTAATGATAATTTCGGGAAAAAAATTCAATCGACATAGGAGTTCAGGTTATTTATCGAATCGTATGGGGTCTTCGTATTCCGTCGCGGATTTTTTCCATAAAAATGTTACGGTATTATCTATGATACAAGCTTCCCTCTACCTTTGGGGTTATGCGGCCACGTGGAAGGCGCACCCTCGATTCTTATTTTCCCCGCCAGCCGGGATTCCAGCCTGGGTCTATGGATCCGTGAATGTTGATACATCGCCAAGGATTTTGCATTTCGAATCCGGGATAAGAGGGTGGCACGGGGAAAGTCTGCTTTACGAACCCCGCAAACCTGGCTCGATCCTCCGACTAGACCTGTGGAAACGTATGCATTAGAATCAAGTGGCGGTATGACATTTTTTCTGAAGGGGTAACAGGCTTCCAACTGATTTTATTTTCTTTATTCTTTCAAATTTATCGCTATTATTGTCATTTATCGTTATTTGCAATTGCAATAATAGTATTCTTGTTATTTCATATTATTATTACCTATTAACGCAATTATTTTTTAGTCATTTATTGGAGTCAATCTAACGGAAATTTAAAAGAAAATTTTTAATTCTGGCCTTGGAGTGATAAATTTTAATTGAATATTAAAAGTTACATGTGGTATTTGAAGATAATATAATAGCAGATATTTAATGGTATTTTTAGTATAAAGGGAGATATAATATAAAATATAAAATTAGTTTAATTAATTGTTAAAATCGCGCGTGGTTAAATGAAGTTGTGTTTATTCTTTTTTATTTTTCTTTACGAATATATTCAAGAGATACTTATATTTCTAGCTCATAAAGCTAATATAGAATTAATACGAGTGCCTGTGTATAATAATAATAACTTATGTATCGCGTAATAATATATAAGTATGATAGATTACATTGAGAACAGCATATTATTAACAATTTTTTGTCTCTTATTTTTATACATACTATATAATAATAATAATAACAGTAATAAATTATATATTATATAATAATATATGAGTATGGCAAATTACATTACGAATGAGGTATTATTAAAGATTTTTCTTTTTTTTCATTTTCTTTATAATATATAATAATAATGGTAATAAATTATATATTATGTAAAAAAGTGAGTATGATAGATTACATTACGAATAGCGTATTATTAAAGGGTTTTCTTCTCTTATTTTTATGCAATTTTGAAAATATTTCAACGATTTATCAGAAACTTCCATGAATAAAAAAGAAAAGTTTGTTTTAGACCAAAAAATTTGTGGACGTTAATGAAATTGTTTCTGAATTATCTCAAAGTAAATCATACCGTTGAATTGGTGGTAGTATCCCTCCTGTGTTTCCCGACAAATTCAATCCGAGGGAAATTAACAGTCCGAGTAGATAGCAAATTTGTCTTACCGAGACGGAAAGTAATTACTCTGAGAATTTTCGTAGTTGATCAACCACGCTCTTAATTACTGTGGCAACTAGTTCACGCAGATAGCTGATAACAACAGAAGCTTGTCTCGTGTACAATCTCGATGTTGTTTCCTACAGTATTTCATTTACAATGCAGTTACCGGTGTACACCGTGTATTATAAATTCGAAATACACCCCAGTATTTCCTTCCATTGCTATGTCGATGCTAATAACAGTCCACGTATAACCCTGAGTAAAGGAGAATTCGAGGTAATACTCTACTAACATCGAAATGAAATATTATCGTACAAATAAAGAATATTACNTTCTTTTTTTTTAAGTACCTAATTATTCAGTTTCCTAAAATTATTTTTATTTTTAGAATTGTATAATTACGCATCTGCGTATGATTATGTTTAATATGGAAAGTCGCAGTGTTAATTATACGCAATGAAAATTTGAAATTCATGAAGCCGAAGTGCAGGATAAAATCGGTTCAAAACCACGTATAATTATCAAAACTAACGAATCAGGAATTAGGACATATTTTATAACGTACTTGACACGAAAGTTCATGAAATAAAGTTTCTAAAAATATATACTATTCTTACTCTCTAATTTATATGCATATTTAATTATCAATGGTTACAGATAATGTAAATTGATTTTTACATTAACATAGGATATACTTCATGAAGATTCGAAATAATTTTTCCTTTAATATTTATCGATATTAATTTTTAAAATTTCATATATGATATACACGATTCTGCACGCATCATTCGAGTGATTAGTATTATCGAACGGAGCCCTCGGTTTAGTTTCCACCGAAAACCACCAGGTGCCACAGTTGAGTTACGATCATCCTAACACTTTGCACTTCTTTGTCAAATTACGATTGCATTCAACTTACGTTCGCATTCTAATCAGACCTCTAAGTTTGGATACCCGCTATTATATTATAACTATATTCAGCAACAGTGAAACGTAATGTAATCATAATATCTCTGCTCGGTACTTGCATCTCTACATCCTTTATTCCTCTATTTCACGATCGATTTAACCCTTTACACTCCTCGGTCAATTGTAACTCACACGCGAACTCCAATATCGAATTATACTCGACGATTTTTCATTCACTAAACGAGAAAACAGAAAATCGGCGAGAAAAGTAATTCGGAGTGTAAAGGGCTAATTCCATCAACAACACTCTCGCATTACAGTCCGACCTAACACCGCGAGAATCAGGCATCATAAATACTTTAAGCATCGCGTTAAAGTATAAAGCTTAATCTCAAATTCCAAACGAATGCTGGAAACCACGTATTACGATTTACTCGCAAAACTCTCATTAATTCTCGCGTATTTGGTATACCCGCTATAACGCTCCTTCCGACCAACAATTAATCCTTTCCGATCCCAGAAGCCTGGCGATATCACTGACGCAGACCACCGAAACGTTTCGACCTCCTCGAAATAATCCTGGAGAAACTCTCGGCGAGGTGAAAATATGTATTTCGTAATTCGCGACAGACGCGACGAAGGGCGAGAGAGAAAAGGGTCGGGGGTTTAAGAGAGGTGGTCTGAGGAGCAAATCGAATCCGGCGCAAATTAGCACGAACGTGGGTGCAGGAATTCGTCTTGTTGTCACGAGAAATAATTGCCAGGAGGATTCCTATGGGCCGAGGATCGGACGGGAAAGGCGAGCCCTCCCCCGGGGTTATAATGCCGGGATGAAGCGCCCGGGGTTATTAGTTTAGGAAGCTGCAAAGTACCCTGAAACAAAGTCTCTCTCTCTCTCTCTCTCACTCTCTCTCCCTGTCCCTCGGCCAGGGTAATCAATATACAAGCGGGCGACCCTGCCTCCGTTTCAGCTCGTTGATTCAGCCCGAACCACCGGCGAGGATATATCCCCTTCGTCGAATTAGTTGCTTGCAAAGCATCGCTGTCGTGGTGGTTCGACGTCAGAGAGCGATAGGTGATAAACCGTCTTTCCTCTTCGACGGACAGAGACCCCGTGGACCCGCCGCCCAGACAGACCCTGGCCTCTTTCCACGTGTTTCCGGATTAATTGCGGAATTTCAATTACTCCTCGGCCGTGGACCGTGGCAAATGAAAATGCTAACGAGGTAAAAATCCAACTGCGCTTAACGCTGCGAGATTGGACGCGTTAATCGCGCAAATTGTCCCTCTGAACGATGTTACCGCTGAACCTTCGGCTAGACCTTTGACTCTGTTCGACGCTAAACCTGCCACGGTCTAAATCTCTCTTTCCCAGACCTGTCGTTCGATATTCTGCGTTCAACGTTTCCTTAATCACTCGTCTTCGCGAGTTTTTGGGTTTTCTTCCGGTCTCGTGTAACACGGGATTTTCTAGGAACCTATCCACCGTGTTATAGGAGGGTTACCTGTACTACAGCATATTCCAAGACCTTTTCTCATCGTTAGAAATTTACACGAGAATTTTGATGACCGAGTACGTATCAGATCTTACGCTCTAATGCTCCAAGCTGGCTACTATAGGAAGTAAATCCGAAATTTTGGGACGATGGGCAATGTTTGTACCTGTATTAGGAAATAAGTTGGGGTTGATTGTGAATTGAAGGTTAGTAGAGAATGATGCAGGGACGATCAGGTTTTGAATGAGCAATAGGGTGTGTATATACAAAGGCAGCTGTTGTTGACGTGTGGTGCCTTCTCTCGGTATACACGAATAGTCAAGATACCGAGCACCTGGGTTGTATAATGTTTCTGCTTATATCACTTTATTACACAGTCGAATAATTGTGATTATACCGACGAAAACGTAAAGTATCCTCCATATCTAATGCAGGGCCTGCTAGAAAGCCTTATTTACGAGTTCTACTACCAGATCCAGAACGAAACGCATCCCTTCCTTACGTCCCTTCTACCGAACGCAGCAAGATAGCCATTAGGAAATCACAGGTTAAAAACCAGGCAACAAAGAAGACTCAGCAAAAAGACCTCATAAACTTTTTCAGCGTCTTTTCTTCAACGAATCTCGTTCGATTAGACACGATCGCGTGTACGGTTGCGGGTTTGATGGGTGTTCGCGTGGTGGAAATAGACGATGTTTATGGTGAACGAATGAAGGGTGTTTGGCGGGACGATGAGAGTGCGATGGAAGGATATTTGGGTTCGGCTGTTGGAGGTGCGGAAGAAGAGTGTTTGGATTGGGTACTTGAAATAGTAGTATGGAGGAGGACGTCACCTTTGGTTTTTGCTGGCGTGTTTGAACGTGCCTTGGGAATGTCTGCGCGGAGTGGAAGGGAAGATAAAGTGTCAGGGGAAGATAGATTGTCCAGTGAGTTTAGGGTTAGTCGAGGCCAGTCCGAGTTCATAGTGGTGACCGTATCGTAGTTGCGGCTTTATTCGAATTTAATTATCCCGTTTAATTATCGAATTATCGCTCCCGCTCGTTTTATCATACAGGTGTTGACTGGTGTTGATTTATTTATTAATTTTACCGTCAATCATTCGTTGCATATTTTATATCACGCGTACAATTACAATTAGCGCGTATAAAATTAACGAGCTATTGATATATCCAGTGGTTTGACAGCGACAGATCTTCGGATACGGTTAAAATGTGTCACCAGATGCATTTTTCTCATCGTTAATTGGGTAACTGATCTTTTTAATATTCAGTCGACAATCGTGAATAATTACACCAGACGGCAAATTTCTCTGATCTACGATATCGAATACATATTAGAACCTGTTGGTAAACCTGTTAATTGAAAAAGCTGGGGCAACCTAAATTGTCAACATTTCAGACGCGATAATTTATTTATCATGCGGTTCCTCGTTTTCTAATGCATCGTTGGAATTTTATTAGAAATACATTATGTATTATATTTTCCATTTACGAAGGTTAATTTTTATTAATATTTAAGCGGAGTCAGAAAGTCTAAGAAACCTATAAAAGATACAAGAAACGAATTTAACCACGTTTATCCTGGACGAATAAACGCAATCAAAATTGCAAACACAATATGCCATTCATAGCAAGTCTTATTTCAGATAACCTCTATATACGGTATTACTCAAAAGATTAGGATCACTTGTTGAATAAGTAGCTACATTGCTATTAAAACTAGGGAATAATTAATCCCATGAACCTCCATTTCCTCTTAAATTCAGAATATTAAATTTTCTTTACACATGGTTGCCCATCGGTGTACTTTGTTTCGTTTCGAATGATTCGTGTCTATTACAATCGGTTTCTATACAATGACATGTTAGAGAAGGAACTCTTTACAACTATCTTCAACTATCTCTTCACTTACTGTCAACTGACTTCAACTGACTAACTTCGACTAACTTGTCTACAATGCAGTGTTCCTCTTCTTATATTTCTCTCCTACCGTTCACACACTTTCCAACGTTTCCCTACGCATTGTCCAGAGTTTTGAGATTGACTGGTCCTTCGTAAGGCCACGTGTACATGGTGGACTACAATTATATGCACAGGTAAAAGTGCGATATCACAATGCGATTATATATAATATATTATATATTATATTACCTATATAACTAGCTTCCTCGATATCTCTCTCTCGTTCCTTCTATCTGTTCGCACGCTTGCTAGGTGCCCTTCGCTCTCTGTTTGTACAAACTATGCTGGTGTCAAAGGACAATTCTTGCGGTGACTTTAACGAAATGATCTTCAACGACTAACGCGGATGACCACGCGTAGTTCAGGATAAAAGTATAACAGTCGACGATTGAACTGTACGGAATAGAATCTTTATTTTGTGCTTTGATTGGGCTATATATAGGAGGTTCTGCCATGGTAGGGAAAGGGTATGTTTTGGACAATATAGATTGGGACTTTGGTTTATTTGGGATGAAATAGCAGTGGAAGATATGTAGAGGTACATGTTGTTTGACTCAGAGTTCACTCCTGAATCATGACATACTTTTGGGGAGGATAAAGACATCTTTACCCTGGTCTCTCCAATACTACTCTCACTCCTCGCATCACCTTCGTTTTTACCCATAACAATCATCGCACACCACAAATTCTAGATCTTCCACTCCCACCTCCAAAACATCAACACTCGTGCCATCACTCGACCTCACACATTCTGAATCGTACCTTATAAAATCGAATTCACAGGAACGACCTCTGGTGTGGATGCTCTGATAAAGAAACCGTGATACAGGGCTCTTAATCACGGAACACCATGAGCAGAAAATTTGCCAGGGAGCGAGCTGGAGCGATAACTCGTCTCCCTTTACGAACATCGATAACCGTTTTAGTTTCGCAGAGCCAGTTAGAATTATCGGCGAGGATCCCCTCGGTGTTATTCGTTTGGTCGCGAGGCAAACGTCCTCGGACCATTACTGTCCGGCCTCGCCAAACAAGCGATGTCTGTAGGTAATAAACCGTCTACTTCCAGCTCATCGACGCGGCCGGTGAAATTATGAAACGCCTATTTGGCTCTACCCTCGCCAGCCTCGTTCCCTCGCTCGCCTCTACAGCTTCTTTATGGGTTGGTTAATTTATCTTTGATATCGCCCGTGCAGCTTCCTCGCCCGGCCACTCCGCGCGGAGGAACGCGTTTGAAAGTTCGACGACGGGGAAATAAGAGAAGACGTTTTAATTTTCCGTCCACGCGTTCTTCACCAACTTTCCGCTACTTTCGCGGATTCCGATTCGCCGAGTTTTCTGTCTTTCCGGTTTGTGTCCGGAGTAACGTTCTTGGAATAAATCGTAGTGTCTTTCATTCATTACGGTCACGTTTGAATAAAAATCAATATTAATTATGCCAAAATTGTAAAAACAAGTCATTTTGTTACAGTTATGGATATGAAAGTACAGACTTTATATCGGCCCATATAGTACAAACTTTGTTCTACTATTTCTGTTCGCAAAGATATTGCAACTTAAATATTAACGTAAAGGATACCTACAATAAGGGATCGGAAGATTCACTGCACAAATCGTTCAGTTTCATACGAGACTCGTTAACCGAGGATTCGCAGCGCTAAATATGCACTGTGAGAATGAAAACGTGATTAAAGACGAGACGCATGACGTGACGAGGACAAATAGTTAATGGTACAAGACTGAAACACGTATCGAGTATCCTGTGGGACCTGATTTCGCGCAAACGAGAGAAAGAAGCAGGTTGGAAGCTAGAAGACGGAGGAGTCGTATCGGGCTGCTTGAAATTATAGGACGTACTCATCCGTGATATTAAAATCGCGATAAACTCGATCCGCGAGCGCAACAAAGTAGCGAGTTTATCGTTCCAACCAGGCTGAACTGGTTCTCTGTTAGAGGAAAGTGATATAAATATTGCGATCCAAGGTTAGATCCTCGCCGCGATTAGTTTTAATCGATGATCTCCGTTAAGAGGCGGCTTATTGAATGTAACAAGTCGAGCGCGTTATTTTTCTTCCTCGTTATCCTCGTTTTCCTTCTCCTTGCTTCGATCTAACTGTTAGTAATGTATAGTACATTTATTTAAGTGAAATAAACGTATATTTTAATTTTACAAATAGATCGCGTAGAAATAGAGAAGATTTATATAATTATATCGACTCTGTCGTAGGATTCTCGTTCAAACGTCTACTGTCAATGATTTCTGAATTCCAACTAACATTTTCGATTACTCTCTCGTTTATTTTTTTTTCTTTCATACATTGCACACAAACACATATTTTAGGATTCGCTATTAGACAAGCCCAAACTTTACGTAGTAGTACAATATTGGACAACGGAAGCAACTTCTATTTAATAATAAAAGTGGTTTATTCGGAGTAATAGCTGACGGAATTTTGTGTGACCATTTGATCAGAGATCATTTCTCGAAATAGTCAAAATCTGAACATCTTTTTTTTTGTATTTTTAAGATCTGCGAAGAATGTATCGATACACACTTGTCCAACTGGTCTTTTCTTTCAAACATTGCTCATTTATTACATCGATATATATACATATATTAAAATCTATGTTTACCAATACTAACTTGGTTTTCTTTCTTTGCAGTCCAAGCAGCACAGCGCTGGGTTCGCTGGATCAGCTGAAGGAGTACCTGACAACAGTGGGAACCTGCAAATGCGGCCTCGAGTGTCCGCTGAGACCTGAACAGGTCTTCAACTTCGACCCCAAGGTATGTTCCTGGCCATTTTTCCCGCAGCTCGGTCACGACCGTTTCGTGTATTCCGTGTCTGTTAAATTGCCGCAATTATTGTGGTACGAGCATACGCGGCGGCTGTTAGTCATTTCGAACATCGGCATTGTTCCAAGGCTATTTTCATAAAGAACACGACAGGCGTTATTTAGAAGAAGCGAGCCCTTGGTTGCACGTGGTCGAGACGATGGCTTCGCTGCGTTTTATCTTATTACGATTGCGAAATGTTTATGGTACGCTCTCGGTACGTGTCTCTGACCTAACCTTACGATGGTATTCTGGTAATCTGCTTGACAAAAATCGACTTCCTTGGAATTTTTTTTTTAAGGATACCTGTTATAAAAGAAATGGACGCTGTCTTTTCTATTAACACTTTATTAGCTTTTATTACAATTTCTTCTGTTGCACTATGATGGCTGACTGACGACGCTCAATCCTCGCAAAATAGATACTGCCCTGGACAAAGAACATTTATCTGTCGATGTTTCGGTTTTTCAGCGTTTTGATCTTTTGATGTTTTGATCTGTCGGTGTTTCGGCCTTTCTGCGATTCGGTTTTTCGGCGTTTTGGTCTTTTGGCGATTTAATTTTTCGGCGTTTTGGTCTTTTGGCGATTTAATTTTTCGGCGTTCCAGTTTTTCGGCGTTTTGATCTGTCGGCGATTTGGTCTTTCGGAGTTTCGGTCTTTCAACGATTTGCCGCAAACGAGTGAGATACCGGCGTATCTAATAACTCATAAAGCCATATTACAATTTTTAATTAACGGAAGTTGTGGAAATTATGTAGCTTTCGTAAAAGCAACGGTTTTGGAAACAGATTCGCACGTTTGACATGATTCTGGTCCGTCTGGTTATCTGAATCGAAAAAACCAAAAAGGGTCTTAATTAATATAAATACGGCTACAGCGAAATTTTGAAAATTTAGGAAATGGAACATTTTGAGATATAAATATCGATTTTCCGTGGCCTTTTCGTTCTACGGATGGAAACAAAAGTTTTTAAAATCCGCGATTTACACGATAAACATACATTCGATGAAGATTTCCTGCAAATTTCATGTCGATCAATCAGCTACTTCAAAAAATACGATTTTGAGAAAATGCCTTTGAAAAATAACTTCGAGAGGGTAAAATCAATGGCTAAAAGTTTTGAAAATTTGATTAATTTTTGAACTCGACACGGAGAAATTATTAATATAGAGAAACAGAGCATTGAAAGATAAACATTTTTTATTTGAAAAGTTTTCCTTTATCTTGTATCGTTATACAGTTACATTTAAAAATCGGACTGTAATTTCGAGTAACGATTTCACCCACGTAAAATATCTGGAAATAAAAAAAAATTCAACCATGTATAACCCGTTATGCTTTACGTACACGTGTACCTCTGTTAAAATCAGAATTTTTTCAGTTGGAGTACTCTGTTTAAATCTGTATAGCTCTCGAATACTTCCATGAGCCGTTCTATATGTACAATACGCGATAAAATAATAGCTCACCCTGTAGTTTTCAGTGTTTCTTGAAACTAATGCAATATATTCATACGTATCCAATCCTCGATAATACAGAGGAATATTCATTACAGTTTACATTTCTTTGGAAAATACACGCAACAATATGTTAAAACAGCTACCAAAAAATAGATCAACGAAACTTCGTTTTCTTATGTTTTTCATGTACTTAATCTAGATCTGGCAGCAAAAATTGTTGCTGCTCACCATCATCACAAAACAAACAAATAAAAAATATCTATTTTTGGTATTTTTAACAAAGTATTCTAAAGATAGTAATTTCTATCCAATATCTTTGTCAACTGCTTTGCACAGTACTAACCTTCCCCTGTAAAATAAACCTTTATTTATAATCGAACAATATTTTTTCCTTAAGCTTTATATCTCTTTGATGTTCCTAGAGACACCGTGAAAATCATGGAGTATACTATCATTTTATTGGGTACTGTATATTCTTCAGATATGCAGATCGAAGAAGTAATAGCAATATGTAATAGAAATATTTTATCGGATATTGTATATTCCTGAGATATGCAGATTGGTGTAATAGAAATATTTCAAAGCGGGTAGTTAGTGTACACGAAGATATGAAATCTGTTATATCCAGACTAGCTGTTTGATCAGCTGTTCGAAAGTAGCTTACTGTATCGGAACTCTATAGACCAGACATTCTATTTCGTACAGTTTTTTCCAGATTTAAACGTGAAAAATATATTCTTCAAGGGGTACTTTGGTACAAGTATTCCAACGTATGTAGTTACGGGTTGTATCTGCGCACACACAAGCACGCGAGAGTATATCTAAATTATGATCAGCCGTTGAGAGTGGCTTATTGGGTATAAACTAGAACCCGTGGACTGGATATTCTATTTCATTCAATTTTTCCAGTTCTAATATGTAAACTGTGCTCGTTTGGAGCGTAAGGTTGGGCAATGGAAATATCTCAACGTGGATATTAGTTTCATAGATACGAGCCTGTACCGGAACTGCGATCAGCCGTAAAAGGTAGATCAATGGATGCGAAATGACTAGAATAAATTGTCGAATGTTGAATTGCAAAGGATTAATTATATTTTTCCCGCGCAAGATGAAAAATTCCGCGTAACACTCGTATCTCGGATCGTATTTTTCGAACGGCACGATAATAATTAAAATAATTACGCCTCCACCGGGTGAAACCGAATATTAATTTTTCCAGTGATTTCAGACACGAAGTATCTCTAACCGATAATTTTCACTGATTTAGTTGCTCCGGTATTAAACTAGGAAACTATAATTACACGAATCGAGATATTCCGCTGATCGTTTGCTAAGAATTTACCGCGACACTGTAATTAATTATACAAAATAATCACACACCCGTACTCTGTCCGAGCTAATAGAAATCCCTAAAAACTGGTCTACACGGTGTCCCAGTCGAGAGTGGAGAACAAGGAAAAAGTCGCAGTAAAACGACACCCATAATTTTCCAATCCTTGCGCACTGAATTTGTTTAGGATTTATAACCCTGTTCAACAAATTTTAACTTTTTCTATGTTTTGTAATATCCATTGGGTAACTCTTATAGAATTCACCTCCCCGAATAGGAATTCGTAGACGAGACTTTTCTACGACCCTCAGTTTTCGAAAAATCTGAGTTTTTCTAAAAACACGCGGTTTTGGCGAAAATGAAGAGTAACAAGAAAACAAAAAATGTTAGGATGCTCATTTTTATCTTAAAACAAAGACGAGAGTTTTCCAAATTTATCGATATCCATAATTGTAATTATTTACACTTGCGGAATCTACAACAGAGGTTCTGGAACAGAATTCCAAAAGAAGGAAAAAAGAAATTCGAATACCTAAAAGACCGCGTTTCTCTACGTCTCTTCGCGTCTCTCCGCGTCTCTCCGCGTCTCTCCGCGTCTCTCTGTGTCTCTCCGATCGTCTTCTCGGACTGCAGCTACACGAGGATTCGCGGGAAAAGGCGATGTCCTATTGGCAGGATCGATACCCATCGCGCTGACATCCTGAGGAAGACGATCGCGATTTAAGCCGTCCTGCCGGTGCAATTTGAATAAATCAGCGGCTAGGCTCTAGCGACGAGCCCGAATGGAAGGAAAGGATCGTGGTAAAAAGCGCGGCGCGTACGTGGATGCCTGGTCGCGAGTAAATCGCCAGGTCGTGTAGCAAAACGACCAGTGGTGTTCTTGTGGTAATCTGGCCTGAGAAATCTCCGCCGGCCGACGTTCCGCGCGCAATGAGTCAATACTCGATGTTGCGCGACCGATCACGCAGAGGACGAGCCGAGCAAGCGTGTAGAACGCGCGTAACAGCCGCGTCGGATCGCGAGGATGCTTTCTCGGCGTTCGTATCGCGATTTTCCGCAAGACTCCCATCGGATGAGCCATGCTTAATTGCGTCCAGCAGTCGAACACCGTTCGTCTATTTAGCCGAGGTGTCATCGTCATTAGACATGCCAAGTGCTCGCGAGGAACGCGTGGGATACGTGCAAATGACGGAGGGAAAGATCGAGGAGCCAGGAAGGATATAGGAGGGCTGATGGATAGCACGTGTGCTTGCGGATTACGCGTGGAATTTTGAATTAGTTGCAGAAAGATGAGTCGCACAGAAGATTGAGAAGAGTCGCGCTTGGTTCGGTTGAAGTCTCTTAAGTTCAAGGATCTCTGTGACAGGGATCGTGGGAGGTTTGGTGGTTTTGAGTTCTTGAAAAGTAATTGGTAGAGTTTAATCATTTTTAGAGCTTTGCTCTCACACGATAGGATAAATAAGGGAACCCCCGTGTAACACTGTAACACGATTTTCCTTTGACATGATAAAAAAATTACGAAAACGTTTTGTACAACACTGTGCTTCTACAGGATTAGATAATATGATTTTTATTTGATACGTTTAAGAACTAAATTACCTTATAATGTCGGGAAGGAATATCATAGAGTCATAGGAGCTGCAAAATTGTCTATCTTCATACCGTGAAATCTACAATGACCTTGTAAGATCCAGCAAACGAACCAAAATTACAGATTTTTTAAATGGGATAGAAGGTGCAAAAAATCTAAACGAAGAAAAAGATTTTAAAAATCAAATTCGCGTTAACTAAAAATAATATTTCTTGTTCCTTTTCGTTTTACAGATTCATTTATATTTTTTAATAAAAATTGATTTGCTTTTATGAAGTTACGAAAGAAAATGTTTGTTTTCGTTAAGTTTTCTTAACGTAGCCTTGTTTTTAAAGGCTCTGGGTCTCGTATAACAGGAGGTTCCTGTACCTAATTAGATATGGTTTATAAAATAGGAAACAAATGTTGTATATAAGTATAAAACATAATGGAAATGGAGAACCTGCTATAAGGTTTCTCAAGCCATTACCCAGTGTGTCATACCCGAGACAGCAATCTGCCATCAGTTCATACAGATGCATACCTCGTCAGCAGGTAAGAAGAATCACCTGCGTCACTTCCAGCCAGCTTATCGTACTATCATCACTGTCATTAACCCCGGAGACTTCATCACCGACATAAATAAACTCATTGGGAGAGCCTGGAATAATTCATGCTTATGCCTAATGAAAAATTAGACCTTCCTACCCAGATGCCGGTTTAAACACACCCTGCAAGAACCGACTATCATCCCCGCAGTCTCCAGACACGAGACGCGTGTGGTGGTCACAGCGGACTGACAAAAGAACAACCTGGCACGTCAACAAACGATTACTTCACTGCGGGGTTAACCGGTTAACCGTAATTATCGTCTGAGTGCCAATAAGCTCGGAGAACTGCTCGGCATTAACCCCTCGCGCTGTAGAAACGATCCTAACTCGTGAGTTTCTCCTACCAAGTGGCACGGTAACGAGATTTAATTAAAATCAGATGCTCCTGCGATGCCTAATTTTTTATAATTGATTCGTAGTGACAGAAATTAATCCTTGCGATTCAAGTCAAATTTCATACTCTACTCCGAGTAGTTAGAATCATAATCAAGAAATAACTAAAATTATATATGTAAAATTATTATATGAAAAATTTACATGTATATTATGATATTCAAAGGGTTAAGTAACCACGCAGAAATTTGTGTTTATTTCTTTCTGAACGAAGAGCTTAGCCCCTTGTAATCTTATGTTAAGTTGGAGTCAACGTGCTGTGCCATTCGATTCTTTCTAATTTTTATAGATAAAGCACGTTAATCTAGGCACGCCATTGACTAGAAACATATGGAAATATTTTATTTCCAATTGGAATATTACAGCGTGTAAACTGCATGAAACAGGTCTCCACGTTTCGCATACCAAAACTCAAAAGAATCGAGCGATACGATCAAACCAAGACCCAAATTGACGCGGGACCCCAAAAACCTAATCTGAATGGTGGTGTTCAGTGGCGCATCGGTGGCGCGAATGGAAATTTGACGAAACCGTCAGTCGCAAAGTCGGGGTAGTGGATGGCGTGGTGGGGGAAGCATCGCGATTTTTATGGATAAAATACCTCGAAATAGACATTCCATCGTTAAAAAAAATATATAGCCTACGCGATCCACTCTGCACGTTTCACGCACAAAAATTCAAAAGTATCGAAAGTTTCGTCAAAACTGAAATCGACACAGGGCCGCAAAGACTTAACCTTACCCGTTTGCAGTCCGAATTATATTTCAATTCTATCGTTGTAGTTTGTAATTTTCAAGATATCTCTTGGAACAATTTCCCGATGTCGGGTTGTAGGACTGCAAAGGGTTAACGATGCCTCAGTGGCGCACCGGTGGCGCGACTGGAAACTTGACGAAACCGTCGGCGTCGGAGTGGGAGACGCGCCGCGCCCCAACGCGGGGCAGCGCACACAAGCCGTTCGCCGGTTTCGCTTAATTATTCCGGTAGCATGCGACGATATACGAGGAAAACGTATAATTATCCGTACACCTGCTCGCTAACCGCTCACTCCGTCGAGCGCTGCTTACCTATCCAGCGTGTACCATCCACGGTGCGTTAACGCGTTCCTTAATTAAACTTTATCGTCCGGCATCGGTTCTACGGGAATTCATAGCGGCATCGATCCGGGGCCTGACCTGTCGACAACACGGCGATCAACGGGCTAATAATTAATAATCATTTGCATATCTCTGACACGGCTGGCGTGCTTACAATATAATCTCCAGCCAGGTTTATCACTTTATCGACCAATTATCGCGGCCTCCAGTCATTGTCTGCCGGTGACGATTTCGCCCCCTCCTAGATCCACGCGCGGAATTATCGATCAACGGGATTAATGGCTTTCGATTAACCGGCCCGATTGTTACGCGTGTTCCCGTAGTGCCCGCCAATAAAGATCCCAGCCTCAAATTTCTACGGTGTTCACGCGCCTCGATACGCCCCGGTGCTAACCTAACGACATTTTACGGCACGCTCGGCGCTCCTACCTTCCTCGGACCACGTTCTCGCGATTCGTCGTTCACCTTCCTATGGATTGCTGATTTTTTTCCTTTTTTATGGGTCTCCGTGGTTTTTCTGGCCGGTTGGACGGATTGCGAGATTTTTTGCGACATCGGCCACGTTTTTTGGTTAAGGCGGTAGGTCGATGGGGTTGCAGTAGACGGATTTTAATTTTCCATTTTTCCAGTGGTTTTTAGTTCGATATATTTATTGGGAGTTTGTAAATGGATTTTTTGTAGTTCCGAGAAAAGGGATTATATAATTAGCTAGGTGGTTATTAAAAAATTTGACGATAATAGTGTAACGATGATATTATATTTTCACAAACATTTATTTGAACGTTATTCTTATCGCGAGTTTGTAGATTGATCTTTTCGTAGTTTTGAGAAATAGGATTATATAATTGGTTATAGACTCTTATTTAGAAAGCTAATGGCTAATGTTATATTTTCACGAAGTTATTTGAACGTTACGCCTATTATGAGTTCGTAAATGGATTTTTTGGATTATATATGGAATTATATAATTGGCTAGTTAACGTTGTATTGTATTTTTATGAATAATTATTTGCACGTTACTCTTCGACAAGAGAATAATTAAAATGGCCAATTAAAATTGCACAGTTTTACTATGGTATCGATAAAATTAATATCATTTGGAATAACTGTGAAAAGGATGAAAAGAAATTTAAATAGATGAAAATTTGAAAAAGTCCTTATAATTAATAAAAAAAAATCACCGTCAGACTAGAAATTCTAACAGACTGTCTAAATTTCGAAAAAGCATTTATAATTCGTAGAAAGAGTCACGGTCAGTCTAAAAATTTGAGCAGACTGTCTAAATTTCGAATTTCTTCCCCAAAACAGGTAGTATAATTGAGCCGAAGTTGTCATCATTCTGGAAATTTCTCGAGTTTGAAGTCTGCGAAAACTCCACATGCTCGCCAGAATGGCGGAGACGTAAATTTATCGCGACCCGATGTCAGTCGTCTGTGTCTTTTGGCTCTGGAGCAACTGCAAACATCATTATCCCTATTTAATCGTGGGAGGGAGAGACGTCATAAATTAGACTCGTCGACGTTACAATTTCTATTACGTATGCAGGCAGCAGGCGATTCGTCTCGCGAGACGAATTCTCGTCGCGTAACCAAGAGGGCTGTTCGCTTCTGGCAACGGGCCGGCCAGATTGTATCGGCCTCGAATCTGCAATGCAAACTCCCTATCTAGCCGTGGACAATGAGACTGCCGGTCTGGACATCGCGCGATTTCACGAAAAAGAGGAGTTCGCTCGCCGGAAGAGGAGCAAGAAGAGGAGGGTACACGGGACGAGATCGGCGGTCGTTGGAAAAAGAACTTTCCGGTCCCGTCTCGAGAGTCGTAGACGCTTTTCGAGACGATACGAGATTACCATAATCGAGACAAGAGCCGTTCCTGTGCCAAAAACTCAGCCATTCATCGTTGCCGGACGATGCGTGGCGAATCTAATTGAATTATTCCTGCACGGTAGCCTGGCATCGATAATCGAGCGGCTTGAAAAATTCATGGGTTAAAAATCAAAGGCCAAATTACTTTTATCTCTTCTCATAACGTTCGATACAATTTTGACGTTGTCAGAATGTCTATGGGTATCGCTATCTCTGTTAAATATTGTCAATTACCAGGAAACTGTCTAAATTTTATCTACAGTCAATGGGTCCATCCAAAAAATTATTATCAGACTTGGACTATTATACAATTATTGTAACTAAACAACGTATAGACATGGTGAGATTTATCAGGGTGACAATATTTTTAAACGATATTTATATTTATTTATCGAAGCTCGCGTTCAAAGTGTCAAATATAAAAGATCTTTGCCTAGTCTCGAACCACTCTTCTAGAACGCTATTCCCAGCACAGAGGATACGTATTACTCAAACCCATTGTGAGATCCAAACTTTCACAACGAGTCGGCTACAAAACCTAGTGAAAATGTCAAGTCGCAAATCATCGAAGACCTTTTTCCCTAGTAAATTACTCTTCTTTGCGAAGTCTTAGTATCCAATCTGCAGCCATTCTCCTCGGAAGCTGGTTCCAGTCCAGAGGCAACGTATCACCGAAACTCGTTCAGAGACAGAAACTTTCATGACCAAGTCTAGGCTACGCAAACGCTAAGTACCCATTCGTTAAACCCGCAGAAGCAATAAATTCGATACGCTCGCTCATAAACCGCCTCGCATTCGAACATTCCGTATCGCCGGTGGCTCCATAACTCCTCTCCCCTCTGGCGAAGAAATTCAATGGGGGAAGAAATCCGCGAAACATCGCTTTCCCTTCCTGTCCATCCACGCCGCGTTATTATATCCCGGGCCAACGGGAATTAATCGGCGAATGGTATCGGGCCAAGTCGATCGGGGCCAATTAAAACTCGGCGCGGCGCGCGGCCTCGGGGAACGGATGAAGACTTTTAAAAACTCGCGGCCACCGCGAAAAATCGGGCCCGATCGTATCGGGGGAGCACCCGGGAACGGGCTTTCTGTTCGCGAATACCCAATTACAATGGCCAGACACCGTAACTATCCGGCCAATCTGAGCACCATATGTAGGAGACAGCCTTAACGTTTCCCCGGGAACCTTTGATTCGGACCGATTCTTTATCAGGCCACCGGTGTTCCTGTCCAACGTGTTCTCTCCCTCGCGATGCTCCTTTTGTAGCGGCCGACGTTTCCGCCTATTGTTGCGTGTACACCGCGCGGAATCGTCGAGCCACGGAGCGATTTCTCGGTTTCCTGGTGGGTAGACAGACCGGGCAGGACCAGGTCTCTGTTCGAGCACAGGAAGTCAGAAGCGGCCAGGGCTACGGCTGTCCTTGCCCTGCTCACGTTTTAGGAGCGAATCGTGCTGGAGATAGGGCTCGCCTGGAGATGGCAGGCGTAGGACAAATTATTGATACGTTAGACGAATTGCCAGGACGATACCATTGTCAAGGCTGCGTGGGCTGGCTGGCAAAGTGACTTGAATTAAAATGGAATCGCTGATCAGAGGTTGAATGGGATTGTTCGAGGAAGAGAATGAATATATAGCTGGTATTGTTTCCGATTTGGATTACGCGTTATAGCTAAGACGGAGAGCGTGTTATGGGTTAACGTTCCAGGGGATGACGAAAAATTCATGTTCGGGGAGGGATTAGATGGTTTTGTAACAGTTTCAACTGGAGAAGCAGAACTGTTTTCGTGAATGAATTTGAGGCTCGTATGACAGTTTTACCTGGAAAAATACATCGAATTTAAGGGTACAAGATTGTCATGTAACAGTGATACGAGGAATAGTTGACGACCAGTTACGCATTGTTCGTGTGTCAGGATCTGTCGATTAAATCTGTTGATAAATAATTTTTATCGTAATCCACGACGGGGTGTAATAGGAATAAGAAGGTGCCGTAAACAGCTCTCCAATGTTCTCGCGACGTTTTGCAGATCTTGGGTATTACTTTCAAAAGTATACCCTCTAAAGTGTCTGAGAACGGTGGGCGGACCATAGAAATGGCTGCAACTTGGAAAGAATGTATAGCATTTGCACTGAAATTGCAACTAAACTTTAGCCACATTTCGCAAACCATTGTTCAAAACGACTGCAAATTGCCTTTTGGCACTCCTTGCCAACGTCTGTTGCATCAGGCTGAAAGACCATTGACCGTGTCCTAATCGCGATACTTCAGGCTTAGATCATAAAAGTACCACTACGTCAATTGCAATAGTCATTTACAATAATAACGGCCACGAACCGATAGTTCTTGCTTTCCTCAAACGTTTTCAAACGTTCAACAAACCAAGGCATGGAACTGGCTTCGTAAAATCCTGCATTACTCGAATATATTATTCCAGACTAAACTACAATTTGACCGCGCGAGAAATAAATTCTCAGATACCTTTCCTCCTATTAAACATATTTATTTGTACATATATTTAGACCGTCGATTAGAGCAGAAAGAACATTGACGTAAAATTATAACCTACTTGATCCCTAATGTTAGGTTTTCATATTACCAGGGTTGTGCAAGATTTTATAGAGGTTAATCAGAGAACACCCGTAACAAGTTAGAACCGCTATCAAGCTGCATATCAAGAATTCTCCATTAATAAATAAATTTATAATTAAGTATTATGTATTTTCAGCAATTTATTATTTATTTATTATATTTATTATATACTATTATTTATTATATACTAGACTAGCAATTAGAGCGAAAAAAAGACACTTGGGTAGAATTATATCCTACTTGATTTCTAATTTCAGGTTTCGATACTGTCAGTGTTGTGTAAGGTTTTATAAATGTTAATCAAAGAACACCTATAACTGCGTATTAAGAATTCTCAGTTTATCGACAGAGTTAATATATATTATTATACGTATACAGTACCGGCCAAAAGTTTGGGTGCATGTATTAATATATCAAATACGTTTTAATTTTTATTAAGAGTGCAATACGAATGATTAATTTTTCTTTGTTTAGACATATAGACGGAATAGATTATCAAAGTAAATTATAATAATTGTAAAGTAAATTATAATAATAATTTGGACATTCTCGAAACTAATTTTTGCGTTTGTTCTATTTAGCATGTTTTTCCTGTTATTTTACAGAATCTCTCATAAATTTCCCTTTGATTTCGGTCAGTGTTTCTTAATTTGTCGATTTAATTCATCCCAGAGGTGTCATAAACGATATCGGTTATCAACATAGTTTATTTTTTTATGGGAAACCGTGAATCTTCCTCCTGATAATTTTAAAATCATGCAAACAATACGTAAGTTTAGATTTAAGGGGGTATTTTTGTAATCCGGCCAATAAAAACCCACTTTTTTTTAGATTTTTCTCTAAGGAAACCATGATACATTTTGGTACGTAGTTTGCGCACTCGGATTTACTTTTTTTATTTCCATTTAAAGAATATTTCCAATTTTTTTTTAACTAAATTATTGAAAATTGCGGAAATTGTATAGCCTTAAGGTAAATAATGTTTTCAGAAACGGTCTCGTATGGTTGGTTGGTTAATATAGATGGAGCTATAGAGTGATCCATGGAAACATCGAAATTTCGAATATTAAAAAAAATTGCGGTAGTTATTTATAGTCGAATTTAAATATCGATTTAGATTACAATAAAATACCCCCTTAAATGCGGAATACAAATGCAATTTTTCTTTGTCAATAGTGTACATAACGCTCCTAACACGAAAGCAAGTATTAACAATGTAATATCACGTTTGACAATGACACATATTTTACGAGTATCACTGTCAATCCTATCAGACTCCGCTCTTCGAGATCCCACACCTCGCGTCGAGTGTAGCCAAGTCAGATCGCACAGTCATCTGCCAAACGTCTGCCAACGCGAAAATCGTAAAACATCCTCGTCGAAGGTTCCATCTCGGCTCGTTAAAAATTGGAAAATCGTGTGAGCGGCGTCCGTGACTGGTTGACAGGGCTCGTTCGAGCGGAAACGCGCCTCGTCTATGTGCAGCGGACGTTCGAAACGTAAACGCCGGGAACAATTCTAATCTTGCTCGGCCTGGGTTGTTCGACAACCGTGCACGTCCTTGCCGGCGAGTCCAAACACGAGACTCCTCTCCGGAGGAGTTAGTTTATGGAGTTGTTGCTATTCATTATCACCGCCACGGGCCCCGAATGGCCGGGCTGTGTGTGTCTCGGCGGATGTATTAGCGAGTGCTTAAGCGAACGCACGAGTTGCACCATGACGTTAACAAAGGGTAACCGAGTACCCTTTTATTACATCGAGCTCGTCTTGTTTAAGCCCGTGCGTAAGTAATTTGCTTTAATGAATTTGCATCCTCTCCCATAGCCAGCGCACGCGCTTCTCCTCGGTCTCTCTCTCTTTCTCTCTCTCTATTCGCGTTTTCCCGCGGGCCATTTTGGATTGCCGGCTTCTTCGAAACCAGCCTCGATTTATTATATCATCGACTCTCTGCTTATCTCGCGTATAGCGAATAACGTGGAAAGTATTTCTCGTGTATGGTAGTCGCGAATGGGGCAAATGTTGCATGGGTTTAGGTATCATGTGGCAGGATTTCGTATTATAATTTTTTTCTTTTTCATAGGGTAGGTTAGTTTTACTGAAACGAGTTCCTGCAGGGGTAATTTTATGGTCGCGACGGATAATGATGTATGGAGTGATGAAAGTTACTGCAGCTGAGAGAGTATTATTGTGGATATTATTTATAGCTAATTCCAGTGAGTTATAACTGTGTACATGTGCAGCTATATTTCTTCCAGCTATCTGCCCGACTTTGAATTGTTGTTATTTACCTGTACATGATTCTTGCCTCTGGTATTTTGATTTTATCGCGATTCCAGTTTTACTATTGTGATTTTTTTGAAATTCCGTGCGTAGTCATGTTGTAATTCTACGGTTACGGTTTTTCACAGGAGAGTAATTGTCTGTTGCGTTTAAGAAAAGTGTCTGTAGTTATTGTTATAGGTAGAATTGAATATCGTTGTTGGCAGGAAATTGAAAATATTATCACAGATAGATTAAACGTGCATATATATATATATACTGGACAAATTTGTATTTTGGTTGAAAATTTATGAAATTTTAAAACAGATTATTAAAAATTTAACAAAAATCAGAGATGGTTAAGACTATAATTACCGATTTTTAATTCTTTTAAAAGCAGATATATGTACGTTTTTAACAATTCTAGAAAGGGAAATTCCGAGATCAGCTATTTCGACTGAATTATACGCAATAAAACAAAATTTGAGAATTACAAACGAAATCGAATATTCCAGGATTGATCGTGGCCCCAAAAAGGAATTTTCCAACTGTTCTTCATACTGCCCGCATCTCTCGAGAACAATCGACATAAATACCGACAAAAAACCATCGCTTCTAAAAAGCGATATCAACCGAAACTCCGTGAAACAAAAGAACACGCAATTCGCCTGTGGAACGAGGAGGGTTGAATTTCATCTGAAATTCCAATAGACGGATCGATCTGTCGATAAATTACGGCAGAAAGGGCGATCCGCGCCCGTCTCCTTAAACTTTCAAAAAGCTCGATATCCTTGGTCGGCGATTAAACGCGAGGCAGAATCGGAGGAAAGCGGGCGCGACAAAACGGGCGCGAAATTACATTGCCGGGTCGGACAAAGAGGCAACTTTTCGCCGGGGACGCGAGAAAAAGGATAAGCCGGCATCAAATTACTCCCTGGCTTCCCCTTCCACCCCCTCTCTCGCACGGCGAGCGAACAAGCGCCGTTCTGCAAATTCCATTGAATTCGAGCCACGACTTCCGGGGGTTCGCCGCGCTTCAAAGGTGCGCGCGTCCTTTAAAGCGAGTCGATTTTTAATTTCCAATCGAGCGCCGGGGCATCCGTCGCCGATTAATTCCCTGAAAGGGTAGTATGGAGAGAGAGGGAGAGAGAGAGAACGGCGGAACAGCGTTGGAACGAGGACCGGGGCTGGTATGACTTTCGCGGATAAGACGACGACGAGGCCGCGGCACAAAAGGGCCTGCAGCCTCAAAGAGCGGCTCTTTGTAATCGACTGGAGCCATCGGCAGGGAAACGAACTTCGCTTGTACAAAGAAAGTAATCTTGTACGGTGTCTCGGTGGAAAAGGAGAGATATCCGGTCTACGGCGAACCGCACAAAGTTTTCGCCGTGGAAAAAGAGAGGACGCCGCGCCGCCGGGGTTGGAATTCGCGACGAATCACCGGCTTTGTAATTGGCAAACGGTCCCGGAGACCGCCACCGCCCCCTAGACTTTGACAGCTCGGTAACCGTATTGACCGCCAGGCGGCGCGCCGAGCGTCTAGGAATTTCTTCGCTGGAATTCCCGTGGAACTCTCGGACCCGAGGCTACGGCCTGTTTCTTCGCGGCCCAGACGCGTGTCGATTTATATTCATGCCCGTCTCCGTGTCCTAGCCGATGCTACCCAACCGATCCAACAGAGGTCACACTCGCCATGGAATTTTTCCACCTCCGGCTATTTTCGAAAAATTTTTCCACGAATTCCGCGCGTGCCTCAGCGTCACGGATCTTTTCTCTTTCTCTATTTCGTTTCCGGGTAAACGTGTCGCTACTGGACGATACTGTCATGGGGCAATTATTTCGACCTTTCGTAGAAAGTGCGACCGCGAGTATGCTGCAAAACTGCTTTATTCGACTTTGTTTTATCGTATTTATACAGAGTTTGTTGAAAAGATAAGTTTCGTAGTCTCGAGAAATCAATCTAGGGTATAAGCTGTGAATAGATTTATAGGTTTGTAAGGTCTAAATATCGAGAAGGATTTGTTATATAAACATTAAATTAGATTTGGGGTTTAGGCACTCTGCGTCGTGTACCCTCTTAGACATTCAGTGGTGCTTAAAGAAACATATACTCTCCTCGAATAATAGAAGATTTAAAAGAGAATATATAGATCATAATTATTTCACAATTACAAATTCATAATTCCGGTAGAGTTTTTATCTAGGTGGAGCGAATGTGAATGATATGGTTTCTTATTCGGTGGATATTGCGAGTGATTTAATTGATTTATACTATACATTCTAGTTTTGTCGTTTACACGTTCAAAAACGATATACAATAACACTTGTACCATCGTTTGTCTTTACACTCTCGCAATCGCACCATTTAAAACCATGTTCACGGATACGAGATGTCGGCGTGTCATGAGAAAGATGATGGAAATTACAACAGTTCCCGATGACTAAGGTGAATCGTTCAAATGACGTGGAGTCGAGAGATACTATGTGTTCGTATCTAATGATCCGTAATATCGATAGATCTTTCCTACAAGTAGCGCAATTATAATGTACTGTAATGTACCGAGTAAGCGATGAACGAAACGTATATACTTTATACTGTTTTATTCTTTGCTTTCACACATTTAGATTCGTCTTTTATACGTTAAATTTTGAAGCTTTGATTCGAGAGAGCGAGGAAGGATGTTTATGACTGTCGGAAAAAGGTACTTAATTTTAAAGTTAAAGTAATACTTCTGGTTTTGAAATGCGAAAAAGTGGGTTCGTTTTAAGATGATACGTCTGGTTTTGGGGTATAGCGTGGTAGAATACTATAGGGGTTAGAATGTTTATGAAGGGAAAGTTATTTAGGATATTGCATCTGGCTTTGGCTATGACACATGGACTGAGCAGGGTATTTATGATTTTTACGTAAGAGAGATTTGGCTTAACATTAGGTTTGATATTCTCGAGGGTTAACACACAGAAGCTTCGACAAGGTCGCGAGAAGAATTTCTTTTAGAAATAGGTATTTTCGAATTTTTATCGCATAAAGCGGTCTTTCATGCGGCATGAAAGGCGCTCTAAAGCCTTCTTGCGAGGATGAATGGCGGTTTAATTAAGAACCTTCTATGAAATTTAAATTCCCATTTAGGTGAATAATTTTCCTTCGAAATTTCTGTTCTCGAAATAATCCGTGCAGATTTCAAAGACACGATGAATTTCGTAAGGACGCGTATATTTAACGTGTATATCTGTTTCGCGTGTAAAATTTACAATGCTGGGCGCAATAAATTAATATTTTATTACATTTACCTCGTATCTCTCCAACGCGCGGATCGCGTGTCAGATTTTTTCTTCTTTTTTTTTTAGGGCAACTATAGTTACTCCTTCGAAATCTGCATTTTTCATTTTAATGCCCGCGTGCACGGGAGAGGATGTGCTCTCTCTCTGTTCCAGCGAATGCCAGGAAAAGTGCAACGAGTCGGAAAATTTTGCGCGTACGCGCGCGATTATTCTCCCCCGGGGCGAAAACCGTGACTCGGATGTTTTTCTTACTTATCCCGGTAATTAACAAGCTGCATAAACAGTTCGAAGAAATAACAATTAAAACTTTCCTTCGGAGCCCATCGTCTCGCGCTAATTCCTGAAAAACTTTCGACTTCGTTAAGCGCGAGAGACGCCTCGCGCGCTTAATTTCCCGATGAGGGGGATGATTAATTGCGGATCTGGCCGCCGAACAGATTAGAATTTCAAATTTCGTTTAAACTATCCCCAACTATCCCCGATTACGAGAAGCCCGAATTCGAAGATTTCCCGAGCTAAATTTGTTACCGACAAGTTAGGCTAGACCCGGTTCACGACGGGGCTTATAATTTCATGCCAACTTCCGATTCATTCGCTGAATTTTATTTATTCGCTCCAAGACTCTGAGTATTCGGGGAAAATTCTCAAACTTGTCTATGCTTCTCTGAGCAATAATTAATTTATCATCGACCCACGTGTCTGGGATCCAATTGATTTCCAATAAGCAACCTCCTTATCCCTGGTTTTTTTAACCTAATTATATGTGTATCATTCGTAAAATCTTGTAAATATTATAGCTCAGCGATTAGTTGACGTTTGAGATAAAATTTTGGAATATCGATGGACTCTTGACGTGCAAATAAGGGTTAAAAATTTGAGATTGTATTTAGTCCAGACCTGAAATGGAACATTTCGAGGAAATCCTGTTTAGGACTACTAAAAGTCAGCCCTGAGTATCCACGTTTAACAGCCACTTATCTAAATCTGCAGCATCGATCATGTGACTGTTTGGTTTATATTTCCAGCCAGTTCTCGTCGAAAGGGGTGCATTGTTGGAGAAAATGTTCGAAATATCCTCGTACTTCGATACATGCCACTCCGCGCCTTGATACCGAATTCCAGGTATTCCTGGAGATATTCCTCGAATAGTCCCACGTCCATTTTCTATCCTATCTCATTGATCATACACGAAGTTCTTTCGCGTGAATTAATAGTTTATAAGACTTGAATCTCGAGAACGAATGTTTATATAAATATTAAATTATATGCGTTTAGGTGAACTGTGTGCCTCTTAGACATTCAGAAGCACCCAAAAATACTTCCTCGAGTAATAAAAGAATTTAAAAGAGAATACGTGGATTATTTTACAATTATAATTAAAAATTGTTAGAGCTCTTTGATTTAATAAATCGCTATCTCTAGATACGCAAACTTTCAACACGCAGATAGCAATTTGCAGTTACCATCTGAATAAAAATTGTAAATATAATTTTATATCAATTATATAGTAACGAAATAATTATTTTACAATTATAAACCCACAATCCCAATATTCACGTTGAATGCACAATAAATTTAAAACGACCCGAGAAATAAGTATTCTCGAATTATTCGTATCTGATAAACTAAGCTACATAGAAATTTATTATGCGAATAATAATAAATACATCTCATTCTTGAACACGTTGTTTTCTCACACGAAATACGCGATAATTCAAAATGACACGAAAATTTTATTTATATTTGACAAATTTCGGTATATATAACGTTCGTTTCGCGTTTTACTGCATAATGTAACAAGAATTTTTGAACCACCCTGTATAATCCCGGCATGAATACTCATTAGGGACATTACGGCTGTATCTTTGACCACTTCGGGTAACAGTGGTATTTACATTTTGTTCATCGAGGCGGTGGTACCGCGGTAACGAGATTAATTATGTCAAACGACGGGATATAACTTTATATAAAGAAAGGGAATTAGAGCGGTTCGAACGTGGAAATTCGAACGAGCAAACGACGTCGAGTATTTCGACGTTTGACGGTAAAGGAATTAAGGTCGCAACATTTTCATGCTGTGAAATATCGTGGACGAAACTGCCGGGGCTCCACGGTGCCGTACTTGACGTGTAAAACGTGCTCCGGTTCCAGATTACGCATACACGCGCGCGCACGATGCACGGATATCGTGTGCACTCCCGATAATTCCGTGGATAATTCGATTTTCTCCGAATTGCCGAGCTTGCTCCGCTCAAATTGAATTTCTATTAATAAAAACGGATATCGGTCGCTTGTGTGTACACCCGCCCTTTCCACACCCCACCTCACTCGCCGCGTCGATCCTTGACTTTCCCCCTTATACCCTCCCACACTCGCAATTTCTCCCCTTTCTCCCGCCCTTTCCTCCGCCGACTGCCTTTTTCCTTCTTATTTCCAATTACTTTTACTTGTTACCTGGTCCACGTTCCCCGTTTATTCGCCTAACGTCTACGCTGGTACGCGCAAGTATCAGAACGTTTTTGTGTATTGTTTTTAACGAGTGACATAGATGCGCGTTAAATTGAAACATTAGACACGATAATGACGAGAAAAGTCTGGAGATTTCGAGGGAAAAATTGGGAAATTATTCAACGATGTGTATAATATTTATAACATATTTATTATAAATATATATATATGTAGAAACATCGTTATGTAGGAAATAAGGAGTTTTAATGTTAAGTCGATTCACTTTTCGTCTGCACTGAATTCACTAGCGCCACAATGAGCAGTATCTCTAACAAACTTACTGTTCGATATGACACAATACTGTTTGTGCGATGATTCTCGTGATAGACTTGAACCAATCGTGCGTTTACTAGTGAGACACTACTGTATTTCTCTGAATAATTTTTTATTTTTACTCTAATTCTTATTTCCTATATTTTACCTCATTCTTATTTCGTTACCTTATTCTCTCATTTTCCAATATTATTCTTTTCCTTCTAATTTATCAGAGTTTCCCCCACCACCCCCAATTAAGTTAGCTCGCTGTCGTTCACTACACACCGTCGCGATCTATGTTTTCTTAACAACCATCTCACCCCCTCCAGGCCCCCCTTGGCCAACATTCCCGCGTGTTTTTCACTTATTTTCTTCGCTCACCCTTTCCATCTCCCTCCAAAACCCAGCCCTTGCCCGCGCAGCCCCGTAATTTCTTCCTACTTCACCCGCCACAATGCCTTTCTTCATTTCCAATTACTTTTACTCCCCACCTACGTGGCCCCTTCCATTTTCTCAGTTTCTGCCTCCGTCTCCTGGCCTGTTCCATTTCTCCAGGTCCCGTGTGTTCTCCCGCGTTTCCCGGCCCCGTCCCGCGAAACTTTCCTTCTTTTTCCTCGAACGCCCACCACCGGCGGCGAGCTCTTCGCTTCCTCTTCCTGCCGGCAGACCCGCCACCCTCTCCCCGTCGTTCAATCTCCCTGTCACCCTGCCAGTCTACCGCGACGTATAAATTTATTGCCCTCGTTAACTTGAAATATCGCATCGGCCGCGCTCAAAGTTTATGAACGTTAATGCGACCGCGATGAATAAGACCGCAGACTGGTCGCCGGACGCAGCGCCACCCCCGGGCTGGTCCCGGGCGGATGGGCCACTGGAGAGGATCGGGGACCATTGGTGGCGGACCAAGCGATTGATATAAAGAGAAATGTGGATTTCATCGGCGCAGTGTAATATTGACCCTTTGCACTCGAGAGGCGACCCTCGGTTGCCATTTAATCGAATTCCGGAGATTGACGTTAATCGATATATCTAACTTGAAATAACGCAACGATGCCCGAACTCTTGAAGTAACTGTGGTAAAGTATATAATTCTACGTGTAAATTTATACACGATAAAATTGGTTAGAATGTAACGTTGATATTTTTTTTTAAATAAAAGAGAATTCCATGGAAGTCTGAATTATAATTTTTATCATTGTAACCCATTAGAGACTAACTATAGAAAGAAGGAGATTTTTAAATTGCAAATTAAATTCCGTATTTCTTAAAATAAGTAAGTAATATAAATAATTTCTCCGAATTTGTTTCTTCGGTAATATATCTCTGACTTAAATAGAAGGGGACTATTGTTGGTGTTGTAATGATAATATTTCAAATGTGCGTTTATGCAATTTTGGGGCATTATGGGTTAAGGATTGTATAACTAAAATTTTTCTATCGAAAAATAAGAGAACGTCAGTTACTGCAAAAGTTCGATAGTACTGCTTGCCTGAGCTAATGAATTATACTTTTTTTGATATGGTTATTGACCAGATATAGATAGAAGGAAATTAATTTCGATGATCGCACTGTGTGTATATGATATATGTATTCATTCGATGCTCCATAAATGAAAGTGAAGTCAGGGAAAACAAGTCGGTCAGAAAATTGAGCTATGAGAAATAAAAGGTTCTAGGAAGATTAATTTTCTGCTACGGTAGTAATATATTTTTTTCTTTTTATTAACTGGAAGTGTTAAATTTGCAATTTGAATCGTATAGCACTGCGTGTATAGTGAGTCTGAATGATTTTATATAAGGAGAGGAAGCATTTGTATGTATAAGATGTAGGATCAGTGATACTATTTCATGGTTGGAATTTTGATTCTGTTTAATTATGGTTTATCTTTTAATTTTAAATTACAGATTGATTATTTTTATAAAATGATCTTTCGACATCAGTGCGGTCATATACAGTGTTGCAGTACAGTAATGTAATATTAAATGGCTACAATGAAAATTTAGAAAAATATGTACATGAATATGCAATTTACAACTCGCATAATGATTCAACTGTTTAACATATTATTATTATTCTACTGCTATATCAGTATGTGCTGTCAGGAATTTAAAAGAAGCGAGTATGAAGGATAGAGTCATGCAGACTGAACAGAGTTCCCATGATGCCTCTGTACCGACTAGACACCTTCTCATAGACGCACAGTACTCATTCCTCGAGGTGTCAATGATCAATTGAAATGTCGACGACCTCTCGAATACATAATTCCTAGACGTTTCGATTTTTTTGCTTCTCATTCATACGATTACGTTGCGATGTTCTATACTTTCAGCTGAGTTTTTGGATACTTTAAATGGAATATTTTTTAAGAATAGTTAATTTTGGTAATTCCATAAAATTTGTGGATAGTATATCTAATATCGTCGAAATGAACGCAAAATTATTAAGAGATATTTCGAAAGCACTCTAGTCTTGTTTATTTTATGAATTTAATTAAAAATACATAATGATTTATAATGATATAATTTATTCTATGAATTTAATGAATACCGATAGGAGAAAATTTTGGATGTATGCTTTATTAAATTTGCGAAATGATTCTGCGCAGTTTAATAGAAATAAACAATATTCAGGTATTTTAATATTCTCGGAATCTGTCATTCGATAAAACGAGAAAGTAGGATAATGTAAACTTCTCGTTTGGTAAATTGCAAGCATTATACCTGTAGAACAATGATGCTGAATTCGTGAATAAGTTTTACGAGTAACTGTAAAATTTTCTAGCAAAAATGAATTATCTCCATCTCGATGTATGTTTAAATTATAAAATCAATTTTAGAAAATACGAGATGCAACGGAAATACTCTTATCACAGCAAAAAATAATAAAATACAGTATAACAAGACGAATAAAAATATTAATTAAATACGTAAATAACTCGAGTAAAAATATGTTTACACTAAAAAGCTGCTGTATAATAATTATATAAACTTATATAAAACACCGGTATAAAAAGATGGTAACTTTAAATTTAAATCAATTCCGAAATTAATATTAATATTTTCCAACGTGAGCAACAGATCGTCTTTCATTTCTACGTACCGTTATGTTCCCTGGTATATGCTATACCCCAGTGCAAAAATCATAATAATCAGAACACTTGAAAAACATCTTAATCGAAGAACACCGGTAATTTCGCAAAAATCGAAGAAATTGGTATAACGAATACCTGCTAATAACATAGGATGTCCAACAACATCATACTAATTCCCACAGAGTGAACGTGAGAAAAAGGAAAATGATATATTACCCTCGTTACGTGTATTACCACGTATTCCCGTGTTCCTATCTATCTTCCACCTGTATCTATGTGCCGATCATAATTGGATCCGAACGATTAAACGGGAAAGCAGCCCGTGTACCTATGGTATTTGCAAAATTGCATGGAATAAGCTTAAATAATATTATCACTTTCGAAACGGCTGAGATCGTGGCCAGGCCATTCATATGCAAATACAGCGAGTTAACAGATGCTACCTATTTGCGCGTAATCATCCGTATTCAGCTGCCAATTACGCAGACATTTTCCTATAAACGACAGCTCAAAGCCCGCGCAATTACGCCTCGAACTTCCATAACTTCCCGTGCACTTAGCAAGCGAACCGTAAAAGCGTTAATAAGAAATAATTACTTTCACGAAATTAAACAGCCAGGCTGTTGCACTCGTGATCCCTCTTCATCCCGGCATCCATCATGTCGCCGATGTATTTGCAAGAATGACAATTGAGGTTCGAACGTGATCCGATGATAAATTTATTGACGGGATCGATTCGTGGATGTGTGCGATGCTTTGAGCGGGGGTAGGGGCGACGAATTAACTCGTCACGTCACGGGAAAATACTCACCGGCGGATTTTTAAATTAGAATTGTAAAATTATTCAAAGCAACCGTTTGTACATATTATTTATTATCATTTGCCATTATTTTTGGTAAAATTAATGGGGAATAATTGGATCAATCGTTTTCGTTAGACTACTATAAAGAAACGTATTAATCGATAGACAAAAATTTACTAATTTTCTGTTTGGAAAATTGTTCTGTGGAGGTATTAATTATATACGCAAAACTTTATATTATACTGCTTTGAAGAAATCTTTCGAATCATAAGTATAATAATAATTGGTACCGAATAAAATATGATAATTTCTATGATCATGTATACAAAGTTACTTCGTTTCAAGGTATATACAATCTAGTGCGTTAATTATTATATTTACTTTTTTAAATTTAGAACTGGATATACTTCCACATTTTGATTAAAAAAAATATATCATTCCATTTAAAAATATACACTACATAGCCATGCAACTTTTTTACAAATATTTTTATGCAAACTGTATTTATAGACACTGTGTAACGCGCATATAAAATAACAAACAGTTCATTCACAGTGATAACAAATACTCAAATTATTCCTCGTAGCACAGAAACACATAAAAGCGTAGAGGGGTCTGAATCAAACCAAGCATTGCTGCTCGAGTAATCTGTCAATTCACCACCCCATAAGGCACAAATTACGCGGTATCTCAATTTGCCCGAAACGCGACGAGTTAACTCGTCTTGGTGGATTTTCAATAGCCCGAATAGACTATACATCGTCCTTCCCCTTCGAAGAAATCCGGATCGTTTATCAGAACAATCAGCACGCACCCGCGTAATCAGTCTCAGCGATTACCCCACGCGTCGCTTACAGCAAACCAACCTGTTTCCCTCGATTGATTTTCATTATCACCCGTGTGAACCTGGCTGGAGGAAAATTGCATTTAAGCCACGGCCGGAAGTATTCGGGATGGAGGAGGAACGGGTAAATACAGCCGTCACGGCGGTAAATAGATTTATTAGATTATCGTGCTGTAATTCCTCGAGAGGGAGCAGCAGTCGGGGTGGACAATTAAATTCCGCCTACGAAACGGTATTAAAAACGGCGTGGAAAAGCCGGCGCAAGTGACCCGTGAAGCGATCGTTAATGCGATTTCAGTTCCGTTCGGAGCTCCTCTCTCTCTCTCTCTCTCTCTCTCTCTCCGGGGAAAGAGAGAGCGTCGGGGAAAGGACGCTCGGCGGAGAAGGCGGCTTGGCTCGGGTGGGAGAGAGGGGCGAAGGTGGCGGCGGCTGCACCCCCGCGGCTGCATCCACGAGGGGCTGCATCGCAGCGTATTGAGAGAGCATGAGTAGTAGAGAGAGGAGAGGGCATTGCCGGGGACACTTGAGGTGAATGTTTTGCGAATGGTCGGTAGATGTCTGGTTTGCTCGAGGCTGATATCGACCTGGGTCTCGAGTCTGCAGCCGCCGCCTTCGACCCCCTCTACTGTTCTCCACCGACACACACACACCGACACCGATTCACCACCGGAACAGACTGACTCCACGCACACCGGCGCACTCGCCGGCACCGACATCAAGAGGCTTGCTCTTGCACCGCTCAAAGTTCATGTCCGTTTCATATGTCTCACCTCTCGTCCCTTCACGGATTCCCGCCAGCCCTCTCGCGCCCGCCCGCGGACCCTACGGCGATCCGTTTCTTCCTACCTCCACACCCCGACCTCTGCCTCTCTTCCTCTCTTTCTCTCTCTCTCTCTCTCCCTCCCCGCCGTCTCCTTCGTTCCGACGTTCCGCTTGTTCGTCTCTTCGCTGAACGCCTCTCCTTTAAACTCCCGGGACTTGCTTGGCCCACCCCAGCTTTTCGCCCCCTTCCCCAGCTCTCGCTTCGATCCCACGACTCTCTCTCTACCCGTTCGATTTATTCCTCTGTTGCTCGTAAAGAAGAGGTTCCAGACCGTTCCGATACGTGGTCGATTCTCCGCGTTCTCCATTCTTTCCAGTTTCAGTCCTGCGAGACCCGGATCGCGATACGCCAACTCCGGTATGGGGGATTTCAAGTGCACGGACCAATTGATTCTCCAGGATGGAACCGGGCCTGATAGATGCAGAGAGATTGATTTCGACTTTCGTTGACGGCAGCACGTGTAGATATGGAGTTAGAGCAGCGGGGGAAATGATTCGTGGCGAGTTTAGCTCTGGAGTTGCTTCGTCTGTTTGCCATTCGTCGAGGAGATCAGCGTTTCTACGTGTAATCCTAGCCGGTCTGGCAAAAGCAGGTTGAATATCAATTATTGGGCCCTCGATCCTGTGAGATCTAGGATAAGTCCTGTATTAAAATTAGAAGAATGACACAGTGGTTTTAATGTGGAGTCTAACTAATACCCAAAGGTGAAACTGAAACTGTTAATTTGATTGTCCTAAATGTAAGGTATATTAGGCTCCGACTTCTATAAGTTCTAGATTGTGAAATATGAAGAATGATACAGGCGATATTAATATGGAGTCTAATTAGTGCCGAATGATGGAACTGGAATTGCTAATTTTTTCTGTACATCCTACGTGTAAAATTCTGTCACACCAGATTATGGGTGTATTAGGCCCTAACACCTATGAGGTCTAAATTCTAGAATACGAAGAATAATATAGGTGGAATCGGAGTTGTTATCCTGATCCATAGTTCATTTTTGATAATACACGAGGTATATTAAACATTGTTATAATTGGAAAACGTCAGTAGCTATGTTTCTAACGCTGAACCTACCATGGCCTAAATGAACAGTTTTTAAAGCTTTCATTCGAGATTCCACGTTTTGTCTTCGCGATGTTTCTTGTAGTATACGTGTAATTTTTCAATATCTCCCTTTATTCTATTTTTTAAAGATTCAACTGCTTTTTCTTTCACCGGTGATTTGACCGTGGTAAATGCAGTGTTAATAATCCGCGTCAAAACGAGCTCTTTTTCTGGTACAATANTTGTCTTCGCGATGTTTCTTGTAGTATACGTGTAATTTTTCAATATCTCCCTTTATTCTATTTTTTAAAGATTCAACTGCTTTTTCTTTCACCGGTGATTTAACCGTGGTAAATTCAGTGTTAATAATCCGCGTCAAAACGAGCTCTTTTTTCTGGTACAATACGTCCACAGTTAGGGACAGAATTATCGAATATTGCTATTCATTTAAATTAATTGCTTTTGCTAATTTTGACACGGGTGGTCACCAGTGACCATTGTGACGCCACCGGTAACCCAAACACATGCTGGCTACGGGTGATTTCTGAACCATACAATGCGTTAACTCTGCCGAACCTTGTCTACGAACAAGTAAACCAGGAATCTTTACAGCCCTAAAATTATATCTTCAAATACTTCCACTGCTATTTTCAATATTTCGAATGTACCTAGAACAGCTAGCTGTGAAAATTTTCTTCTCTCATTGACCGATCTTATCGTAAGCTTCGTCCCTCGAACTGCAAGTTATACCTTTACGCAACTGTAGCTCCCAAAGTGTTTACACGATCCGATTCATAGTGAAGCAAACACTTCGATACGCTATTTAAACATATTTGACTGCGTTTCCTCGTATTCGTCGAGCCAACAACGTTAACCCATTGACTGCCACGCACATTTAGCACGTCTTACCCTGGATGCCACGGTTTTATTTTAAAGAAAACATGAAGTTATGATCCAATCGCCTAAGAAAACTACGTATTTTCTTAAAAAATAAGACCATGAGTTTAATTTAAAAACTATTACGATATTAACAAATTTAATATAAGTTGATTAAATCTATTAATATTGTGTAATTGGAGCAACTCACCCGTGAAATTGACGGGTCCTGTAAATCTAGTGTTAATAATAACTTTAAAAATGTAAATTGATATTTAATATGTTCTCTACACTATACACATTTTTCATTCATCCTTTCTGAACTCAAATAGCCATTTGTAGCCAATATAAGCTAAGCACCCACTGCGAGATATCTGGTAGCTAGCAGTTTTGGTACAGACGCTTACTACGAAATATCTCGTAGTTGGCAATCAATGGGTTAACAAGCCTCTGACAAAGGGGTCAGCGTATAGAGAAGAATTGAAAAGGACTCGGTTAGGTGTAGATCCACTTGCTGGAGAATACCGTGAGCTAGCATAGTGGTCGAAAAGGAAAGACGGTATCAATGAAGGAGATCCGGGCTGTTTAGCACCCCTGGTGTTGGTGGACTCGTTTCATCCCCGGGAGTCGCCGTTGAAGCGGATCGACGTTGATCTATCGTCGCCTCTCGCAGACGACAGACGCCGGCGTCGCTGGCTCACCTGCAGCCAGCGAGAGCGAGCAGAGATGAGCGCGCATAAACCAGAAACGTCGTGGAGCGGGACAAAACGAGACAGGGTGGAAAGGTACAAGCTCGTATAGGATACTGCTAAATCCTGCCGGTGGCCCCAGTTTGTCCGTGTAATTTATGACAAGCCCGAGACAGAGCTAGAGCGAGATAGAGACGTAGAGGGTGGGACAGGGCGCGTAGAGGGAGGAAGATAGCAACAGTAACAGTCTGCTTCCTCCCGTGAAATATAATTCCCGGGCACATTCACGGTTGGATAATCCACGTTCGCTTTGCATGAAAACTTATTACGCTGCCGGTAGCTTGGCCAGGACCGAGCCATTGTCGGCCCTTCTCTCCCGTGGCTCTCCTCTTCAGCGTCGAGCATGACAAGAGCAATTACACTTTTAAATTACGTTACACGATATTAAGCCCTTCCTTTTCTTTTCTTTCCCTCCTCGTTTCCACCGCGTTTTTACCTGCTCCGCTTCTTCGCCCTCCTCGCGTCTATACGTTTCTCTGCCCAGTTTATCCGGCTTTCTAAATTTTCGCTCCGGTTCGGCGGACTATCTTGTTACCGCGGTGCCTCGATCGTTGCACGAAAAAGAGCTGCGAGCGTCTGTGAATATTAAATATCGAGGTCCCTCCAGCAATCCAGATGAATAATCGCAACGCTGCAGCTAGTCTCACCGCGCTTGCTCCTTTATCGGCTTCGGTAATTCTGCTGAATTGCTAATCGCCTTTTATATTTGACTGACAAAGGATGTAGGTGTTGCAGGAGTTGCAGTTGCAGTTTTACAGTTACTATATTAGCCAAGTGACTTTAATTACCCATGTAATTCTTAACACCGAACCTTCTGTTCAGGTGGGGTTATTAGTCCTCATAGACCAAATGGACAAATCGCATATCACGTACATATCACTCGCGCGTTCTTATAATTTATTTAATAAATTATTACCACCTATATCAATCCTACTCTGAATATATTAAGTCTGTCAATATTGTTCTTCGTATCAATAATATCAATATTATTAATAAATTAAACGCATCGTTTTCTTTTTAAAGAAAATACGTAATTTTCTGTACCCGTAAGTCTCACGAGTGTCCGTTTATCTAGTTTAATCTAGATATATAGAAATAGTCTAAATCTAGTTTAAGGGTACAGAAATTATAACACGGTCGTATTATCCATGCTGAATCGATTAAAAATTGCATGATCTGAACTGTTCACCGAGGATCATAATCCCTTTGTTGCCGATCATCGTTTGTTCCCTCGCAACAGGCGTCACTGGCCCACTGCGCTGAGGTATTCGTGCAATGATTGAGATTCCACCTATCTTCGAATGCCTGTTTCACGAATTTCCTTGTTCCGTGTGTTCGTTCCTTACACACACTCCTAAGACACCAATCGTGGCAGTAAACATGCACAAAACGTAGTCAAACACAGTTTATCGCAAATCAGCACAAAACCGAAACACGTCCATCTTTGGTACGCTACAAACATATTTACCTCTGTAATTTAGTGTATATAAAATAATTTGAAAGTCTTTAAGACTAGTCTACGTTCGTAAAAAGACGCGGACGTCGTGTGAACCCTAACTCTATTCAGGAAAGGTTCGAACGTGAGACCATGTTCGTGGAAAGTTTTATAGAAATTCGTCACGAGGTTCTTCGGGGCTGTTCCTCACTGTCGCGTGGTATTCGGTAGTCAATGGCAGGTAGACGTGTTCCAAACATCGCATTGTTACACGTTTCGTTTCGCGTGGATTTATCGTTATCGTTTTGATTCATTGGTTTCGTGCAGATTCTTAACGATCCTTTTACGCGATCGCTCGGCCCGATGTAGATGCAAGATTTCTCGGGGCACAATACTTTTTCACTTTCTTGCCTTCCCGTGTAATTCCCCCTGCCTGGTCCGAGGGAATAATAATTACCTTTTCACCACCGACGCGAAGCGAAACGAGGGAGGGACGTTTTAATTATTTTATCGCGTGACCGCCGACCACGACCCCCGTCACCTTCCGCCAGCGCCCCCTTTTTCTTCGGGGAGCCTCGCGGAATTGGATATCGCGATACGCGAATGTGACTGACGTTTCATTAATGTCGTCGCCGCGGCGCCTGTTTTTTTCATTCCAGTTCCAGACCAGAACACGGTTACGTTTGTTTGCGGCGTCTTGGACGTATCGACGAGCGATTGGGGGGATACCCAAGTTCGCGGGGGACTGATCACGTTTACGTATTGGTTCATTCTGATTAGTCCTGAGTAGTTCGCAATAATCCAGAGTGGTTAATAGTAGTCCGCGGTAGTATAGGGTACTTCGAGGTAATCCAAAGTAGTTCGGAGCTTCCGGAATAGTTTCGAGTGGTTTAGCGTAATCCAGAGTGGTTTAAATTGGTACGGAATGATCTGGAATTGTGCAGGATGATCAAGGAATGGTCCACAATTGTCCAGAGTGGTCCGGAATAATCTTGTATGGTCCAAAAAGATTCGGGATGATACAAAGTGGCATAGAATAGTTCTATGTAGTCTGGAATATCCTAGAGTAGTCTGGAGAGGTCCAAAGTGGTCCATAGCGGTCTGAGATATGGTCCACGGTGCTGTGAGATGGTCCGGAATAATCTGGAATCGACCGGAGTGATCCGGAATGGTCCAAAGTGATTCGGGACAGTTCAGAGCGGTTTGAAATGGCCCAGAGTGGTTCGGAATGGTTCAAAGTGGTCTATAGTGATCCGAGATATGGTCTACAGTGGTTCGGAATAGTCCAGGGCGATCGAGAGTAGTTTAGAATGGTCCAGTGTGGTCCAAAGTGATTCGGGATAGTTCAGAGCAGTCTGGGATGACCTAAATTGGTCCTGGATGGTCCAGAGTGTCCCGAAATGGACCTGAATTATCCAGAATAAGTTGATCCAGAGTGGTCTAAAGTGGCCCGGAATAGTCCAAAGTGACCCGGGATGGTTCGAAGTAATCCAAAGTGGTTCAGAATAATCAAAAATAATTTATAATCGTTTAAAACAGTTTAGAATGACGCAGAGTGGTCTAAAGTATTCCATATCGTCCAATTTCTCGTTAACGCGTGTACTAATGCGATAGTGTGGCGAAGACGAGCATGAAAGTGTAATCATCCTGTTGAACGTTTTAAGGAATTCGAGATAAAATATACGAGACCTTGTAGCATCGTACATTTACCATCTCCGTAATACTGTACCACCCAGAGTAGACCCATAAATCTAGGTAATCAGGCTAGCATGAGGGTAACCCACACGTACCTTGTAACCTGCCTCCTCATTGCAATATTCAATAGATACTTGCAGAGCCTTGAACAAGCACATCGCCACCCCGAAACCACGTTCCCGCAAAAGAACTCGGGTGTATCATCGTCCAACTTACTCCTATGCAACAAAATCGTATCGGAATTAAGGATCTCGTCGCTTGTAATTTTATAATTACATATTTACAATTGCAAAGAAGAACGCCACGCGTCGCGTATCTGCATTTTCGACGTACTGATGTTTACCAAGGCTTTGTCCCGTAAAATTATAATTTTAAATTTGATATGTTATATTTAGAATTTGAGTATATAGTTATATGTAAAAATATATAGTTCATTCGATTCTCTTGCACGTGTTCACTGTCGTCCTAAACGCACTTGACATTTAAGGGCCGTACTTATTCGAGTCCCACGATATAACGTTCTAAAATTGCGACGTCTCGCCTTAATTAGCTATAGAAAACAAAGTAAGCTTATAATCGTAAGAACACATTCGTCGTTACGCAAAGAAAAACGCTGTCCACTATTCTTATTTCCACCGACATGGTGTGGTAATATATTAAAATACGATGATTTATTAAAAATTATCCGACATAACAAAGCGATAGTATCTAGATGTCCGCGATCTGAGTAGCACGATCGATTTGGAATAAGTGTCGTCCTTCGAGTCCGTCAGCAGGGTCCTTATATCGTTCGATGACATCAGTCCTCGCATCGTCTAGCCTAGTTTCGAGGAACTGTTCAACTCTTCGCTTTTCCCGAAGCAAAATAGATGTCGATGCAGGGTGACACCATCCAAATAAAAATTCATCTTACAATTAAAGATCCCAAACCAATAGAGTCTTGGTTTTGTCTTTATGATCTTTATGATCGTAACATCCCTACCACCCCTATCTCGACGTGTGATTCCTCAGAGGAAACCATAGGCGAAATAATCAAACTAATTCCGGTTTGACCCCAAACCGCGAACAGACTCGCGACCGTTACGTCAATTTATTAAAGACACAGAGTAGAGGGGGAAGAGGGTGGGGATTTTTCACGGTCTGCGAGGTTCGAACACGTTTAATCCCCGGGTGCAGCGAGGTCCGTGGTGAACAAACGACTCTTGGAAATTCCACATTTTTCCGAAACGCCGGCGAAATCCGCGCGATACCGGGCAACCGGAAACACAAGGCGGGAGGGGTCCCGGCAGCGTTGCGCGTTTTCTTTGACGCTGCTGGCCCTAATAAATCAGGGAGAGACCGAGCTGGATACACGATTGCGAGCAGAGAGGGTGGGGGACGCGTGCACCGGGTTATTCGTTGGCTCGTTCCACCGGTATTTCCGCCAGCTATTCAATTTGCGGCCGTTTCGCGCCCCGCCGCCCTCTTCCTCCTGGACAAATGATTTCACGCTGGAGTTGCTCCCTCTACGGGTCGTAGATGTCCCGCGTTTCGGGTAAATTTAGAACGAAATAGATGGAATTTCGCGGAGACCGGGCACACGCGCCCCGGATCGATCCCTCTCCTCTTCTCTCTTTCTTTCTCTCTCTCTCTCTCTCTCTCTTTCGCTCTGTGTCGTCGCTGACCATATTCGCAGATTTAGTTTCACGGCTAAGGATGACTGGCGTGGGCTCAAGGGTGCTGCTCGGTGAACCTTGTCCGAGGAACTGCTTTATATCGGCTCATGTACTCTTTTTTTTTCTCTCCGAAGGGCCATTTGAAGTCGAGCGCCGTAACTTTCATGCGTCGTTGGGGACCCTGGCATATTTTAATTATGAGTTAACTCTTGCTTTACGACGGGTTTTTTGTGACTCTTTTTTTCTCCGTTCTTCTTGCGGAAGCGCAGCAGGATGTTTTAATTTTTGGCTGCTTGTTTAATTATTTTTACTGTCTTATAATTAGCGCTGAAGCTACTAAATGAGCATTTTCGAAATTTTGATTAAGGATTCTGTGGTTAACGTTGTCGATTTGATTGCTAGTTTGCGTGTGATTAATTTGTCAACAGTTTCCCTCTTTTGTGTTTTCATCTACCGGTTATTTGACAGGTCGTGGTAGGTTTGGCGTTAATGGGATAGATGAGGGACCTATATTAATTTGTAAATTAATTTTGAAATATCCTTTTTAACCGATATTCATATTTTCACATTTATTCTTGTGTATTTTATTTTCTCTTTATCGTTTTATTATCGTTTTATCGTTTTATTCGAGCGATGAAAATATTTGGAGTTGGAATGAATATTCTAATTTATCATTTCTTATTTAAATCTTTTACATAATGTAAATACAAATATCGTGGCTTTGTTAAGGGTTTGTTTGAATCTTTTTGTTTGCATGATGTAAATACAAATATCTTTAATTTTAATGGATATCCACACCTTTGCATTTAATCTTGAGCATTTCTTTTTTGTCCTTATTTGTTCGTTTTATTCGTGTGGTGGAAATATTGGGATGAATATTTTATTTTAATATTTTTTTCTATTTAAATCTGTTAGATAACGTAATCTTCGGTTTGTTAATTTTATTTTATTTCATTTTTTGGAACATGAGAGTATAAAGGACGGATATAAAAATTCTGAAGCAATGTCAGATTTTTTTAAAGAAAAATTCAAACGAAGAAAGTTATTTCCTTCGTGCGAAGTAAAATCAGATTCATAGCACGTTGTAATAATGCTTTGCATACTCCACTGGAACATTCCATCGTTCATGCTATGACTCAGAGAAATTTTGCAAACTATTCCATTATCCGATGCAAATGTGTTAAATGGAACAGGGAGACGTATATAGAATTTGAAAAAAACCATTATTAAAATTCGCCATTATTCTCTACGCCTATTCCAAAATAAGTCTCCTAAAATTTTTTTATAAATTCGAAAATTAATTTGATGGAGTAATTTATTCAAACACGTGTAATCAAAATGTTCCATTACTTTTACCAGTTATTTGTAACTAGTTTACCTACCAAAATATATTGTTTTTAAATGAACACTATGCCATTTGCAATTAGAAATTTATAATTAACCAGAGCTATTGCCTCGAGTATTTTTTTTTTTTAATTAAAATAATAAATTAAACAAATTCAGTAGACAAACTTTGTTCGTCCAGTAGAGAAATTTAATCTGCAGGTTTCGCAATTTACTTGCAATATCTTTGAATATCCTGAAATAATACTGAACGGAAATGGCGAAGACAAAAACGGGATGATCGTGGATCGGATGGCCAGCATCCGGTTTTACGGAAGGAACCCTCGATTTGCGCGATTTGCGTAGGACAAACAGGGAAGGCGAGACTCGCAGTTAAATCGACAATATTTGTCATATCGACGGGGATGAAAGGTGACAGCTGTGATCCATTATGCACTGGATTTCTAAATATCGCTTTGTCCACGATATCAATGTCCTGCACGCGAGCGACGATTTATAATCCAATGATATCCATCACTCCGGGCCCGGGACATTAACACCTGTATCACGTGACAGTCGAAACTCTATGAAATTCGATAAAACTCACGGTCGATATTTTCTGCATAAATTTCCGCCGGCCGCGTGAAATATCGCATTAAATCGCGTATAATGAAACGCGCGCCGGGGCTGGCAAACATCGTTGTATTTGGAATAATTTGCCCGTGTTTATGATACAACATCGCCGAATTACGCGTACGTAGTAAATATTTTCGTGTATCGCTAACTGGCAGCGTATTTAATGGTAAACGCCACGGCGAACTTTGTATTTATTGAATTTTCACCGGTTCCCATTTGTAATTTACATTACGGCTTCGATTTGCATTCATTCTCGGTTGGTTATTTAAATGACACGATCAATTGAATTATAGAAAATGAATAATCGTCGGTTGCCATGGAATGCGAAAGGATCTGATAATTTTCCTTTTCACCGATACGACGAAAATTATTTCTCTTTTTTTCTAACGATTTCGATTCAACGCGAATTTAAAAAGAAATCTCGCCCCGTTTCTATATGGTTTATTTCGATTTCGCGTGGTTGGTAGAAATTCTAGGAAATAAGGGTATTAGTAGAAGTTGGTGAAATCTAAATTTGGCAAACGGCGAAAGTTATCGACGGAATAGGTTTGTATGATTTTCAAAGAATCCGAAATGTAAAAAACTGCCTAATTCATTTTTTAAACAATTATCCATGTCATCAGTTGGCATACACTTCATGAAAATTATTGACAGACGTAATGTTGTAAAAAAAATGTCGAAAAGTGAACTTGGAGGAAGCATCGATATAATCACCTATCCAATCGTCGTTGTCTTCTCTTAATGATTAATCTTCAAAATAATCATTTAGGTAATCAGCTGGCATATACTTTGAAATTAAATGAAATACCGAAAGAATTAAATGAACCATTTATTTTGAAAGCGCTGTAAGTCTATTAAAAAAAAAAAAAGAGATATCACATAATTTGTGATTAATTTAATGTAAAATGGTCAATGCGAACAAAAAAGAAAAAGAAAATAGTTCAAATTTTTATAAATAATATTTTTTGTTCCACGAACAACGTCTTTACCTGCTACACGATCAATATTGCGTAATAATTGCGTAATAATTGCGTAATAACGTTTATCTAATTAATCGACAAATTATTTCTCGCAATAATTTGGATTACAAAACTGACTGGTTCGCAAGAAAAAAAGAAAAAAAGAAATTACCTTCGATACCTCTCGGAAAAATGAACCAATGTACCGCGTATTTTTCAAACAGGAAATGGAAGCGAATGAGAAAGAAACACGAGAGACCCCCTTCCATCGTTTGCAGAAAACATTTATCGCGCATCAAACGCGGCGAACGCGTTCCAAAAGTTTGATTCAGGGCATTTTTTTCAAGTTTCGTTAGCCACGGATATTTTATTCGAGCGTTCCCGGCGAACAATGGCGGGGCTTTCGGCGTTAAAAGCGTGTGTCGCAACGCGAAGTCGGATAAACGACAGACATTGTGTCCGCGACGAGAGACGAGTGTTTTTTCATTTTCCGCGATTCCACGTCCCTCCTCCTCCTCCTCTACCCCGAACCCACCCCATCGTGCCCGTTTGCGCGGCGTCTTTTGTACCAGCGGCATCGTAGCTCTCCCGTTCATAGCTCTCCCGTTAATCAGGAAATAATGGATTCGAGACGACAATTTATAAGCGAACGGGCAACAAAGCACAATGCTAATCTCACCGTCGAGTTGCCGCATCGGACCGCGGTGTGGCGCCAGCGGCGCGCCAACGAAATGTGTCGCAACGTGACACGCGGAGATGCGCGAATACAACGGGCAGGAATATCGAGAAAAACGGATACAATGAAGAGGAAAACATGAAAATACGCGGAGAATGTGGACACGACACTCGCTGTATAATATTCGTCCTTTCACGAGGACGAAAGATTTGCGAAACGATATCGCGCGAATAATACGACGTAGTAAAAAGAAAATTGTAAGATCATATCGTAAAATTAGAAAATAATTTTACGTTATGTACGGTATTTAACGTGTATCGTAGATATGCGCCGTGGTGGCGCTAGTGAGTTAAGCGGAAAATCGGCTTGAGACTGAAATGGTTGCTTATGAAAGAATTGAGATAATTTGATTTTGATATTTGTACCGGTGGTTATAAAAGGAGTTTGACGTCGAATGTTTTGATCTTAGATAAATTATACAAATTTTAAGGTTAATTTAACAGTAGTATTCTTAATATACCTCACTAACACCTTTTAAATATACGCTTACTATATTCGCCTTCTTATAATTAATATCTTTTCACATCGCTCGAGATAACAAGTTGTCTGGATAGGATTAGCGAGACACATTGTACTCGCCAGTGATCATACAAGTGACCTAAATCGCAAATATTTTGCATTCGAAAAATTAATTTCTTTCAAATCTTCTACTCGGTTCACTTTCACAAATTATTACAAATTTTTTACTAATATCTCATGAAATAAATTTTGATCTCTCCTCCTCGATTCTCAAATCAATCAGATAATCAGCGAAGGTCCTCTGTGGAATCTTTTCCCGATCCAACAGAGCAATAATACCATTCGTTGTCGGCAGAGTGCAAGCGTAGCAAGGATCTCTGTAAATTAAACACTGATAAATGGCCCGATTAAACAATGTTTCGCGTTCTATCCGGGTTTCTTCTTCCAAGCACTATTCTCACGGAGAACACTCGTGAGCAGTGGAACGCGAGGGCTTCGGGAAGGGTTTTTAATTAAAATTGTTCAGCGCCGTGGTCGCGCGAACAAGGCAATGAGCATTTCGTTCTGTATGAATATATTCGTGGCTTTAATAATAGCGCGTTCTGTAAGACCTGCTGTGCATTTCATTTCGCCCCGCGAATTATGTATATGTCTGTCTGTCTATATATATTTTTTTTCTCTTTTTCTTTCCGTCGGTCTCCCTTGTCCCGGTAGTATTTCGTCGGTTCCACCTCTAATCGAATTTACGAGTTTCAGCGGATTCGCTCTATTTCTCGTATCGAATGCAGCTCGTTGGACGTGTCGGCGTTCGGGGAAAGATTCGAGTGTCTTGTCCCATCCTTGCGTGAAAACTTCACCGTGTCGTGCGAAATAAGCGACGATCCAGACGAGGAACAAACGGAATAAAATAACGGCGAAGGAGGACAGAAATAATCGAAGGCTCGAGTTATTTGAGAGAACTCTCGAGAAGCTAGGAAATTTAGATCGTGGTACTTGAGAGGAATAAAAATGGAAACTATGACGAGGAATATTATATTGATCGTAAGAGCTTGGGATTTAAGGAGATCAGCAGTTGGAATTCAGACTTGAATCATTGAAAGGTTATATTCCTGCAGAATTGGATGCTAGATGATTATCTATTTTGAGTGGATGATTTGGTGAATAAATCTGTCGTTACAATTCTTCTTCAAATTAGGGATTTGTTTCTGACTTTGAAGGGAAAATGCGATTGTACGGTTGTATAAGTATGACTGAAAAATTTGTGAAGACAATGTTTTGGTCTGAAGCTATAGTAAAACACAGACAAATCGGTATTTAGGCAGAATACAAATATATATACTATATGTATACTCAACGATATTATTAATAATTTCTTATTTATTATTTAAATAGATTGATATTATAACCTATTAGAGCCATATTAGAGCGTGCAATATTATCCATACAGAATCTGTAGTAATCACGTCTCCTTAAACATTGAAAAACTTCGATAAATCCGATTCGTCTAAACCTTAACAAACTCCTTCCGCCGGCATGATCCGTGGAGAGGGGTATGATCGGCAAGAGCGGAATTAGGAATCACTTGCGACCCGTGGAACGTAAAACGGGTAGAAAAATCCAATTGCACCCGGCGGTGGGCAAAAGAAGAGAACAGCTTTATCTCCGCTGCACTCCGGTCCCGTGGTGCGAGACTTTTTATCGTTTCTATTGCGATCCCGGCTGCCTGCTGCTGGCTTTCCAAGCGGCACGTGAAGAGATCGTAAAAGCCCGAGTAATCCGGAACTGGCTCGAAACAGGCTGTCGTATCTCATGGAAAAAACGAGCATCGCGTTTTGAGCCGAGTAAACGCGAAGGTCCCCGCAAAATAAGGAAAGGAACCCCGGTGCTAGGGTGATCCGATGGAGAGGAGAAACGCGGCGGAAAAGGAGAAGAGAGAGAAAGAGAGAGTGAGACGCGACGACGCGCACCCCTGTTCGGCATTCGTATATTTCGTCCTGTGTTTTGCTCTGTTCGAGCCCCGGCATTGTCAAGTGGCGCGCAGACGTCGCTCTCGAATGTCTTTCGGCCCCGGTGTCACACGCGTTCTCCACATGCACCCCCAAAGAAATGCACGAGACCGTTTGCATGCGTTTCCCGTTCTAAGCCCGCAATATTTCCACGGAAAAAGGAGGAAGCGTATAAGGCTGTGCCGTGCTTTTCCGTGTTCTCGAATACACGTGTGCTCTGTGCATCCATGCGTGGAAACAAGCTCTCGCATGCGGGGGTGGCTGAGACGGTTCCGATCGCGACGGATATACAGTCGCGAGCAAAAGTATTCGAACGTCTCTGAACGTCACGCGAATTTGAAACGGACCGATTTCACTCGGATATTCGACTAATTCTTTGTACAATGTCTACCTCGTTGCGAGTGTTTTCGTAGGGGACTGTGCTCTGACGAATTGCGCATGACGAGTGTAGGTAATATGAACTTTAGTGGCTGGAAATTTTCTCGCCGTTTGTTTTAACCCCTTGACGTATAAATGAAATGGAATCTGAGAAATGGAATCGTAAAATACTATTTAATTTGGATCTATCGAACAGTTATATACAAACTTACAAACGGAACATCTCATTTTGAAATTTTCATATACAACGTTTAGTCAGATTGATACATAATGTCAAAGAAGGAACGTCTACGAAAAAGCGCCACAGTCTACAATAGGACATGAAACGGATGACGTTTCCCAGACGTCATTGTTTGTCAAGGCATTAATACCATAATCTAAATAACGAATGCGAAACGATAAATATATTGAGAATAACTATATAACGTAACCCAAACACGTGCTTTTATTTTTTTTATTTCACTATTAAAAGTGAATATTGTATTGGAATTGCTGTTGTGCACCATAAAAAGTTCTTCGAGAAAGGGTTAATCCGTTTACTGCTAAGGAAATTTAGAGTCCTGAGTCTTGCCTTGGCTGCCAAAATATTATCGTAAAGCTATTTCGCAAAATCTAGAAATATTTAGTTTCGGATATAGTTTTAAAATGACATTTACCTTTTCTAATAATTCTTAACTCAAACGAGTATAAATTTATTTCGTGACTAATTACAATCTATTACGAGACATTTCGTAGTTGACAATGAATGGGTTATTTACAGTTCCGTCTCGATATGACTCGATGTTAAATTTTTTAGAAGCAGTATATATCACTAGCAATTGCAGAAATGAAAATTCTGACACCAGTTTTTTTTTCTCTGGATTGGTAGTTCCAGTGTTAATGATATTTACTGAAAGAAAAGGAAGAAAAGAATTTAATGATGGTTTTTAAGAAATATTATGGAAGGGAAAAATTTGTTTAACTCAAACGGATGTTCAAATGATTAAAAATGGAGATGAAGGGAATTGTTAGCTTTATTTCAAGGAGTATATTCGAGTGCAAATACGCTATTGATTCGTCTCGAAAAAACATATGTCAAAATGATGAAGTGAACTTTTTCAATAACAGGCTTAGTTTTCCAGAAAATTGAATTTGAAAAACCATCGAGGCCGGGCGCACTCGACTAGAACCCGCTTTAATGAATGTCGTTGCCTCGCATGCTGGCAAAAAATTGATCGCAGTAATTTACTTTGCGATCTTTATTTATTGTTTAAAGGTAGATAAAAAATGTTTACCGAGTTTTTGGATAGAAAATTACATTCCCCTTTCGACCCGTGATTTAATTTTCCGAAGGTCCATTGCTCTGCTGGGATT